>VZTZ01020164.1:34763-409900 GCA_013400955.1 Drymodes brunneopygia | reverse complement strand
GGGGGAATAATCTGTTTTCACAGTTAAATGCAGCAGATTTTTGGAAGCCAATGGAAACAGAATGTTCAGTGATGCATGGTTTGAGAGTTTAAACTTTCCAATGGGTATCTAGGCAAGTGCTTGCTTTTCCCTCTCAGAAGCAAGTGAATGAGAGAAGAATCAGGCAATCTGTATGAAATTGTTTTCTAATTGTTGAGCCAGCTAACTCAAAATATACCCCCAACTCTCAATCCCTTCTAATTTCTGTCACCTTGCATCTCCTTTCTTAGTCCTGTCAAGAGCATTTAACAACAATGCTTTTTATCAGTCACAGCTTGCTGTCTGTATCACGTGTGCTCAGATCAATACTCTACCTTCAGAGGAGGTTATTGTGTTTTATGCCTAAAACTGAGTGTGTCATCAGCAGTTTTGTTTTAGAAATGGTAATGTAAGCTTGAAGCATTGAGGACCTGGCTGAAGGCTTAGACACTTGAAATGAGCAGCAAGTCTGCCGCTATGATTGTAGTGTGTAGTGTAGTTTCTGATTGTTATGCCTGTTGGGTAGGTTGCTTGAAATGTATGTTCCTTTTTCCATCTTTTCATGTGTCAGTCTCAGAAATTTGGAGAGGCTTTCAAAACGAAGTGAGATTCAGTAAATCTGTAGATGACGCTCAGTGACTTTTGATGTGTTATAAAGGACGTGAATTTCTAAAATGGATCTTTATCTTTTATTTCCCATCAGTGAAATATTTTGGTATCCTAGTCCTATTTACTCACTTTTACAAATACCACATAAAGTTTCATATCACTGTATTGAGAAATACAGTCTATGTGTCTCAGCAACTAATCGATTGATTATCTTCTCATCAGTAGTGATCAGAATTGATGATGTATGAAGTCAAGTTCTGAATATATATTTTT
This sequence comes from Drymodes brunneopygia, assembly GCA_013400955.1. Lineage (NCBI taxonomy): Eukaryota > Metazoa > Chordata > Aves > Passeriformes > Petroicidae > Drymodes > Drymodes brunneopygia. The sequence goes on along the minus strand of VZTZ01020164.1, from coordinate 409,000 downwards.
CAAAATTGGCTGTCCGAAGTTTACTGAAATTATTGGAGCTGATAGCCTGATACACTATATATTGAAAGTGGCAAGGAAATTTCTGTAGCTGCCAGCATTCATAAGCAAGATGAAACAGTGTATCTCCCTCCCCCTGCGTCTGAAGTGTTCTGTCTCATGGGAAGTCACAAAATAATTTTCAACCGCTTAGAATGGATGAAGAGAGTCTTTTTTTGTTCAGCCTGCAGGTAATAGGTGTTCTTTTCAAGATAATTGTGATGCTTTTCTATGTTCCTAAGGATGTGGTCACTCTTAGGTCCACTTGAAAAACTGTATTTGTCTATCACAGGAAGCTTTCTTTTGCTGAGGGTGACGTTGCTAAGTGTACACCATTGAATATAAACGCAGTAAATCACAAAAAAATGTTACTAACCTTTCTTTTTGTTCTGTAATTTATGCTAATATGTTTCTCTGGTTCTCAGAACATTATTTCATTGCAAAGGTTCTCCATCACAGGAAAAAGCACTCAATTAGGATGTAAAGTTATGTTTACAAGTTCAGTAAATAGCAACTCCTAACTTTTTTTGGACATTAAGTGTATGAAAAATTTACTCATCCATGACATAGACAAATAGAGTGCCCATGGCACAGCTCTGTGGGTGCAGAATTTCCCATTTAAATTTGCACCTGTACCTTTAGTTGAGGTAGATTACATTATCTCGTGGATAAGGGCAAGGGAGCAGAAGTCCTATGAGGGGCAGCTGAGAGAGCTGGGGTTGTTTAGCCTGGAGAAGAGGAGGCTCAAGGGAGACCTTATCACTCTCTACAACTGCCTGAAAGGAGGGTGTAGCCAGATGGAGGTCGGCCTCTTCTCCCAAGCAACCAGTGACAGGACGAGAGGATATAGCCTGAAACTGAGCCAGGGGAGATTCAGGCTGGACATCAGGAAGAATTTCTTTGTGGTAAGGGGTTGTTGAGCATTGGAACAGGCTCCCCAGGGAAGTGGTGGAGTCACTATCCCTGAAAGTGTTCAAGAAACAACCAGATACGGCACTTAGTGCTGTGGTCTAGTTGATGGAGTGGTGATTATTTTACGGGTTGGACTTGATGATCTTGGTGGTCTTTTCCAGCCTAAATGATTCTGTGATGATTCTGTATTCCTACCTTTTTACGACAGCCGTTGCATTTGACATTTTTACTGTGCTGCCCGAAGAAAAAGAATCATTTCTGTTATGCTTTGATTTCATTACCTGCGTTATTTTAAAGAATAAATGTAAATTGTGGTTCAGCTGTTGGAGTATGCCCCAGCTGACAGCATTTAATTCTGCTCTCCTGTTTTTTCATCATATAAGCAGTAGCTGAATTATTTTGTTGACATTCTCTTTATATTGCATTTATTTAAAAATCAATAAAGAATCCATATTAGGTAATTTTTTTTAACTGCGTGTTTTGTTTTTTCTGTAATTCTGACTATGCTAACATTTCTTTTAGGAAAACAAACAACAGCAAAAATGCTGTATGTCCCTTGTTACTTTGCAGTAATGTTGGTTAAGGTATTTATTCATGAATTTGTTACTAAGACTTTATGTAGGTGATATAATTGCTTATACCATTGAAGTCAGTAAAGTCTGAAGACTTGAAAGTTGGGAAAACTTGATGAACTTTTATGTAAACTGTATCTACAGCTGTTTTGTGATAACTGTCTGAAACACTGTGGAGAATGTATGAGACATTCGTTTTAAAACTCTAAAGCCTGGATAATATTTGTAACTAACCCACATCATACTGTCAAAAGGATTTTTTTTCTCCTAACCTTATATGTTTTAACTAGCTTTTTCCTAAACTAATTTATTTTTATAGAATAACATTAAAATGTAATGACTAAATTTTTTATAACTTACACCATTTTGATTCCATTAGCTGGCAACAGAATTTGGTCACTGGTGTTTCAAAAACATGTATCACAATTAAATGCTTTGTCTCAGGGCAAGGTGTTTTCAGGAAATTGATTTTTGAGTTACACAGTGAACATGGTAAATCTGGGAAATGTTTATATGCTACTAGTGCTATTTATTATCTGTTACATAGAGAATGGACTTCCATGTTTTGGAATGAAGTCAACCTTTGCTTCCTGATTGAAGAGAACCTGGATATGGTGATTCAAAAGCATAAGTAGCAGTCACACTGTGGTAAATCTGTCAAGCTGGTGCTTGTGCTTATACTGGTGTATGGCTGAGAAAATTGCTTTATCTTTCTTTTTCTTCTTGATCAATAGGAATAGACTGAAAGAAAGCGCATTAATTTCCATTATATCTAGAAAACGACACAGAACATTACTGTTTGTTTTGGCAGCAGTTTTGGTAGCTATGAATAACCACAGAGCCACCACTCGCTGATTGTAGGCATTTTATGTCACATAAGAACTGGCATTTTTTGAGCTTGTTTTATTCTGTTTATTATACTATAATATTATATTATTGTATAGTATATTATTGTATCATGGCAACTAAGTAAGTGGGAAGACAAAGCAAAGTATGTTCAGTTGAATCAACTGGAGAATTCATCACCATGCTATTTGGTCACATCAACTACCAAGAAAAAAAATGAAATCTTTGAAACATTTCTGACAGTAGTTTCTCATGTATAGGAAACAGAAAGACTTCAGATGTTCAGCTTGAAAGAACCAGAAAATATGTTTGTCTTTGCTTTAGGATTAGAACACCTTTTACTCAAAGTTCTTCACAGAGTGTCTGTTTAGGCTTTCATACATTTTTGTCGTCATTACTTTTTTCCTAATTGCCAGCTACATTTGCTAACCACCCTATCAGGCTTCAGGCTTTCATTAATTTCTGGAGCTTTTTTATTCTTTAATTAGGCAGAAACTTTCTTGTATTGGTATTTCATTGATTTTTAAAAGTTCTCTGCAAGTATCCAGTTTGCTTTCTACTGAATCTCGCAATGTCTTAGACTTTTCGATTTCTTGCAATGCAGTCATCTTTTAATCTAATCAGTTTAGATTTGCCTGTGTGCATTTCTTCATATGATGCCTTGTATAGCAAGAGAAGTTCTCAAGCTGCTTAGATAATGGTCCATTTACTCTGGGAGTGGTAACAAACAAGATACTTCATGCACAGAACTATATTCAGTGTACTGGAAGTGTACACCATAACCAAAGGTGTGGGAAAGAAAGGTAAGAGAGGAGCCTGGAGTGATCTGCAGGATCCCCAAACAGGGATTTCAGGTGTTGGCCTGGGTCTCTGTTGGTGGTAGATAGATCTTGACGGTCTAGAGTTGGCTTACTGAATGAGCAGGGCCACCATGCAGTACAACATGTGAAATCCTGAGCTGACCTCTCAGTAACTGGTAATGCAGAACATTAAAAGTCTGTATACGATTTGTTCTAGAATTATTTTGACTTAAACGCTGCTACATGGAGGAATACCAGCAAATTGACTAAGCTAGGTTAAACCCAAGTGCAGTCTTTGAGATTAAATCTTACCACATTTCTGGTTTCAAGTTATTTATTGCTTTTTGTCAGTTTATACATCTTGTTCCTAATTACAGCCAGCTATTAAGATTAATGCTTACCTTGAGCAAGCAGTATTTGCCAGGTTTACCTTTTGTTTTGTCTGCCTGATGGATGTGCTGAAAAGAAAGGTTTACAGGATTCCCCCTCAGAAGCAGGGAAGATTGATCAACTGTAATGATAAGAACAGCAGCATCGTTTTGGCTTTACCAGGGGATAAAAGCTTATCAAAATGATATAGCTAAACAAAAGTGAAAACCAATTAGTCAGTGACTGTAGTTTTTCTGCAGGGATTTTGTTAACCTTTTATCACCTGATTAAATTTCTGTTTCATACAGCTGTAGAAAATGGCAAAATGTGCACTACTTTTTTTTTTAATATGGGGTCTATTATCTTTTAGCATTAACTTTTAATTTATGTCACTTGCATTCCTAAAGTGGAGAGCATTTGCAGTCATCTCAGCACATAAAAACACATTAAGCTCAGTGACTTATACCACAAGTTGAGTCAGAGGAGTTTTAAAATCTACCCCTGAGTAAATGCAAAAAAGCTTTCAGGGTACTTTTTAATCTTAGATCTGTGAAATTTGATGTTTTTTTACTTTGGTAGGCTCTGCATGCGTATAGAGATCTGCCTTTCCTCCTTTTGTGTGAAGAGATATAAAGTCTGTCACAGGACAGTAGTGTTAGATTGTTCTGTTAGGTTTGTTCATATTTTACTTCATTTATGTCAGAAGTTGAGCTAAAGTGGCTAAAAATCTGTTATTGTATTCTTCAAGCTAAGAGATACCTTTATAGTTAAAAAAAAAACAACTACAGTTAAATAATCTGATAAGGTAATGATATGTAGTTATACATCTCCCTCCCTCCCTTTTTTCCAAATGTTGTTATTGGTACAACTGAAAGACCAAGATCAAGTAATAGCTCAGTCCTCTTCCAAAGCTGCATCAGTTACCCATTTGCGTATAAATTTTCATGAGAGTGGGTATGGTTGTCATTCTGGTGCACGTGGGTAGCACTCCAGTGACCATGACAGGTTTTTATTAGGATTTGACTGGCTGCCCATGGAGCTCCCTGGGCAATGTGGGATTCCTGTATCAGAGAGACAAGGAGCCCCCGTGGGGACAGGCACTCTGATACTGCAGCATAGAGATGGCCATGCTAGAAAAATCAGAAAAGCTACCTGTGCAAGGGGGTTTGGAGAGATGAAACTGTGGGTCTGTGTTGCTCATCAGCCTGATGCAAATGAGATATTTGGGATACTCCAGGCAAAGATATTTCAGAATATCTTGTGCAGGAAGCACCAAGGGTCAGTTGATTTTAATACTTCATGACGGGTCATACATGGTGTTCCATTTCAGGAACTCAGCTCTGAAGAAGAAATAGTTTAAAACGTGGAGTAGGAGGCTACTTACCACTGCCCAGGTAGTCCTTCTCCTGTTTATTGGAAAGTGGAGGCTCATAAAAATCTTTCAGTTGTCCTTACTGGTCTAATATCCCATCTAATTAATTTTTCTTGATCTCTTTAAAAATACTCTGTATTCTTCTGTTGGATCACAAAGCACTTGCTCCCCTAAAAGTGCCTTCACATTGCCTGAAAATTTTTATGAGTCATAAATAAAAGCACTGAATAGCATGCCGTTGTATTTTGTAAGGAACTATTTGCAATGAGTTCCAACACTGCATAATACATGAAAGACTTCATTAATTAATTGCCTCCCTCTAAAGGTTTTTCCCAACACTTCTCAAGGCTTTCTGGGCAGCTATTTTCAGCTGTGTCCCTTATCAAAGACATACTTGGTTAACTGAAGCTTGCCATTCACACTAAGTCTGGAATTTTGCATGCTTCTGTTTAATCATGTCAAACGAAGCTCTCACACATACGGCCTTTGTAGATGATCCATAACAGAACCTTATTATGAATTGAATGTATCTACTCACATATGGCCAATTAAATTGCCTTGACAGAAAAAACGAACATGTAAGGTGTAGGACAGGCAAAGTTTATTTTTCTGATTGTCGTCATTTCAAATTGATATCCTCTTTAGGGATTATATTTTAAAAACACTAGTTTGTTGAAACGATAATAATTAAAATTCTGAATATTTAAAGAATGTTCCATCTGGAGGCTAAATACTGAAAACAGTTAGAAAAAACAGCAGTTTTTGTCTATAAATTATCCCCAAATAAAGCTTTTATCTAATGCTTCTTATTTCTTTGTAAGACTTCATATTAAACTTGTGTCTTTGTGTTGTAGTGGGGATGCTCAAGGAACAGTCATGTTTCCTGAAATTCAGGTGAATCAGAAGTCATGTATTGGAATAATCTGTTAAACAGAAAGCCACATGTTGGTTTGATGATGAGACACTGTTTTATTTAACCCACGTTGCTATAAATATTATATATGTGTATCTTAAAGCTGAAACAAGTTATGTAACAGACTACTAAAAAAATGAGACTTTAGAAAAGGCTGAAATAAGCTTTTGAGAATTTATTCCAGTAACTATTCTTTCCATGAATGTTCTTAAAAAAAATCTAATCTGCATTGTTCCTTTTTGTTGTCCTTTGTTTTTTCTCCCAAAGCTAAATGTGCCAGGCATTGTAATGAATTCATTACACATAGATGTCAGAACTGGCTTTGGCTCTTCACGTTTGCTAACAGATAATGAACTAGAACAATTGGCAATCTATGCAGATTTCTTACTGTGAAGGCAGTTTCTTTAATTTGAACAGATGACCTGAGGACAGGGTCCATTAGCATAACCATAGTTGGTGTGTAAAGGGGTATTTAGTAAGAAGAGTTTCTTAGTATTTTTCCTTTTCTTTCATTTGACAGAAATAGATGACATTTGATTTTGCAATTACTTAAAGCCAAGAACACTTTTGTCAAGGATGGTGTTTCACTAACAGCAAACCCTAAATAATCTTGACACCAGAATCTAGAAGTATGAATTTTTCATGTGGAGTATCTTTACTGGAAAGTTGTATAATGATTATCCCACAATATACCACAAATAAGTTGCTTTTTGACTTAAAATAGTAAATACCAATTACAGAATGTAGGGATCAGAACTTGGAGTGTGGCCCTGTCTTTTAAATATAATTCTGTAGGCAACATAAACTAAATCATTTGCATCCTTCTAAGGCATTGTTTCCCTAAAATTTCAGCTGCAGTCATCTTCATAATTTTCTATTTATTTTTCATTGTTATCTAACTATGAGGATTTTTATCTCATGATTCCATCTATCCAGTTTTGTTTTGCTGAGATTGAATACCATTTTTAAATAGAAATGAAAATACCTGGTGTCATATTTTGTACTTGAAGGGTCAAAATGTGGTGTGTGAGTTGCACATTGCAAAGAGTATAAACATGGCTATTAGGATAATTTGTTGAGCACTGACAACATGATATAAAATAGGAAGATGTGGTCCATGTTGTAAAACAGCTTGTAAGGGGTAATTGCTGCCTCTGGCTAAGCAGGAATGTAAATGGAGAAACAACCCCTACAATTCATTGTCTGTAGTTAAGTTTCCTTGGGTGGTAGATATGAGGCTTTTGTCTAAGTGTTTAGGTAACTCAAAGATAAACAGAGAAAAATAAAGAAAGAATTGGAAGGAAGATAAGAGAACTGCAATAATCTGAAGGATTGTGAAGTTTCTGTGCCGAACCCCATATTGTACTTTCCTGGTTTCTAGGTGCCCTGTATGAGTTCCTAACATCTGCCTGTAAGCTGTGGTACTGTTTCCATTGCCTTGCTTTTTTTGTATTTTTAAGTAGGAAAGTAAAACAATGAAAAAAAGACAATACATTTTGCTTCCCATGCTGTATAAATATTAGGATTGTGAGTATCATCCTGTCCATGCTAACCTCCAAGCTCAGCTGTTCTGAAAGAGTTTAAAAAAGGGGGAAATCTGTTTGCTGTCCCTTGTAAGGACTTAGAACATTTGCTAAATGAACATAAGGGAATAGTAATGCTGAAAATCATTGTAAGAAGACAAACTATGTGTCTTCGATTAGTTCCTCTATTAGCAAACTACTAATGTAGAAAATAAGGAAAGAAGATCTGTTTCACTAACACAAGCATAAAACTTATGTCTGAAGACATTTTCACAAAGCTTGGCTGTTTTCAGTTCTTAAGAAATGCTACTTGCAGGAAAAATGGCCACTCTCTTTGTAAGCAGGCATATTTGAAGACTGATGAAATATGTTTAAAAATGGAAGCAGAAACTTTTCAAATCCAGTACACTGAATCTTGTTCCATTTTATTCAACTTTTTCTCACATTCCTTTGGCCTGTAATAAGTTTTTCTTCTCAAATAGAATTTTGAGTCATCTCCATGCTTTCTCTGCTGGCTTCTTTGCACCCAGCAAATAATTCTAAGGTTTTAATTTCTTCCCCTTTCTTGTGCACGTGATATAAAAAATCTGTTCACGTACCCACGCTCATGTCAAAGTTTAAAAGGAAGAAAACCTTTTGCTTGCATCTCCTACTGAATTTTCTTGCATTTCTTCTTTCTAGAACTATTCTTTTTATCAACTTGTTCCTTATTTTAAAATTTTCTGGATGTGCTGGAACAATAGAAGACGTTTATTTTTATGAAAGAGAACTTAGAGTTACATGTGCTACAGATGGAATGCCTGATTTAAAACTCCATCTCTATCAGACATCTTGGTTTAGCCAACATTTAATATCAAATGAAGTTCAAAGTAGAGACAGGTGCTAGCTACTCATTCATCTGCTCAAACATAATGGATAAACTGGAAAAAATTACTAGATATATGCATTCCAGTTCTCAACAAATGGAGACTGAAGTAAAACACTGGACTTCATCAGAGCATTAATAATTACTTGATAAGAGAAATGAAACTTTCTGCCTTTCAGCAAAAACCTAAAGAAATCAATAAGAAAGTAATTGTGGTCAAAATGAACTCTGTAGAAAATAAACTTCCTATGCTTTTGTCTGTGGTTTGGGGTTTGTTTAGGTTTTTTTTTTTGGTTTTTTTTTTAAGTGTCCCCATTGTGTTTTTTCAGATCTAAATTTATCACTGCTCTGAAACAATTTGTTTTTTTCATTTGTGGCCTAGCCAGTCACATTTCTTCTGACAACATAGTGTTTCCTGCATGATGGTGGGTGTCAAAAGTTTGTCTTTGGCACATTAATCACTGCTAAAATAACAGAAGAGATCTTGTAATTTCTGTTTGGTTCTTGAGTATACAGTGGTAAAACGTATTACCAGAAAGGTAGAAGTCTAGATTCTCCACACAGCCTATGCAAATTTTCTAGTAATAGTGTTAAAAATATGAATTACAATTTTCTGCCTTCCCTGATGGTGATGAGATGGTGAAATGATTATCTTTTTACTGAGATGGGCTGAGACAGCTGCTTTGGTCAGCTGTGGACTACTTGTTAGTTTCTGTGTTTGGGGTTGTTTTTTGGTTTGGTTTGGTTTGGGTTTTTTTTATCAACTTTGGAAATAAAAGAAGGACTACTGCTGATAAATTGTTTAGATACACATTCAGAAAGGCTCATTGGAAGCTCATGTCTTTGTAGTGATACTCTCATGAATACAGAATTTGTTAAGAAAAAAGCAGAGACTCTATTCCTACTGTGTTATGAAATGCAATAATTGCTTATCTCAAAGCCAGATCTTACACTGAAAGAAGCTGAAGCAGTTACGCTACTTTTTGTGCTGCTGGTGGTAACAAGAATTATGCTGTCAACAAACTAAGGACAGACAGCAGTATTTAGGTGTGAAAACAAGCTGTCATTTCTCTAGGTCTTTATTTAGTGCATAGTCACAGAAGGTCTGTTGTGAGGAGATTACAGAACTCTGTAAATGAAGCTAGATAACACATGAAAAAGAATGCCATCTCTACACCAACTGTTAAAGCAAGTTTAAGGTAGCTTGTCTTGCATAATTTTCAAAAAAGGAAATGTACATAAGATTATTCAGTCAGTCGGTGCAAGTTTTGCTGAAAAAAATGATTGGACTACTAATTCACCTGCAGGTTAATTTTGTAAACTACATCCTATGCAAATAATTGATCTACCTTACCAATTTTTTAAAAATAAACTGCCCCAGGAAGCATGCATAAGTAATGCAAAATGGTATAGCAAAACTATGAAATCCTTTTTTTTAATCAGAGATTACTAGAGCAGTCATACAAAAGTGCACTGCATGGAATTGACTCATGGTGGCAATTAACAAATGTAACAACTAAATGTGTGGCCATCAATCATCCTAAAGAATTAAAGAAAAATCAATTAACAATTTAATTAAAAGTCATTTGATGACCTCAGTTATTCTGTTTAATAAGATCATAAATTCACTTCCCAGTTTAGAATTTAGACCAATTATTTAATTAAAATGCCAATGAAATATTGACCTGGTGAAACCTTTATTCTAGGTGTTTTAAATATAGATTATCAAATTATCTTAACTGCTGCATGTCCCATGAGATATGAACAGTAGTGTTCCTTTTATTTTATAACATATTTTTACTGCTGATGAATTATTATGCTGTAATACACACAAATTTTATGGGAGAAGGGTGCTCAGGCCATTTTTGTCTATTCTGCAAATTCTCATCTGCTATCTGAAGGCTATTTTTCTTTTACTCACCTATAGTCCGTGTGCATTTTCTTTCCCTTTCTTCTGATGAGAAGGCACACTGGAAGTGAATTTACTGGTTTTTGTCAATTCTTTTTGAAATGTCTTTGCTCCTGCGGGTTGTCCTTTCCTTATTTACAAGAGGAATCTCAGTTCTTGATGGAGTTCTGTCTCATGTCTGTGGGAATTTCTGTTTTTCTAGATTCAGATTTTGATTCTGCAAGGTGCTGTTAACACTCAGTTTAGTCATCTAGGTTTTTGTTCAAGGCCAATACATTAATTTTAAATAGTTTTATACTCTTTAAAAATATAAATTAGTCAGCTAGGGTGGTTTTGTTTGAATGGTTTTTAACTTAATTTTTTAAACTTCTGTGGAGCTATAAACTTCTCTCTTGTGCTTCCATCTGCCCACATTTCTACTAGTGGAGGTTTAAAAAATATTTAATATAAAAAGAAACATTAAAACTTAATAATCTGTGAATACTTTAGTGTCTTGATCAAAGAAAAGGGAGGAGAAAAATACAGTCTATAAAGCGAAACAGTACATTAGCAGTACTGTCTTGCTAGTGACATACTTAAGATAGTGGGGGACCTTATATGAAAGAAGAAATTACCACCCTCCTTGCCTCTGCATTCTGCCCTGGCCACAGAAGCATCTGCAGTAATGAACATGTATTTCCCCATTGCTGAGGTACAGGCTCCTGATAACAGAAGGTTAGCAGCAGTCATCATGGATGGGAAGAGAGGAACTTGATCTAATTAATTTCCTGGGTGTCACTTAGTGCTGGGACAAGCACAAACATGTCAAGTAGAAATGGGGCATCCAAGCTAACAGCAGGTAGTTAACAGTTAGCAGTGGGGCTTTGCCACTGTAAAATGTATGACTGAACTTGGAGTAATCTTCATGTATTTCTCTTGAGTAAATTTCAGTTCATCTTCCTGTGTATGCATATGTTGAGATATTTCTAACAGGCCCTGCTCATCAACATCCATGGTCGGGGGAGGGAAATAGAACTTGGGCTCAGGATCATCATATATATTAAGTATTCCTTTCTACCAGGGAAACCAGTGTGAAGGTTCTGTTTTTGACAATGGTCACCAGTAGGATATTGGAGGACATGTACTCACTGTAACACTTACTAAATTACTTGGAAAAATCACTGAATCAGTAATACAAATAGACCATCAAGTTTCCCCATTTTCCCCTGTGCCTCTTGAAGGTGACAGAAGTATGCAGTCTTACAGCACAGCTCCTTTGTGTATGGGCACTCTGTCCCTGCCCATCATTCCACACATGGCATGTTTTCAGTAGAAAGAAGGCAGTTTACATAGTGTCAGTTTTACAACTTCCTTCGCTGACACGAGAAAGTCACAATTTCTTTTTTTTTTGAGGTTTATATTGCAAAACAAGCTTGAACTATTTTTACAAAGCTCTAAAAGTACCAACTGATATCTGTGAGGACTTACACTAGAAAATTTATAATTTGAACAATGTTTGTTTTTTTCTTATATAGAAGTCATTCATTAAACTGACTTTTGAGTTTAGACTGTTAAAAATGGGAAAGATGCATAATGTGGTATCATAGTGACTGACCTATTGAAGGTCACCTTAAATATATTCTGTGAACAGAAACATTATTGAATGAGTGTCCTGGTCTTTGGAGACTAGGAGTCTCCATCCTTCAATCCATGAAAGCAAACTTAACATTCATAGCTCTCCTTTCTTATGTTGCATTTATATACAAAAATCCAACAACTATCAGAATATACAACCAGAGAGCTAATGTGTTTTTTTCTTTTAACCAAAGTCAGTAGGAGTGTAAAATTTTGTGCAAGTTGAATTATGAGCATACACAGTGCACTCAGTAGTTATACTACAGAGTACATAAGATACCTATGCCATGGTATATCTGGTACTTCAGATCCGTTGCTATTACATCTTGATGTCCTAACTAAATCTTGCCCACAATATATGTAGTTTTAATGTACAAAGATACACTTGAAATGTGATTAAATTGGTTGTCGTGTGCTTTGGAACGTTTTACATCCTCTTGTCTGTTAATATGTCTTATGGATGTGCTCACCTTTGAACACTTTTAAACACCTTGTTTCTTTTAAGCAATCATTGTCAACTGTTACTTGTCCATTTTTATTTCCCTTGTAGACCTTTATATTGCACCTTGTCATTATGTGCTGTTTTACAGTTTATTTTATAACACTCAACTATAAGACAAGGACTGTATCTTTCAGGTTTTTTGCACTAATCAGAAATGATGTACTGCCTGATTTAATAGACCAGGTCATGAGCCAGGCTTGGTTCTGCAAGCTGGAGTTTATTTTTACTGCTATAAAATGTGCATTTATTCCCTTCTTTTTTTTTTTTCTGCCTCTAAATGTGAAGATTTTGTGATTCCTCATTTTCATTTTGACGGAAATATTAAGTTTAAAGCTATCTTACTATAAGAATACAAACTCAGTTTTTCTTTTATAATTTTTTTACTTTAATTCTATCCTGCTCTGCTCTTGGATGATTGACATGTGATTCCTTTTTTTTTTTTTTCTGTCTAGACCCTGTTGCTCTAAGTTGTTTAAATAAGTGTCTGGTTAAAGTTGACTAAAGATATCTTTTTACAGTATCATATGTGATTTTTATGGTGGTGATTTGCTGGTTGTTTCTATTGTTTGCTCAGTTGTAAATATATTTTACTTGGTTCTGTTAGTTTTACATTAACTCTTGCAAACTGAATTCTCACAGACATTGTAAATTGTACTAGGTTTTTCTAGCAGAGGCATCAACAGCACTAAATACTGCAACCCACCTGTCCTGGTGACAAGCAGTGGTTCTGTACTAGTTTCTCTGTCATCTAGACCCATAACAGTACTGTGAGCAAACATAGCAATATTTTATCTTTGGAAAAACACAAATTCCTTTTTGCTGCATGTCAGTTACCCTAAATTAAGTAGACCAAGATCTATTTGTGCAAATTATCCTAAGGCTGTCCATAAGTACCAAGTACTGCAGCATATTGATGACCAGGACATGGAGTCCTACCTCTGCCCCATTTCCTGCTTCACCCCCTCCTATTCTGAGGTTGCTTGTGTATTATACTGCTCAAAATGTCATGAAAATTTTCCCCAAAAAGTAGTTTTCCTAAATGCAGTTGTAAATCCTATTTTATCTCTAAATTGCTTGAATTTTTGGATGTTTTTTGCTGTTTGTTACTGTTTGCAACTTTGTTGTACTGAGCATCTTTTCCTCACAGTTTCCTGAGGTTGTGAAAATAATGTGCTCTCTTCTAAACCATGTCCAAACATAGAGTTTAAAACTTTCAGGTTTTCATGGATCACAATTTTGTAATTTTTTTTGTTTTTTTGTTTAAAGAAATGTCAAGAAATTGTTACTATATTTAGCAAAGTAAGTTTTAGAAAGGTACTCTTTTCATAAAATTGGGTGTCTCTAGGAGCCAGAGACTAACAGAGAAACTCTATTACCCTCCTTGGAAATAAGAATCTTCACTATTTTAGTGTTTTTCTATGCCATTTCCTTATTTATGAACCTTTTCCATCACTTCTGATGGAGTCTGCATATATCTTCTTTTATTTTGAACAGTTTTTGTTCTGTTTTAAGCTTAATCCTAGCTATTTATGTGTAGTCATACTTTTCTTTATCATCTTACAACATAAAAGAAGGGGATTTATTTGTTTCATGATCTTCTACATTTCTTTATATTCATTTTACCACTGCTATAAACTTTAATTTTGTGAAGTATTTTAGCATATGCTCTCTGTGAAAGATGTAATATTGTATTAAATTTTATTGTTCCCTTTAACTTTGTGAAGACATCCTGTTAAGTGTAGTAAATTGTTTTAATGTATGGCCAAGACTATTAAAAATAATGTGGGAACATAAACCACCAGGAACATTTATTTATAGCAAAAAGTTTGGTGATAATTATCTTTCATACTGCGTGATGAATGTTTCAGGATGTAAGTGATAGCAATTTCTAAGTGATAAATCTCTCAGGTTTTATAAAGGCTAAGAGCAAAACTTTTGCATCAAAAGCTGTCATTCTCTTCTGGTACAGCTATTTGTTAAGGCAGCCTGGAAAATAAGTCTTTCTTTGTAATGACATCTGAAGTTTCACAGCACGATTATTTTATCAGTATTTCATTTTCTGAGCAGACCTATGCTAAAGGTAGTTTATCTAGCTTCAGCCTTATGTGGAGATCATTAGTGTGGCAAAAAACTGATAATGTGGAGAAATTATCTGAGCTGTGGATTGTATTTCTGCCACATACTGAGAGAGGGGAGACAAATGCTTTGCCTTCCCACTGCAGTTTTCTTTGAAGTGCATGTGATTTTTATTAATCTGAAGTACTATGATATGCTTTTTACATCATCCTTCCTATAAGATAATACATATGAAAATTCGAACATATTTAAAGTATATATAACATAAGTAGAATTTTTCTAGATGAAGTTTTGACCTTGAAAACTTGTAGAACCAGTAAGGCTTTGTTAAACAAAGGCCACTGCTTTTGCCATTAATCATAACAGACTGTGCCTACAGCTATTGTTGCCTTTTCCAAGTGAATTATTAAGGATATAGGAACATGAGGAATATTTATTGTAGATCATTTTATCAAGCCAAAAGGGCAGGAGTCATTTGTATGGACTACAGCAAAAGGGATGTTTTTCCTGTCTGCATTTACAGTAGGCCTTTAATTTAGTGCTTTTAGAATATGTCAGCTTAAAATCAATCTACTAGTAAAGGAGAGTTTGATAAAGCAATTGCTAAATATTAGTGTCTTCATTCACAAAAGTATCTTCAGGGTCCTTTATTCCAATCCATGTCATCTGTAATCGCTTTGCATATTTAAGCAGTTCTCTCTTCTATTCCTCTGTATTTTTGGAAGCATTCAGGATGTCATCACAAACTCCTAGGGGCTGTTTGTTAGATAAAGAAACAAATACTTGGCTGTCTTTTTATCTTAATTAAATCATCGTTGATGGAATGATGTATTGATTTATAGCTCACAGACATGCCAGGATCTTGAGCTTTTAAGTTCAAATGCTAAAAATACTTTTTTAAAACAAAATTAAAATTGAATGGCAATATTACTTTTCCCAAAAGCTCATTGTTCTCTTTCTGTTGGGTTTAATTAATTGAACCAAAGCCAGAGGAAAAAATAAAGATGTATAATCAGCAGTCATAAGAAATACATCATTTATATGGCAGATAAATATAGATAGTGAGGAACTGCTGAGATAGTCAAACTGTAGCTCTTTAATGATGCCTACCTCAGTCACTGAGCAGGTGGATAGGATTTTCCTGGGGAAGGCATTAATGAGAATGCCGGATGCTATACTAGGATGCACCAATTAAGAATTTCCAGTAAATTTGCAGAATTCCGTTAACTGAAAATACTAATTGGTGTATCCAATGTCTGTTGCCATTCAGAACTGAGCATTTTAATTTGAGACTGACTAACTGGAATTCCTGTGAAACAACAGCTTGTTTTATGTATGTCTGAAGAGGCATATTGGTTTATTATTGGCCTCAGGTACTTGAGAATTAGACTTCAGTAGGAGTACATTGTGGGCAGAGGAAAGACAGGTTTCTTCAGAAAGTTCCAGAACAGGGTGGAACCACAGAGGTGAATTGATGTCTGCAGATAAGACTGGAGAATCTTTGAAATCCATTGCCACTCAAAGTATTTCTGTTTCTTTGAGCTTGAAGAGTCAAGAGGTAAATAAGGGCAAGTGCTAACTACACCATTTCCTTGTGCACCCATTGAACAAGTTCAGATGGCCTGTGGATGACACTTTTATATTTATATGTGCATAAAAACATAAATATAGATAGTTGTCTGTCATATTATTGCTATCTATTCTTCGATCTTGGTTGAATGCCATCAGTTCCAGAATTAGATACTGTTTTTGTTAGTCAGTCCTTCTTATCAATCTAGGGATGCAAATGTTCCCCAAAACATGTTTATAATGCACTTTTTGTCAGTGTCAAACCAGAAAGGTTTTTAATTTCTATGCTCTATACTATGCCATATATGCTAAACAATTAATGGCATAGCTATTTGCAGATTATGTGTATACAGGGATGTACCAGTGATGTAACCTGAGAGAGAAAGGTACTACCAAAGTGTACTCTTGTAGCATGGCAAATTAAATTTTGAGAACTTTTGTGGCACGGTTACCAGCTTCATTCAGCCATCTGAATTTCACTGCTTGGGCCTCTAAAAGGATTGCAAGTGAGAGGTATGTATCATCTTTGAAACGAACTGTGAAAAAGTAGTATTAGAATATTCATAGTACTTAGCAGTACAGTGGCTTTCTAAGGCATATATGATCTTTGCTTTCTTTGTGTCAGAGGAGGACATGTGTTTGAAAAGTTTGTTGTGTGCAGTGTCTCACATAAGTTCAGTTCCCTTTTTTAAGGTGTCTTTACTATCAGTATTTGGCTAATTTAGGAAGGCTTTTTTTCATGTCAGTGTGAAATCAAAGCTTATTTCTCTGGAATATTGCTAATGTAAGACATTCTTTCAAGAACAGAATGTGTTTTTGTCTCCCTGGAACAAGTGAAAAAGCTTATTTTTTTTTTCGAGGTGATAATTTATACATAAGGTGCTATAAACAGATACTTATGTTCCATATAATAACTTGCAGATTTTCTCTTAATCTGAAAACCCAATTAAGCATTGGCCAGATAAGCTGCTAAACCCTCTTATGGATAAATATGATTTAAATTATTCCATACCTTCCTCTGAGATGAAAAGTCAGGAAAATAAATTTATTTGTACCTGGAAAGAGGATTGAAATGAGATATTACAATACAGACATTGAAAGTAGATCATAATGGTTTTATAAATCTGTAATATTTTAAACTGGATTTTTTACAGTTGTTCAGTATTTTAGCTTTTGCAGTTTTTACAGGCTTCCAGTGAATCTTTTTACTAAATGAGGACAGTATGCTGTGTTGGATAAAAAATGCTGTTTTTCTGAGGGAAAAACAAAGGAACATTAGAGAACTTTAGTTTCTCACATAGTTTAGGAGCCCCTGTTTCCAAGGAGTTGAAATACACTAAATTTGTAACAGTGTATAGTCTATCCCAGAGTTTTATTAGATTTTTCTCATGGACTAATGATGCATCTCGCAACAGTTTAAGGCTATTTCTTCTTCACCTGTTCATCAGATATGGTTTTCCTTTATGTGTTTTAAAATGGCTCTCGAATTGCAGCTCAGCTTTTATTTGTCTTTGAGAGCAGATAAACAGATAAAGTTTTAAAGAGTCAGAACTATAAAGTAAAAAAGTCTTCTGCTCTTGTTATATCTCTGGTGGCTTTTAATTGTAAAAATACAGTAGATTTTTTTCAGAACTAATTTAATGACAAAGTGTCATGGTTAGAAGATATGAAAAAGGGCTGCACTAGAATGCTCTCTCAGCAGAGAATTCCATTATAAATAAAAATATGCACTTGGCTTAGGTAAGTATATATATCAATATTAACAGGCATTTAAAATCTTGACTTTAATATGTTTCATAAATTTCTTTCTGCCAAAGATGAAAGTCTGTAAGCCACTAGTAATGCATTTGAAGCAAAGTAATACAGAAAATATAGTATAGTACTCCCAGAAGATGAAGGTGTGAATTTTCCCATACATCATCTTAATGGCAACATTTTCTACAAAATGACATGGGGCACTCCTTTCATATTTCATGACTTTTATTTGCCCAGCTTCAAAATGCCAAATGTGCCAGTGAACAGCACTTTAATATTCATGGATTTCTGAGATGGCTTTGACAGTTGTCAGCTAGAAAAATGGCTTAATTAGGAGGACTGTGACGTGTGATTTCTTATTCATACTCAGCCACATACACAAACATGCAACTTATAACTCCACATTTATCTTCCACAGAAAATATAGTTCACAAATGAGAGTGTTCCTTTCCCATCTTACTTGACTATGTTGATTGAAAATGCACTTTCATTTATTATAATTGCTGGAATAATACCTTAGGGGAAAATATACTCTAAAAACATCCTGATCATCACTAAAACTGATGATTTAATATCGTAAATATGACTAAAATAGCATTATTTTTAATTTATGTCATCAAAGAAGCAAATAGAAAGCTAAACTACAGACTGCCATTTTCCAGACAGCTGAGTTATTTGTGTAACAAACAGAGTTTTGAAGAGATTAAAAAGGAATCCATAGTGTTTTGAAACAACTAAAGTTCTGGTGGGGGATCATGTTCATACTGTATTGTTAACAGCAGCAAAGCATAAGCTAAACAAAAGCTTCAGAAATTAATTGGACAAGTATGTAAGAAAAATCAAATGTAATGACAGAACCTGTTGTTCTTAGAGGAGGAAACAGAGTGGACCTCAGACTTATCCTAGTAGATGAAGCCCTGAGCAGTTTGGATTTTTTACAACTTTATACACACTTGCAAGAATAAGAAAAAACCTGTCAATATCAAAACTTGGATAATATATATCATATCAACTTCTTCTAGTTTTGTCAAGTACTCACTAAAAGTGAGGTGTGAACATTTCTGTTAAAGAAAATGCGTTGTTTGGATTGCCCCAGAAGTACTTGATATAAATTAAGTAATTGATATAAATTAAGCATGAAAATGTAGGAAGTTAAGAATCTAAGCAGCTTTAAGGAAAACATCAAGTGATCAGATAAAAGTCAGAAATAGTGTATTTTATAAACCACAGTATAAAAAACAGGCAGGAAGCTCTTTTTTTAGTTCTGGCACAAAATATTTTAAGAAGGATCCTGAGTTTTCTGAGTGTATAAGTAGAATGACAAGACTTTAGGGTCTCTCATATAACTTTATTTAAAGGTATACAGCCATATGGGAAAGTGTACAGTCTCTCATTAGTGTAACTTAACTCTCTTTCAATGAAATGAAAAACTCCATGTTTGAATTCTATATGGATTTTTTTGCACTTGGAACTCTGGGTCTATCAAAACTTAAAGCAAGCTGAAAAAACTGAAAAGGTTTTTTTTAGATTAGATCTTAGTTTAGTTTTAATTAACAGGTTAGATTCAAGCATGAACAGGATTTGGATATTTATTACTGGAATTTCGTTAGTTCCACTGTCCAGCTCGAACCAACAGCTAACTAAACTGTTGCAATTAATGAAATTTTTTCTCTGTATCTAAACCACGAGTTAGATGAATTTTCTTCGGTTTTAGGTCTCAACAGGAATTAAGATCTCAAGGCAGTGCAGATTTTGTGATCTAAATTGCATTGAAAATCATCAGATGTGTACATTTTAAAGTTGTTCTCAACCCAGATTGTGATTCCATTTCACTAGAGCCTCTAACAGTGTACTTATTAACAGTGTGGTTTTTTCTCTCTGCATTTTATTCAGTGCTTGAATTAGTCCTCATATCACTCATGGATTCCCACTTAAGGAATTCTGTGAAATCAAAATCATGTATATAAACTGCAGATGCCATACACTGTGGGCAAATTGCAAAGTGGGACATCCTTATCAGTTCTTGACCAAAAATATTTTCTTCACTAGGTTCACAATGCAATTTCTATAGTCAAAAATGCACCATCCTAATGTTTCATTAGTAGTAGTAGTAGATCTGAAGTTAATGTGAATTTAAATTTACTATGTAGAGAATTCTTCATAATTTCTTGTCCTTTACTGATGTGTAAGTATTTGTATTTGATGATAGATCCTGAGCAGTGGATCAGGAGTGCTCATGCTCATGAGTAAGTGCTTTGCCACACTGAGAGCTTTGTGGAGCTAACTTTATGCAAGACTCATTTCTGAAAAATAAATAAATCTTAAAATACATCTATACTCAGGGAGGCAGTTAAAAATTATTTAAAACACCCAACTTTCTTAGCAGTCAATGAAAAGATACGGCATCTGAATTAAGTTTTGAATTCTGAACACAAGGTTTAGGCTTGAGAATTAATCATGAACTTTCTCTTCAGTGGAAAAATCTGCAAAATGAAAATCTGATATTTTCATTATATCATCAGTGAAATCTGTGGCAGTGGACATTAACCTGTACAGTAATTCAGGTTTATCTCGGTTGCTCCATGATAATTTATTTCCCTTTTAGGTACTTTAGGAATTTAATACGTGTTTTTGTAGTTTCTAGAAATGTTTTGGCTTTTTATTATGCTTAGTCCCTGTAAAAATGTCCTTTTGAAGAAAGACATTAGATTTGTTGCACCTGTTTTACCATTAGAGAACTTGTACTTGAATGCATGCATTGTTGTCAGTGCTATAGATAATTAAATCTTGAGAGAGAGGGACAGCAGGGGATAATTGTTTTTATTAAGAAATGAGCATGAAGTTTGATAAATAATGATGAGGGTAGTCATGAAGTGGTACTGTACTGACTTACTATTTCCATTCATCAATAATTATTGGCTTCTTCTGGATTTAAATACTGATCCTCTATATACGTTTGTTCATGTGTATATAAATTCAAATGAACTTCCATTAACTTCAAAAGAGTTCTCATAAAATTAGGTATTCATAAGCTTTGCAGAAGTGGCATTTCAGATTATTAATATTCTAGATAGAAACCGGAGAATTAACTTCCACCTGGCATTAGCTGAAATAAAACCATAAATTTCTGTGATACTGAAGTGAGTTATGTCACCTGATTTTTTCTTCCTTAAAAGTTTTTAGATTTGATGATTATAAATATTTGGATTTAGTCAGTCAGTATTAGCAGTATTTAAGGTCAGCTTTGCCACAGGCAGAGGTGGGAATTCAAGGAGGTTACACAGATACAGAGAGGGCTGTGCTTTTCTTGGCATCCCAAGTATGCAAGTACCCTGCCTTTTTCATGTCACACAGCGTTATGTTACACAAGTAATATTTTATATTCTAGAGTACTATGTTTTTTAATATTGCAATCCCAAGTTCCTGTTGTCTGATGTGAGATAATCAAGGCATTTTTCAGCACTGTGGGACTTTTAAATAAGGAATACTAATTGGGCTCTTTCATCATCTGGATGAGGAATAGGTCACTAGAGAATATAACATTCTCAGGTGACGTGCCATTATACAACAGGGACATCTCTGAGAAATTATTTGACATGGCAGTATTTTATAATCTGATTTGTCCATAGCCATAGTCAAATTTATTGTATTCCAGCACAGCTAGTAAATCTGCCATTATTCTGTCAGTTACATCAGTAAAGGTCCCTTTTCTCAGGTGTCAGTCTGTAAATCCTTCACTGTATTTATTGATTGAGCCACAGATTATTTCACCTCTGGCCTTCAGAACAGAAAGAATTAGTTTTTTCATCAAAAAGAATGTTAAATGTAAATTACAATAACATATGGTGAAAAAATTTGCATCCTGTTCACACATATTGTCCTTGATGTAATCCATCGTATTTACTTCACTTGTGAATAAAATTAGCAAACTGTGGGAATTTTTCGTGAATTTGCAAGTGGTTTTGTTAAAAGAAGTAGTATACTTCAGTGGAAACTCTTGAAGCTTAAATTATGATCTTCCATATTCCATTTGGAGCGTGTAGTACTTAGTATATTTTCCAAAAACAGCACAAAAGTGAGTGGAGGAAAGATGGAACTTGCTGCTTTTGTGTTGTATACACTAAAAAGTCATGGAAGTGTAAAATGCACTGGACTTTTGCTCATTTTCACTTGCTAATTTTAGTGTAACTAGAATCAATTACAATAATCATGAATTAAAGGGGGAAAAAAGGCTGCAGCAGTTAGCTGTGAAACAAAAATACCAAAAAGCTGTGCTTTGAGAGCAGTTGATCAGAGCAGTAACATTTTCAGTGATGTACATTGACCATATGGCTCTCTAATTCTCTATCAAGCTTCTGTCTGTCTTTATGTTATTGCATCATAGACTTGGTCAAGTTTGATATTGTAGGATTTTGAACAGATCTTAAATTTTAGCCTTTTTTATAGTGAAGTAGGACTCATGGAAGGAGGGGACTTGATCTTTTCAATGATGGGCTTAATTCATGTGTAGCTCTTTTGAGGTTGTTGTGCTGTTTTATATAAGTAAGAATATATTATGGTATTAATTTTAGTTAATAATAAGACAATGAAACATGAAATTTTAGGAACATATACCACAGGCAGGTCCTTTTCCGTATTATTCATTCATTGTATTAAGAATCTTCCATATTATTAAGAAAAAAGACCTTTGAACGTATTAATTTGAATATTAGCAAGCAATGATAGGTAATGAGTCATGCTATTGAATGGAGCACTAACATTACAGTGAGACAAGTCATCAGGTACAGCCTTCACCAGGGGCAGTTATTGACCTTTTGTATGACGATGAGTTTCTTAAAACTGGATGAGACTACAAACGAAAATTGCAGTTTGCATGTGTTCCTTCTCCATTCCTTAGCAGCATCAGGAAGGGTTCTTGGAAGGTATCTAAAGTGTTAGCAGGTATGAAGTCCATGAAGATGAGAAGATGGACTTTAGGAAGTGGGCTGAACATGTAAATCCAAGCCAGCACCTTTTATTTGACCATATATCAGTTGTGATGAGAGACTCAACAGAACTGCACAAAAATGGTGAGGTTTCAGTTTATGATGTTTGAGAAGGCTGTGCTGAACACTCAGCAGAGAACTCTGAATTCCAAATTTGGAGTTTAAATAATAGTATTGGTAGTATATACTTTGCCTATGCGGTCCCCACATCTGAAGTATGTGCCTATCCTTCTTTACAAAGATGTGGTACAGGTTTATATGTGACTCAGTAAAGATGTGGTACAAGTTTATATGTGACTGTACCATTTCAATTATTTATTGAGGTCCTCAGTCTTGATGGATTCTTTCAAGTCGCATCTCTTGGCTCTTGTTTCACCTTCTCTGCAGTCCTTACCTCCACATCAGCCATCTCTGGTTCCCACTGCACCCCTGATGTCCTCCATCCCCTCAGAGCCTCCCCTTTGATTATTCATTGCTTTTCAGTGCTCATTAATTGCTCTGGGTCTCTGGCACAGTCATCCAAAGTAGTCTGCCAGCTTCTACCTCTTTTCTAACCTTAATTCCCCAAACTTGCATTGGCCTTTCCTGGCTATTTCAGATCTTCCTGAAACTGTTGGGACCTCCCCATTACTGCAGATGTATCATCCCTATTGCAAGGTCCCTCTTGACTCAATTGCCTGCATGCAGAGATGTTTTTACATGGCTGTCACCAAATTAAATTCATAGCAATCAGCAAGTAGAAAATAGAAAAAAAATCCAATAACCTGTCTTTCTTGTCATACCTGCATGACTGTTTTTCAATTACTGGAGTATGAAAAGCTTCTAGTATGTTCTGACTTAGTTTATTTCTTTCAGGTTGTATCCTAACATTGTAGCTAGTTGAATAGTAAATCTCTAGAAAAGCCCACTACCTATCTACCTACTTACCTGTTTGTATCTCTGTATTTTCAGGTAATTCAGCTAGACTGTCCATGATTATTAAGTGGCTGTACTTGTTACCAGGGCAAAAGTTAAGCATATAAGTAATAAACAAAGAGTTATGCAAGAAATAAGTTAGGAGTAGAGGTATAATTTAGGAATTTATCATAAAGCCCAGATCCTGTCGTTATGCTGAAGAATGAAACGTAAAGGTCAATACTTTAATATTCTCTTTGCCTCATCACATATCCTATTAAATGTCAGGACATTAGTAATGTGCATACTAAACTCATCTCCCACATTTTGGTCTCTCAGTCTTTGTCAAGGCTGTTGTTTTTCCGAAGTGCCAGAAGACAGTCCAATGTTTTGATGGTTCCAATAGAAAGTGTCCAGGAATTTTGGAGGGGAAGATGAGGGGAAGGTTTTGTGTGATGGTAAAACCTTTACTGGGGCCAGTGTTTCACAACATCATTACACTGAGCTTAAGCATGGAAAGGGTGCCTGCACCTCCTCTGTCATTGTTTAATTGACTGACCCATCAGCTGCTGTTCCACAGTTGCTGTGTTCCCTGCAGCTCTCTATTGATTTTCTGGTAAAAAAAGTTCACTGAGACAGCTGCACTTGAATCTGGCTTGATCTTTTAAGTTTGGACTTTGCTTGTGATTCATTTGTATTTGTCTGTTTAAACAAGAGGAGCCTGTGGTCTTCTCTCTCAAGGGATATATATATATAAATATATTAAACAATTATGGTGGCTTAAAACATTCATTAAAATTAAAATTGAGATAGATTATACATTTAACATATAATCAATAGGAAGGTGCATACCACTGGGTAAATAACAAATTTGTCAAAGAGAAGTATTAATGGAATTTTATTTAGCTTTTTTTATTACTCCATAACCCGGAAAAGAAATTCCAAATCTCTAAGGGAAAGCAACTGTTGAATGAATTACATAAAAAAGCCTACATATTGTTTTCATAAGAATAAACTGATCAATTTTTTGTTCATTTGAATATTGTAGCCTGATGCTTTTATAACCAAAAATGAGATTATACTTTTCATTAATTCATAAGTTCCTTGGTAAAGGAAGTTCTAAACATTAATAGTATGTTTTCAGGAAATAAATAATTTTGAACAGTTTGCTTTAATTTTATTAGTTAAATGGTTCACCTCTCTTCATCTCTCCATGGAATGGAAAAGTGCATGGGTAACTTTGGCTCTGTAATTATCTCCATTTGCAGGTGTCTAGCACATCTGGTTACCTAGATCAAGAAGGCATTCAGGGGTAGACACATCCAGTTTGCCTGTGTGAGGGACTCTTCCTTATCAGTCCGCATGTCAATTTTTCCAAATTGCTAAAAATTTGGAAAAGTCCAAATGAGTAGAAAAACCTTCCTCTGCCATCTCACATGCACTTTATTTTAGTAAGGTTTGGAACACATGATCTATCAAACCAGCATTGCAAACTTATCTCCTGGTGTGAGATCAGTTGTGTATCTAGGCCTTTAGATCAATAGAGAGTCTGAGCAAGGCAGTAGAGTTACTGATAGAGGGCAAGCCAGATTAAATTAAATCAGGACACTTTCAATTAGGTTTAGTAGAGACATTTGGAGAGAACATGGCATGGAAAAGAGCAGGAGCATTGTGACATCATCACATTACTGCTGACAGCTGAAATGCTCCATTAGTGTCTTTTAGATCTGCCTACAGAAATATTATTTATTGGTCCCTGGGTTTTTCATGTGTGTATGGCATGCAATAGTAGTATAATTGCATATAAAAGCAAACAGTAATCTAACATTAGTAGAGTAGCTGTATGTAAAACACTTGGTTGTTTCAAAGACACAAGTTTATGAAGCCTGTCAAACACTTCGGCCTTTCTCAAGCATAAAGCTCTGAGGAACAGAACAAAATTATTTTATCTGAAACTCTAAAACTACATGCTGCGTATAATATTTCAAAATAAATGAACAGAAGAAATGGAGCTACTGAAATATTTGTTTGAATAGAGGGTTGGAGTCCAGCCAAGAGTTTTTTCTTAACAAGAGAGTGTATGACAAAATTGTCCCATTGGCACTGGGAGTGATTCTACGCAGAAGAATTCCTTGTTTCTCAGCTGTGCACTGCCTGCTATGAATTCTGTTTTGATTTTAAAAAGTCATGTCATATTGATTTAAACTGTAGTAGATTGGGTGGAGAGAAAAACAGAATACTAACAGATAATGATTATCCTTTTTTCAGTTTGTTTGTTTGTTTTGTTTTGTTGGGGTTTTTTTTGTACTTCAAGGCTTGTAAACTAAGCCACTGTATTATGTTCTCATGTGTTTAAGCCTGTTTAGTCATCAGCGGTGGGTGCTCTGGGATATTCAGTGGATATAAATACCAGCTCACTGGCAGAGTGAAATTCGGGCTTTTGGGCTCCCGGCCTTGTCTGAGTTCCAGTCCTAAGAGTACTTGCAACTTCAGTCTCCCTGATCATACTGGCAGTGTTTTCCCTTTTTACTCCTTGACGCCCTAAGTGCTCCCTGGTCTGTCTGGTGAAGCAATTTTACCCCTCGGTGGCAGGCTGCCACAGGAGAGCCACACATGGCCTTGGGTAAATGATGCTCAAATAAATTCTGTTACAGACTTCCACATCGATTAATTGCATCCCCATCTGTTTTTCCCAATAGCATATTTCTGAATATGTTGAAGGTAAAAATCAAAATTGAAAAGAATTAGGATGATACAGAATAATCTTCTTTCATCCTCTTTGCTGCTGGAAGGAAGAGCTCTGATCCTGCCCTCCAGCTGCTGCACAGCACACTGCTATCAGCAGGAAATGGATATGATCTATATTTTACATATTAGCATCATATTTGTGACTGTCAATCCTTGGTGTGCTGCTAAGATTCTCTTGAGCCTCTTGTTTTCCTGACAGCTTGTTTTTTAACCAACCTCTTGGAAAACAATTAGTGCACAGCAGCAATAAGCTGCACCTGTAACCTCTGCCGATGGTAAGAGCTGGAAGCTTGGATTTAAGATTTTAATATCAGAAATTTTGTTCTGCAAATGGTAAGTCACAAAGTTGCTTCTTTTTTTTGCAGAGTGATTTAAAAGCTACTCCTCTAGGGCTTCAAAGTGCAGGCTAAACATTTGTAAGATCCTTCATTATCTACAGAATGTTTGATTGGAGACTCCCTGGCCTGCACCGCATGTGAAAATATTGAAAAATTAGCTAGATATTTATGAATTACTGGCTCAACAGAGAAGAAAGCCCTGATGTCTGAAGTGTACACTGCTCACAGCTAGAAAGCAATTCAGTGTGATAAGTGTAAGTGTGAAATGATTATGAAAAGATTAATGAAAATAATCGGAAAGTTTAGGAGCAGCATTGGGTTTAAATTTGTTCTGGGTAAAAAATACGTAATTATAAGTACTATAATCTTTTTTCGCTATAATTACATTCTAAAAATTAGAAGATAATTAGCACTAAGGAGCATTCCCTTTCATTCATTTCTTGCTACATGCTTTTTAAACATTCTCAAGTCATTACATTCAGCAAAGTACTGCATTTAAAATGTGTAATCCATAGTATTCTAACCTCAGTGTGTTTTTTGTGAGCTAAAAATAAGGAAGGACATTTTTCCTGCTTTTAAAGCCAGAAGGGGGGTCTTGCATTATCTGTTTTCTCCTGAACATTGCTTTTTTGCGGGTGGTCTGTATGTAGAGTTCTTCAATGGGTCCGAGGTAAGGAATTGTTCAGGTTTGGAAATGTAGCCCGGTCTGCTGTGAATCCTTCTCACCAATGTGTGTACCTATATTCAACATACATACCCACAAGGTACCATCTCTGTTAGCAGCAGGAGAAAAGATCATTTAAACTTAATTCCTGACTGAATTTGAAAACTGAAATCTCACTATCCTTATTCCTTACTCTGAAATGGAGCAACATTTGCCCTGTTTTCCAATTTTGTAAATTAAAATTATCAATCACGACTAGATTTTCTTCTGAAGAGTTATAGTCAGACATAGAAAATGTAGACCCAGATACCGAGGAGTGCTTCTTGCTTCACTGCTAGTGACATCACTGGAAACTCATGTTGACAATGTTCCAGACTCAGTGTTATGACATTAAATAGTTTACATACTAGAAGGTTGAAATGAATTTAGAAATATTTTAAATTATGCAGTTGCATTATTCAGTACATTACTTTGAATTAGGTTATATTGTATTAATATAGTGTAATTAGTACCAAGGAGTTGCTGACTATGATGTCTCAGTAGAAGAGGAGGTTAAAGCATCAAGAGGAAAACTGTGTGCTTGTTGCTGATCAGAAAAAGAGCACATATTAGAAGAATATGATATTTTGAATTTAGAAGTTAATGTGCTTTATTCACTTACTCCATTGCATGATAGCTTAGAAATTTATGTATCTATAACTTTTCCTGAAGTTTTCACAGAATTGCAATTTATGCTTTGCTCTATTAATTTTTCCTGGGCCTGTCTGATAGCTGAGCTATTTGCTTGACCATAAAATTTAGAGGTCTGGAAAGAAAGAGTTCAATTCATTTCACAATCTCAACTTAAAGTCTTTCTGACAGTTAGATATAATACTTTACACCTCACTAAGTGACTATTGAGTGGAGGCACTGACATCTGACACTACAACGACTAAAATATTCATGCATATTAAAAATACAGAATGTAAGAAATAGTGGTCTCTACTCACATTCACTGCTAGGAGTTAAGCAAATATATTAATCATATCTTTGATATCCCTCTGTACCTTCAATCACTTGCCCAAAACCAAAGGTAAATCATGCAGCTTTTGAGCAAGTTTTCATCTTTGTTTTGAGTGCTGATCATGTTGGAAAAAGAAGGCAGAAAATCTCCTTTTAAAATTTGTAATATTCATCCAAGTATCTTCAAAAATGCTCTTTTAAAAGAAGGAGAAAGAAATTGAGTTTGTGTTTTTTATTGTTTTAAAGTAATTATTACACTCACTTTTGCCTCTTAGTTTTGACAAATTAGAAAATCTCACACAACATGATGAATAGATGAAGCATTCAGCATTGGCATATTCACTCCTCAAAAAAAGTCAAATATATGGGAATTGTTTCAATCTGAAGAAGGCTTCTTTCAAAAAATAGCTGTTGCACATAAGAAAAGCTATTATTTCTGTTCTGTTCTGTTTTCTTACTTCTGTGCAACTTGAGTTTATTTTTGGGAGTAAAGAGCCAATATTTGTTCAGCATCTTTCTTTACTTTTAAACAGGCAGCGGGGCAAGTAAGGCAAAGCACAAACTGTACCAGGGCTATAATTTCTGCTACCTATTGTTCCACTGCCCCAATAGAAATCTTCTTCTGTGAATATTCCTCTAAAGTGATAACACTTTTGGTTCTGGCAGCTCTTGTAGTGCTTTTGAAATGCTTTAGTGTACTTGTAGGAAGCTTCCATATACTTCTGTGGGAAGGAGCTGGAGTGAAGTGGGAGAGAAGGAAAGACATTTTTCTGTCCTCACTTGGGAATCTGTGTTTTAGCTTAATGAGAGGAACAAACAAAGCCTGTGATCCACAAAGACAAAAAGCATTCATTTGAAATGGTATTTCAAATGTAAAGAAAATATAAATCAATTTTTTGCTTGTTTATTTCAGAAAGTTATATTTCTTTTCCATATCTGTGATTGAATAGGGAGGCAAATAATTACTTTTTGATTTGTAGGATCAACAATATTGCTTTTTATAAAACTGTTATTTTTTTCATGTCTGGTTTGTGAATTCAGTTATCTGATGGGTTTGTGCAAATGTCAGGTTTCAGAATGAATTATCTGTAAATGGCTTAGATATACCAAAGAAATGCATGAATTCATCTGTATTGAATATTTCTCCTGTGCTTCAAGTCAGTCACTGCCCAGTCAGCTGTTTTATCAAATTTTTTACCTTCTAACCATAGATAATAAGGTATCTTTTTTTGTCATAGTATAAACAGTTTAAACACTTGTAAAAGGGAAACAGGAAGATAAATGTATTTAGTTCAGAAAAATATATTTTCCAGATTGTGCTGGTTTCATCTGAGGTAATTTTCTTCTTAGAAGCTAGTGTGGGACTGTGTTTTGGATTTGTGCTGGAAACAGTGTTGATAATTCAGGGATGTTTTAGTTATTGCTGAGCAGGGCTTACACAGAATCAAGGGCTTTTCTGGTCCTCACCCCACACCACTGGTGAGAAAAATGGGAGTGCACCAGGAGCTGGGAGGAGGACACAGCTGGGACAGCTGATCCCAGCTGAGCAAAGGGAGAGTCCATGTCATATCCTGCACTGGTCAGTTTGTAGTGAACAGTTGTCTTTCATTTATATCACGTGTCTTATCTTGGGTTTTATTTCTCTCTTTTTTTTCCCTGCTATTTTCATTTTCATTTGAATTTTTATTAGTATCATCATCATTTACTATCATCACTACGTATTGTTACTGTTATCATTCTTTCAGCTGTTAAGCTGTTCTTATTTCAATGCATGAGTTTTCTCCCTTTTACCCTTCAATTCTCTCCCCCATCCCACTGAGCAGGGGGAGCAAATGAATGGCTGTGTGGGGCTTAGTTGCCAGCTGGGTTTACACCATGTCACAGTCACACACATAACTGACTTCCAGCAAATTTAAGGAGACATTAATTTTTATTTGTTTTGTGCAGAACTGGAAGATGCTGAGCTTGCCACCATGATAAATTCCTTGGTACCCTTCCCTTTCTTTGATGAATCCTTGAAAACTGGTACCTAGATTTAGTGTTGTTGACATCAAGTTAGACTAATAGTTAACAAACAAAAAAAATAAAACCCTTATGCAAATAATTTACTATAATTCTGAAAACCAAGAGAATATTTATATTCAACTGAAATCTGGTTGACTAAATAGAAAACATAATTTTTTGGTTAGAAAACTAAGAAAATACATTTATTTATTACTCAATGGAGTAAAAAAAAAACCCACAATAACTATCAAAATGAAAAACACTGTATAAAGAACAGGAGCCATGCCACAATTATATTCTGACACAAATTTTTAAAAAAGTTATAAAGTAACTCCGCATTTTTAATAGAACTTTTTGTAAGCATAGAAATCTAGAAATATCTCTCTGTCAACTTTATTCTGAATGCAAGAGGAAACAATGCTGTTTTTAGCTGGAGCGTCACTTTTGTACTTCAGACCACTGTTTTTTTTTTCTATACCAAGTGTCCTTGTTATTTTCTTGGTCTTGTTTTATTAATCAAGGAGTCATAGATGAATGATTATCACAACTAGTTTTGGGTTTGTGTTTTTTTTTTTTAATTGTATGCTGTTATTTTGCATTGAATTTCTGTCCCACTAAGTAGGAAGATTTTCAAAATATTAAGCAGTTTCTGATATTTTGTGACTAGCAGAGGAGCTCTGAGATATGAACATGAATAGGAACAAAGCCTAGATTACAATTCTGGGATTGGTAAAACTATATAAATGGGAGTTTTGAAAAACAGATTCTAATGTTACAACTTGACATTGCAAAGACAGTTTTAAAAAAATACTTTTCAACTTCTGATATTTAAGGACCATAAAAATACTTATTTTAGTAAACATGATTTTTGCCATATAACTCTGTAGTGGTCTTTGCTATATATTAAATTGACTTTGCCAAAGAAGTTTTAATTGTGACTTGAAAAGGTTTTGTTGAAAAGTTAAATCAGTACTTGAGAAATAAAAGAAAATTACTACTAATATTATCTGTGCAGTAATTAGTTAAATTTCTAGTTGTGCTTCTGAGATGTTTTCAGGGGTAATTATAGTCTCTCAGCCAGTTACATTGTGCGCTGTGCTGTCTGGGCTGAAATTCTGGAGGCTGGGTGTGATGTAAACCTTTAGTTTCATGTTATCTATAAAAGTGATTATCTTTCTATGATCTTAGTGTTATAGAAAATGTTTGGAGTGCATGGACTGTGAGAGTAATTAAAAACAAACAAACAAACAAAAACCCAAGAGGTTTTATTATTTCCACTACTGAAGTAGTAACTGCACTGTGAGTTTGCTAAGTGAGACTCAAATAGCAATGGCAGCATATTGTGTAATAACCATCCTGAGAGATGCAGTTTCTTTGTGATTCATGCTCTGTCAATGCAGGAATTTCATGCACTTCTCCCTTATAAATCCACTCCAAAACCACTTGACTTGATTGGCAAACTGATTTGTTTCATATTTTAAGATGTGAGTTTGTGACTGTTGGTAAATGTAAGTAAGAAAAGCCTTAAATGTTCTTTAGCTATAACATTGCCTGGAATGCCTCAGCAGTTTTTATAAGGTTATTTACATTCCTTGTTTTTAAGATATTTAAACTACAGAGAGTTTATTTTTTTTTCATCTTGTAAGTGGTCTTTTCTATCATTCTTACATAGCTTAAAGTTCTTGGTAGAGTTCACAATTCCTTTTTTTATGGGTTTAAGGTTCTTGAATTTCTTTTTTCATGAAAACAGGCATTACAGCACAGGATGCATGGAACATCTGGTATGATGCTTGATCTCTCTATTGTGTAAAAAGCTGCAAGACGAGATTTATGACTATGAAATAGTGTCTCTTTCCCCGGAACATGTATACAAGTAACATGAAGTCATGTCATGGATCCATGACACCATTTTCTTCGTTCTTAATTTTAATTTGGAGCAAAAAATGTTGGAGGAGGGACCAGATCCTCAAAGACATTTAAAACTATGTTTTCTTCTGTAGTCACGTGCCTCCTGGATTGAACTCTGATCCTGAAATTCCTAGTAAAACTACAACCAGTGTCAGAAAATTAATTAAGGCCAGACGAAGAGTCCGGCTAACCTCCTATCAAATGCCTCATTCGCTTTAAACAGTCACAGACATTTGGCTCTGAAAATTACTATAATTTAATTTAAAAAACCAACTTGGCTATTTATATTTATTTCTAGATAGAGCTTGTTACTTCATTTCACATTACGGAAAACAGTTTCATGATTAATGTTACTGCGTGTCATTTTGTCATGCTGCTGTACTCCATAGAAACAGGACTGACCCTGCATAATACACTGCATTCTGTTCTTTTCCGTGTTTTGTTTCCCCTGTGTTTCCGACAACTTCACCTATCTTGGAAGATCACTTTTCTCCTTAATAGTTGCACCCTCCATAATCCAGTACTTGCATTTGTGGATGATAGGGTTGGAAGTAAGGTCTCGTTGAATGACTCAGTTCCAATGGCTTTGAAGTTGTTTATGACTTCGTACAAAGTAGTCATTAGGCTACCCCTCTGCCTCTCTCCAGGTCTTCTGTGAATACTTTCCAAGATGGTGACCTGATTGCCTTTCTTCCAGCAAAACAACCCAATTAGCCTCACTAAACGTGCTTGCATTTATTTAGACTTGCTTTTCTTTTCATACTTCAAGGGCCATTTCTTCATGTGCTGACAGCAACTACTTTTCATTGTTTTCATTAGCTCTCCTTATGTCCTTTAAAAAATTACTATACTCTTTCAATGGTATTTTTTTCTAGTTTATATTAACTCATTCTAATTTTGATCATGCTTATTACTTGTCCATTGCAGAATGACTCTTTACTATTTTGCATTCTAGCTATCCCACTAATTCAACCATACAGATATTTACAGTATTCTGTGTTATCAATACATCAGAAAGTTAATTGCCCCACTAAAACTGGTACAGCCTCTCCATGTACAATCTCTAGCATATAGTGCTAGTTTTGTAACTCTGTTCACATTCAGTAGATTATATTTTATTTCTTGTATATTTTCCTGCAATACTATTCTGTAGTCAGTATTTTCTGTGGTTTATATGTGGTCTGGTAGAGCTTTTCCTCTCTAATTGTATCTCAGTAAAGTCTTACGCAAATGATTGTAGCATTTATCCACATGTTAACCACTTGAAAGTGTTTTTTCTTCCTAATTCTTGAAAAATTTTTGCTTTCACCTTCTTGTTTACTCCACCTTCTTATTTGACAGGGGGTTAAGACACAGTCTTGCTTTTTGTCACCTCTATAATAATTCTGTGCATTTTTTAGCTGTTCTTTTGTGCTATTTTTCAAATTCAAGGATTGCTGCTTCCTCTGGTTGTGTGATGTGATCATGGCTATGTATATTGCCATAAATGTAGCAATTGTTGATTCTGTGGCTATGGTTTTGGTTATACAAGCACTTCTTAGGGTCTTGCTAAGATACATAGTACTAAGTATGGATTTGCAAAATGTTTTATCTCTATAATGCCTTCGTAAACCTTCCTATTAATAGAAACTCTTACTGTCGATGGAAAAGGAAGGAATGCAGCTGCTGGCATCCTGAAGTAGCCAGTCTAATTAGGGTGAGGGTGTCAGCAGCACAGCACATGCAGAGGTGTTCCAAGCTGCAGTGATTTTGTGGGCTGAGCATTTAAATAACATCTCCTGCTTCCGCTCTGCTTTGACACTTGACATTGAATCAGCTTTGCTTTCTGTGTGCTTTCTCTTCAGCTGCACTGTGCATTGGAGCTGGGTTAGATGTCTGGCAGTGTTGCCACCTGTTTCATGTTTCTCTATTTGTTCTTCAGCAACTCTTCAGTACACTGTAAGAGAGCTCTTGAGTCTGTTTAAGATATGATTTGGGCTCTCTTGCTAGTAAGCAGTGACATATTTCAATTGTAAATACAATAGAATCAGAGTTGTTTGTCTTCTTAAGGAGGAAATAGAAGTCCATTAACATAATCATGAGGCTATTTAATATCTGCAGCTACAGTGTCATCACTGGACATGGTAGGAAGTGCTATTCTATTCTACACATACTCAGTACTTGATCTTTTTTTCAGCCTTACCAACACAAATGTGCAGTTTCTACAAGAGTTGCTTAAGTCACTGGGAAGAACGCAATATATCCCAGTGGAAGTCAGCTAGATAGCAAAGCAGTGATTGAGGCATACAGAACTGAATAATGGTGTAAGATTGTGCCAGTAACAGATTCATGGTATTCGAAACACTTCAAGGTGGTATGCAGAGGACCCAATTTCTGTATTTTTGTTGTATTGGAATTTTTTTTTGAATCATTAATTGACAGTCATGATATTGCAATATGAACTTGAAGAAGAAAAGGTAAACTACTGACAAACTTCAGAATATTTAGTTTACCTTTTGATTAAAAATAAAGCATTTTGTTATTATAGTGCATTATCAATGCATAATTGATCTCTAGCTGACCAATTTATTAATTTTTTTCCTCTTTTAAAATTTGGGAAGGTAACAGCTCTCCTTAGATGGTTATATTATAGAGACATGATAGAATGATTGAGTTGGAAGTGACCTTAAAGATCATCTAGTTCCAAACCCTTGTCATTGTCAGGGGTGCCACCCATTAGATCGGATTGCCTGGGGCCCCATCCAACCTGACCTGATCACTTCCAGGGATGGGGCATCCACAGCTTCTCTGGACAACTTGTTTCATTCTCCCACTACTCTCTGAGGAAGAATTTCTTCTTAAAAACTATTCGCCCTTGTCCTATCACATATGATGTGTCACACAACACAGAAGTAAATGTAAAAGTAGGTCTCTCTCTGTAGTTTGGTAAGTGTAAAGAATATAGATGCAAAATCCCCATATTCATGTTTCTTACAGTTATTTCCAATAGAATAATATATGAAGAAGTATTTAGTCTTAAAAAAGTAATGAATTATATTACTACTTAATTTAATGTGACATAGACTACAATAGGCCAATAAATCCTATGCATCCTTAGATGGGCTTTGAAACATTTTATGACCAAGATCAGGACATAAATTGAAAAACTGACATACCATTTTAGAATAATGATACAGCTGCAGCAGGGAGAGAGATGGCCAAGGATAAAGAGACAGACTCATTTTCTGAGGTAATTGTACCTGTGCTTCTCTCATGGTTTTTGACATTGCAAGAGTGAGGCCTTAGAAAGTGACTTCAGTTTATTGCCAGTGTTCTTGTCTGGGACTCGGAAAGTGAAAACCTGGAGTCACAGGTCTTATGAAATAACTTTTATTATAAAAATATTTTTATTAATAAATTATGGATTTGTAGTTTACTAAAAAGCTGTACGCAGTAAATAAAAAATACTTTGGGTCGAATTACCCAACTTTCTTCTGCTAATTGTCTTTGTGCCTTTGATTAATCAAGTGGTTTCCTACTCACACAGTTGTTAGCTTATTTTCTCTTTCCTCTACCCCTTTTGAGGTTCAAGTTCTTATATGACATTACAGATTATCTTTAGATTTAGATATTTTGATCAATAATCAAATTTTTTGCTTTGTAGTATATACTTGTATATACTTGTAGCTTGTACTTTTTAATTTTTGAAGAAGAGCCTTTCTTGTCTTTAATTCTGTAGCTGTGAATCAGTCAAATGAGTATTAAATAAGAACTCTTATTCAGGTCTTTTATCTTTTTTCTTTTTTTTTTCAGTCCTAAGAAAATTTGAATCATTGAGTATGTCACCAAACATGATATATGAGATTACTCTGGAACTATGAGCCATTTTAAAAGTACCAATATTGTAAGAGATACTAATGATAATCATTATGTTTAACAAGATGTCCATGTAAAGGTAATGTGTGTACAATTTTATTTGCCTTGGAGAACAGTTTAAATGCAGATGAGCAACACAACCTGCTCACATTTGAAATATGTAAGGGGAGTTGCACTATATTCAGACTTAGGAGAGGATATCAATATGGCATGACTGTTAGTATCTAATTTAGCAGGCTAAATTACCTCACTAATCTCCCTAGGATCTCTTCAAAGTATATGAGAGAACATGGCTTCTCCAGAGAGCAATTCTTTAGCAAAAGCCTAATTTAAGGTGCTGAATTGTCCTCTGGAGGAGTTTATTGCTCTCCTTTGAATAAGCCAGGCGCTTGGTTAATAACTGCTAATTATTTATCATTATGCTAAGGTAGGTATCAAAATAGGAAATCAGAGTGTATATGGAAAGTTGACCTACTTATGATGGTTTGGGAAGGTCTGTAATTTTAGGTGAAATGGCTCACTTTGGTCTCTTTTTTTCTATAACTCCAGACTTCTTGTTGAGGAGCAGGAAAATAGTTGCTTACAATTATTTTTACCAGAATATAAGGTATGAAAGCAGACCTCACATCAAGAAATAACAAGAGGATTTCACATAGGTGTGAGCCTAAATGCATGGAAAACCAGAACCAGATTGAAAGAGGCTGTTTGAAAGAACTCATCAATCCACAAATTCCTGGGTGTTACCAAGGTGTATCTCGCAAAGCCTGAGGGGCATGCCATCCCCTCCCTGAACTGTCTTTCAAAGGCAGTCTCTGCAAGAGACGCAGAGGCAGCAGCACAGTCATAAATATTTCCTTCCTGAAGGAAAGTGTCTTTCCTGAGACCCCACAAATAGCAACTGCCAGGCTGCAACCTGGGAACTCATCTCGGGACTTCCACAGCTGTTGCCTTGTAACTAGCAGAAGCTGTAGTGTTGGTGTGGGGATTTTGTTGATTTGCCTTGAAATTGCATGGTGGTCGCATTAATTGAAATTAAATGTTTTCAGAAAGTCTTTGAATTGATGTAATAATTATAAGTCATTTTCTGCTTGGTAGGTGTTTGCTGCACATACGCAGTTTCATATACATACAACATATACATACAACAAATGAATGAGCTCATCAGACAAACCTCTAAGGTGAGCTCAGTTTCCAAGCTATGGAAAGCTTTTAGGCAGTACTGAGCTTCCAAAAGTCAGAACAAATACCTTGAGATTGAGCCAGTTTATGGCCTGGTAGGACCTCCTAAATTGAATTTAATTGAATTTGAGCTAGCTCAACCTTCTGCTTAGACTGTTTCCTAAATTGGAGTAATTGCGCCAGAACTGTGAAGAGATTTATTATCCCTTCACTTCTTCCATCTAATGAATTCTGGCCTAATTGTATCCACTAGACTCAAAAAGATTAAAAAAAACCAACCAAACAAAAACCCCAAAAAACCCACCAAAAAACTAAATGGAATAATAGAGAAGTCTATCTTTTTTATTTTTTGGTTTGTTTGGAGTTTTTTTCCAAGTGGATGGGAATTGGGGTAGCTTTATGAAAACATTTAAAATATCACCTAGATTTTCCTGACTGTTGTGGGTATCACTGTACTGCAGTCAGAATGTATGACTGCCAGATTAGTTAGGCTCACGTGTTCTGCCTTGAATTGAGCTGGCCTGAATCATTGGTGATAACTTTACAGATTTCTACATGAATTATACTGTCTTTATTAGACCTTGTATATGAATTTGTATGTATTCACTGCTATTGCACTTCATATTCCTGTGATACCGCTTAGGCATCGGTGAAGTAATTAGATAAAACCTCCACTGATGAATTACTGCTATGTTAATTTGATCTAGAGATTTCTAACAGATATTTAATGTGTTAATAGCATGTCCTGTTCACTCTCTGAAAAATGAGAAGCTGCTTGAATAATACTTGTTTAGGTTTCTGTAACCTAACTAGAGATACTGAAGCAGAGATACTGAAGCTCACTGAGCTACTTTCAGACAGGACAAGAAAATTGCATACAGCTGCAAGTTAGCAGCTAACACAGTGCTCCACCTGGGTATATATCACTCTGCTTGTAGTGTAGATAATTAAATAAAGCAGAAAAGATTAAATAAAATTTCCCTATTGTTTTATCTGTAGGTTAATACAAGTTCTTAGTGTCCTGTTAAGTAAATGCACTTAAAATTGAAGTATTGGGAGCACTGAAACAAAAAATTTTCTAATAATGATATAATTACTGCCATCCTACATTGTTTTATGAGAAGATACTCTTCTTGATGCAGATGTATCATTTTGACATTTTTTTTTGGCATGTCTTGCCTCAAATACTCAGCTATGTTTTGTAATACAGAAAGTTTTACTTTCCTAATAAATCAAATACCAAAATTTTCCTGTTGTCTAACTGTTATAATTTGACTTAATCAGCTCCAGTTCCTTTATCACAGTGCTTTAATTTACAATTCTAACATGACCAATGCCAGTAAAATGTTCTAGTATATTATCTAGCAGTTAGTAAAACCTGTCAAAAAATCAATAAAAAGAACAGTGCTTAACAAAAGACATATGCTTCATAAATAATATGTCCTGACAACTGGCAGCCCTAGTAACATATTTGAAGGAAAATGCTGAAAAAAGTAACCAACCATAAGGAGCTAATGGATTATTTTTGCTAGAAATCTGTCATAGACTTTTCCTGTCACAATATTATTGCATTTATGATAAAGCAAAGGAATTCATACTGTGATTTTTCTAGCATACTATAGAAATTTCAATTAGCAAATATCATCTCACATTTATTTTTATAAAGAGCAAGTCTGTCATCCTGTCATTAATCGCTTCCTATATCAGTATTCCAATAATATTAGTCCTCTGTCGTAATCTCAGATTTGGCTTGTTGTTTTCTGAAAATATATGATGCACTTATGCAAAAGGAAAATTTAATTACTTATGAATCATTTGTTCAAGTCACAAAACATAACATTTTGAAAGACACAGGTCCTGATAGTCTGAAAATGACAAGTTAATGAATTTGAGAGAAATCTGTGTGTTTCACTTGAACTAACAAACTAAACTTTCAAATCTCTTGATTCTCATGTGGGGGTTTGGCATTTTTTGGTGGGTTTTTTTGTTTATTTGTTTTTTAATGAGGCTGCTGGAAATACTTGTGGTGAATGGGCATATTTGTTTTAATGCAGCATATGATGATGAGGTGTAAAATTACAATAATAGCGTGGAAGAGCCACACCACCACCACCACCCCCCTGAAAAAAAATCACACAAACTCCCACGCTCCTGTTCCCCCAAAGCAAGATACAACAGTGTCCTGAAACGCTAGATCTAAAAGCAAGCTTTTAGGGAGATTTCACAGCAGGAGTTAATTGGCCACTGGAATGAAGCCCAATTTGATGTCATAGAAAACTTTGAATATGAAGACCAAATAGTTTTTATACAGAAGATGGTAAAGACATCGTATAGGGGATAGGGTAAAATGCAGCAGAAAATGGTAGTAAAGTAGTAATAAAATAGAATGACAAAAGGAGGCAGTTTTGAAACTGTCATCTTGAACTGATTCAAAATTAGAAAGTTAATTAAAAAGCTCAAGGGAGGAGGAGAAAAGCAAGAAGAGACGTGGTTCAGCATTAGCAGTTGCAGGAAGGGGAATGAATTATGGCACTGGTGATGGCAAAGAATTTTTGTGCTTTACTCCTAATTTTAGTTTTTTGACAGCTTTGCATTTAGCTGATAAATTTAAATGCAAGTCTTCCATGTGTTCTCTGATGCAAAGAAAGTGGAAAGAAATCTGTAACATAAATACAGAAGAGTTCCTGAGTACTTAATGGGCTGGTTTATTAAAAGTTCAGTGCTTGTCCAATTTATCTGCATTTACTCTGTGGGTGGCAGAACAGCTATTATTAAGTATTGTCTTCCAGTATTAACATTTAGAAAAAAAATTCATGACATTTAAGTTAAATCTGAGTCTTCGCTAATCTTAATGCATTCAAAGTTTTCCTTTGTTTCACTTGTGATTTTGCTGTACAATGAATTCAGTGCTCCTATTACTGCTGGTGAATTGAAAGTGTGTTATTATCACATCAGCCTTACAGCAGCTGGTATTTGAAATAATGGTAGGATTGCAACATCACAGCCCTCCTGATGTGTGAGGTGCAGAAGTTGTGCTATTTGCTAATTATGTACCTTTTCTTCTGTGAACAGAGATACTAAATAAGACCAGAAATGATAAATGGCATGGACTACCTGTATCATGCTTTGAGGTAAGCAGTGGGTCACAATTCAAACAGCAAAAGAGATCTCCTTTTCTTAACTAAGAAATTGTCCTTTAATGATAAGGAACATTATCTCTGTTGTTATTTCGGAGGAGAGGCAAAATGACCCTCTAGCTTCAAAGGTTGTTCTGGATGCTTTTCAAAAGTATCTGCTTCAGAGGTGCCATCTGATGCTTTTGGTGAATAGCATGGCACTGGATGTGATTTCAGTGCTTCTGTATATTTACTTAGGATAAATAGTGAGGAGAAATATATATTGAGAGAAAAGAGTAGTTTGGGTCGTGTGAATAATATAAAAAGGGTTCATCTCAGAGTCTGGTCTCCTGTGTAGTTTGGGAAAAAAAACTCCTAGTAAACAGAAATTTGGAAAGTTTTAGTATATTTCTCCATTGATGAGAAAATATATGTGTAAGTTTTTGAATCCCCACTGATGAGAAAATACATGATGACTGAAAAAATATTTCCAGTAAAGTATCACCAAGTGTTACCTTGTGGCATTAGTAAATCTAAGGATGGATCTGTCTCACTGTTTAGGTTTTTCTGCTGCTATGGTCAGAATACGGACATTTGTCCTAGGTAAAACATGATTGTCTGCAGATCAGATGGAAATGTTCATTGTCTCTTTTGGGGTGGGACTGAAATTAATTATCTTCATTTTGACTTGTGCTAGGCCTGCACGTGTCTAA
Organism: Drymodes brunneopygia; assembly: GCA_013400955.1. Classification (NCBI taxonomy): domain Eukaryota; kingdom Metazoa; phylum Chordata; class Aves; order Passeriformes; family Petroicidae; genus Drymodes; species Drymodes brunneopygia. The sequence goes on along the minus strand of VZTZ01020164.1, from coordinate 367,961 downwards.
TGTCACATCCCAGGAGTGCTTATTGGCACCTTCCACTAATATGAATGCACGAAGCCTTGCACAATTCTCTATGCCAGTATTGGAAATCTAAATTAAAATATTCTCTCAGCAAGCAGTGCTGCACAGGCCAATATGTGGAATAATATCTGTTTGCAATTAGGGCAGCATGAATGGTAGCAAAGAAACCAGCTGTAGAAAACAAAAGAAAATATAAGCACTTATAAAAAAATACAAAAATCATATTTAGAAGCCTCAAAGCACAGACTGGAACCAAAGAAAGAGATTTATGATGTATCACTTCTAATTCTAATTTGCAGTCTGTTATTATGGTATAATCTGTGGTTCTCTTCGGGGAACAGCAAACAGCATCTGGTAGCTCTTTGGATTCCCTCCAAACTGCTTTGAAATAGATGTGAATACAGTAAAGTAGTGTGAAGGATAGGGTATTCTGTTCTTTATATTCTGGTAAAGTTTATCGTTATGAATGCTGAGTTTAAAACTTAAGTAAGCTTCTTATTTCAGGTGAATAATAGTGTTTTGCACTGTGAATGTGTTCACAGCTGTCCTTGAAGATTTCGATAAATTGGACAACATAGAACCGTGGAGGCTGGCTGAGCCTACCAGTCAGTCTTGAGTACTGTGCTGGAGTTACTGAACTGCTCTGGGGCTGTGTCTGCTTTGGGTTCACTGTCTCTTTGATGTGCCATGTCATGCCACAGCATCAAGTCCAGGAAAGGCTGTCTGGGGATGAGGCACCATGGCTGGGAAAGCCCAGGGCAGCTGGCTGCAGCTACGGCAGCCTTTGGAGCTGATAGCTCCAACTCTGCTGAAAGAAATCACAATAGCCTTTTGTAGATTGATGTGAGCTGACTCTGTCAATCGTTTACGCTGATGCAAATGACTTTACTGCTGAGAATAACTGAAAACTCTTGGGCTGTGTTTGCAGATTGCTGAATGCAAGCTGATGAATGCCATGTGTTGGTTTTGGCCTTTATGGGTGGCCATGGGTGGCTAAGCTTACATCAACAAACAGTGCTGATAGTAGATGTTGCTGAGCCCCCAGTGCCTTGTTTACTGTGCTCCAGAGGGTTCACTCTGGAGTAGATCTAGACTGGTCCCGTGGACTAGCTGTGAGCTAGTAGAAGACATGGAAAAGCTCAGTTCTATGAATTCTGGGCAGTTAATTACTATTTGTCCCCAAAATCTGTAGATGTAGCCTAGAAGCCCAAGCAGAGAAATACTACTTCGTAGGTATATACATATACCACATTTTCCTTCTTTACCTCTCTTGTGTTTTCATAAACTATACCACTTCCTATGGAAAATTATATTACAGCTTAATTAACCTAAGTGTTATGAAATGCCTTTTAGTGTCCTGTCCAATTTCTTTAATATGTGTCATACTTTTAATTATTTCTTATAATAATTCCATACAAGTTCTCTACTTTCCATAAGATGGCAGTGCTTAAACCTATATAAAAGATGTATCTTCTGCACCATATGTGATTGTTTTCCATTTATAATTATTTACTTAAAAAAATACGAATAAGTGATAAACAAGTATGTAAGAAATGTAATTATATACCAAGCAAAGGGATTTTTTTTGTTTCAATAATTTATTAATAGTTTCCTCACACAGCGATCCTAATTGCCATTGACAGATGTCAGTGTGCTGATCTCCAAAGATGCTGGTGCCTGTTCAGTGACCTGCTGTGGGTGCTCAATATTGGGAGTAAGGTTCTTATGCTGAAATCCCTACACCTTGTGATTTGTTTTTATGTTCATAAGTTCCAAATCAAAGATTCACATAAAATCCATTATAAGAAGGATATATAAGATTTTTCAAACCTTTTAGTGACATACCTGTTCTCCAAAAGTCACATGAATCATGAACATGAATAGAGGAACAGTTAAGCTGTTTACTGACACATGTCTTGTGCAAATGCTTACAGGAGTGAGAATATATTGCATGTATTCTCATAGTGAAGAAATGCAAAGTGCTCATTTAATTATATGAAAGGTTACAGAAGTGAAATAGTGAAAGACATCAAGAAAGAGATTCTTCGTGCTTTCAACAGTCAACTGCCTCACAAATTTATAATGAGCTTTCCCATCACCAGAATTATTTGACCATTTTTTTGCTCAGAAGTTGGAGTTCCAAGCAGGGCATCCAAACTAAAGACTTCCTGAAGTTATTCTTTACTTGTAATATGAGAAATAGTAGAATAATTTACAGATTAAACCACGCTCTTTTAATTTCTCATCAGCTTCTTAAGATGTTCTTAAACTAGGAAATGTTATAGATGAGTGCTATTTGTAGTCTCTTTAGGGAAGCAGAGTGACTCTGAATCCCAGCTTGTGACAACTACAGTGGTCTTGTGGGGACAAGACATTGATAGTTACATTCTTACTCCTAAAACCCACTCACCCATATAGGGCTGAAAAGTAGAGTACTTCACTTCAATGCAGTGTGAGCTTATTTGTTGCTAAAAATCTATGAAAAATAGAATGGAGATCATTAATAAAGCCATTTTCTTAAAACTGCATATGGAGCATTAGCAATAAGCACTAGAAGCTGCTGGATCAGTACCTTTGAAGTTTGCCCAGTCACTCAATCAGATATTGTTCTAACTCTTCCTGAACATCTTGCATTGGGACTTCTGTAGGGTTCTTTTTCTTCTTTGAAGTTTGGTTTTTTGGGGGTTGGATTTCTTCTTTTTTGTTTTCCACATAAAAAGTGTGTGTGCTTATGGTGTGCTATTACATTATGTATTATATAACCCCAGGCTGAAATGAAAGGTAGTAAATCTTACCTGTGACAAATAAAGCAATTGCTTAGACTTTCTAAAATAGTTTTTATGTTTATTTTACACAAGCAGTATAAGACGTGATAGACTTAGTGAATTATTTTCTCCCTTTATTTCAAGTACTGTGAATCTTGGAATGATAGAGCAGGAACATTTGTGGCTCTTAGTGATCTTCACCAGATTTTTAAGTTAAGCATTTTGGGTTTTTGTTGCCCTTACAGCCAGCTGTATTCTGGGCTGCATCTGAAGCACTGCGGTCAACAAGTCAAAAGAGGGGATTCTGCCCCTCTGCTCTTGTGAGACCCCACCTGGAGTGCTGTGTCCAGCTCTGGAGTCCCCAACATAAGGAGGACAAGGAACACTTGGAGCAGATCCAGAAGAGAAAGTTGGTAAGAGGACTGGAGCATCTTCACTATGAAGACAGGCTGAGAGAGTTGGGGCTGCTCAGCCTGGAGAAGAGAAGGTTGAGTGCAAACCTCATAGCAACCTTCCAGTATCTGAAGGAAGCCAGAGAGAGACTCTCTATCAGGAACTGTAGTTGTAGGACAAGGAGTAATCAGTACAAATGGAAAGAGGGGAAATTTAGGTTAAATATTAGGAAAAAATTCTTTAATGTGAGAGTGGGTGAGGCAGTAAAACAGGAAGATTGTGGATGCCCCATTCCAGGCAGTGTTCAAGGGCAGGTTTAATAAGGCTTTGAGTAACCTGGTCTAGTGGGAGGTGTCCCTGCCCATGGCACAGGGGTTGGGACTATATGATCTTCAAGGTACATTCCAATCCCTTAACATTCTATGAGTCTGTGATTTTTTGAGAATTAAAAGCAAAATTTTTATTCAGGTTAGCTGAAGGAACTGAGATAATTTAAGCAGATTAGTTGATGACATTATTATTAAACTCTTCAAATTCATTATTACAAGTATTGTTTGTCTGTAAATCTTAAAGTGTTTAGGAGACAAATTTGCGAGAGGGATGCTGGTGCCTAAATGTCCCTGCAGGCATCTAAATCAGGCATTTAAATGTCAATGTATTCATACCTCACCTGTCAAGTACTGAGAAGAAAACTCCTTTGGATTTTTAGTTTCAAATTCCATGGCTGCATAAACTGATAATTTGCTGCTCCTCAGCATTTTCGTGACTTACAAAATGTGACCAGTGAGTTCACCTGCAAGGAACCTTTGCACCAGTGGCCTTGTTTGTGAAAACAGTGGATATGCAGCATGGATGCTCATGACTCTTTTTCCATGGTGATATGCAGATGATGTCCTAAAATGCGCTGATGAGCTTCCAGAAAAGATGGTGCAAAATTTTTTTGCTTAAAATACTTTGCTGAAATATTTAAGAGACTGCAGTCACTCTTCTTCCCTTTTCCTAAGGGTTTTACATTCAGGTTTTCATGTTAAACCAAGGTCTTTCAGAGACTTTAATGACAGAGCTGTTCTATTTAGAATTAAGTACTTAAATGTCTTTTAAGCCAGAGAGAAGAACTCTGTAACCTAGGGATTAAGGCAGCCCTTTGGGATGGGAAAGCAACCTTTTAGATTCCACAACAATGAACACTTCAATATTCTAAATTAAGCATTTGTAATAGCAGGGTCTTGAACTCAGTCCTCCATCCTCCCAAATGTATAACCTAATCATGGAGCTATGGCAATTCCTACGTGCTCACTGTGATCCAGGGGAAGTCTTGGGATTTCTTGTGGTGCAAGGGAGATGTGCCAAAGGAGCATGAGGATGAGTGCAGAGTCTGTTATCATGAGCTGGCTGTGTCAGTCGTCTGGAAGTGGAGATCAAGTGGGCACCCGAATAGACCCCCCTTTTTTTGGAAGGGGTTTTGAACCTGTGCTCTCTGTTATCTCATGAGTGCATTGTAGCCAGTGAGTGACCGGGTAAAACAGCAACTCCATCAAATGTGTTTCAAAAGAATCAATGCTGCTTAGTTTTCAGAAGGAAGCTCAGGACCCTGTTTCAGAAAATTTCAGAGTTACAAATAAGGGGAATATCTGCTGCTTTTTCCCAAAAGTGAGCTACCTGTGGAAAGGAAAGAACTCAGCTTTCTTGACAGCCTTTTGTAGTGACTGCTGAGTATTCTGACTGCAGTAAACTGCTTTCCTAGACACACGCTCATATATACATATATATGTATACACATGTGTGAATTTATAGCCTTCTCTAAGAACAGAGGTGTAATAGTGCATTCTGCAATAGGGGTTTTTTAAGAAAAAATATTAATTATTTCTATTTAAACTTGAAGTTTTGAAATACCACACTAAAAAAAAAACCTTTTATGTAATCTTCCCTATCATTAAAACTAGCAAATTAGTTAAGTAAAATAATGATAATTGAAAGTGATTTGTATGGCATAAGTGTGCGCTGTGTTGTTAAAATAATTGCAGTTCTTGTGCCAAATACTTTTGAATCTCTACTTGATTTTTAGTATTTTTGACAGAAGGTTCCTTTTGTCAGCTTTGACAATTAATATTGTAATGGAGCAATCTAGGGACTTCCTTGATTTAAGTCAAACAGTTTAAACTCTAATACATTGTAGAATTTTGCACTCAATTGCTCTAAGTAGAACTGATGAAATATCTGTTATGTTTGTTCAGTATTTCTCAATAGAATTTTTGATTTTAAGTGGTTTATGACACTGTTGAGCATAAGGCATAGTGGTGGGGATTCCTTATATAAAATATCTGCATCAGGTTGAATATTTGGGGATTTTTCAGGCAAAATGCATATTTCAGAAACCTCAGGTAGAGAAAACAGTATTTTGCTTATTTATACATATTCTTTTACTTTAATTTGTCTTACTGTCCTACTTTGAAGCAGGAAGGTGAAATTACTGAGAGAAGGGCATTTTATCAAATCCATCCTTATTGTCTGCTTCATAGGCTCAAAGTTGGACAAGTTTTAAAACTTTCAGTAATACCACTTTTTTGCATTCCCAATGAAAATGTTTCAGTTCTTCCTAGGTAACTAGATTTGCGTGTCAATTAGCATAATTAACTGTGGCCATTCTGTGGAATATCAGAGCAGAATCCTGTGGGCTAGTAGGTTTAAAACATACGGTGTCTGCTGAGGCAAGCTTAGAATTGAATATGTGGCACACAAAATCTGTGTCGTAAGTGTCATGAGAAAAGGAAGGAAGGGAATTGGGTACAAAATCAGATAAGATTAGGAGATGGATACGGGGGAAAGAATCTAGGACTGGGTTTACAAAAGGAAGGACACCAGAACAAAGACAAGGAAAGAGTGGGAAGAGAATCTTTACAGTTTGGTCTGGTGGTGATCACTGGGGTAGCTAAAGTATTTTGGAAACAGAGCAGTGGAAGTAGGATTTTGTATAGAAATGAGGCCAATGACTTCATGGAGTCTTGATTTCACCTACCTTGCTGGAGATTACATTTCAAAGATATTGTGAATTCCCTTTTCTCCCTTACAAGATCTGATCCAGAAAACAGTCATTAGGCACTGAAGATCATTTGCTTTCCAGACAATATGAAAAAACGTGTTTTAAGTTCAAGAACAATGTTGCCTCATAAGCAGGGCAACAGTAGGCATGGAAAGGAAAAGATAGAAGGAAAATAACTTGATGAAATCAGTCCTGCTGTTGTCTCTGGAGCAGTTAGAGACCACTAATATCAGGTATATATTCAAATGTGTGGATGGTACATTATTGACTGATGGCTTATTTGATTGCAGATAAGGCTCTAAATGCATTTGTATGACAGAGATTGTGGCTACAAGATTTAGTTCTTTCATCATGAACTATAATTTCATGGAGATAAAATGTCTATTTTCTTATTTGATTTTGGAGTAGAGATACACACTTGAAATTGATTATTTGGAATGTTAATGCTGTAGGAATTTCAAAGTAGTTTAAAATAGGAAATAACAACTGTCTGTGTTTATGATTTCCCAGAGGAGGCAACCATCTCTTTTTCTTGCCTAATTTGAGGGATAAATTCTAGCAAAATTTCATGTCTATCAATAATAATTATTCATTGTCATTAAATGTAGTGAGGGCTTTGACAACCACTTTCACATCTAATCTACATATTTCTTAGTGACTATGGTCCATAAGATGTCCTTGAAATACAGGATTCAGAGGATGAGTGTGTTAATCTTTCTTCACTTGGGAATGCTCATTCCCATGACTTTTACCTGATGGAGGGTAAGCAATATCTTGATAAACCCACAGTGCCATCACCTGGAAGCAAAACTGCGCATCCCTTGCTGTGAAGAGGTGTGTGTGAATTAGGCCACTTCCCCTCTCATCACCTCCTCCTGCAAGCTCAAGTGATAAAGTTGTTTTTATTTGTTGTGTATCTGAAGCCATTCTCAATAAGGTTTGTACATTTCAAACGGTACATATTGTGCAAAAAGAAAGATACTAAATATATTTTCATAAAAATCTAGTTGATAATGAGGAGGCTTTAACCATGATTGATAGTCAGCACTATTGACTTTTACAGTACCCTAAAAAAGGTTTCTTGCTAAGACATCACAATCACCTTTGAATATTTAGTGTATAGTCTTGTTGCTTAGTTGGGAAAAAGTTTCTTTTCTGTAGAAGTTTCTTTTCCGCGGAAGAGGTAAGAATGTCTTCTTTTCATTGTTTCTGTCCATTCCCTGTAAGTCTTTGGAAGATATTCATTTTGCATGTGTAGAAAACTAGGCCAAATTTGGTGCCTTTTNTATATATATATCTTATATACTAAGGATGAGAAAAGTTGAGTTTTTGAAAGAAAACCACATGGATTATATGTTTTCCAGGGAGACTGTGAAATACCCTCCCCTGGAGATACTGTAAAGCTATTTGGACATGGTCCTGGGCACCCTGCTCTCAGTGGCCCTTCTTGAGCAGGAGGTTGGACCAGATGACCTCCAGAGGTCCCTTCCAGCATTAGCCATTCTGTCAATCTGTCATCACCCTGTGGTAAGCCAGTATTGCTTAGAGGCTACGTTTTTAACTGGGTAAGGTCCTTGGAAGTGGAAACGGCAGGTGCAAAAACCCATNTACTAAATATATTTTCATAAAAATCTAGTTGATAATGAGGAGGCTTTAACCATGATTGATAGTCAGCACTATTGACTTTTACAGTACCCTAAAAAAGGTTTCTTGCTAAGACATCACAATCACCTTTGAATATTTAGTGTATAGTCTTGTTGCTTAGTTGGGAAAAAGTTTCTATTCTGTAGAAGTTTCTTTTCCGCGGAAGAGGTAAGAATGTCTTCTTTTCATTGTTTCTGTCCATTCCCTGTAAGTCTTTGGAAGATATTCATTTTGCATGTGTAGAAAACTAGGCCAAATTTGGTGCCTTTTGCATTGTAACACAAGATCTATTGTAAAGATAAATTATGCTAAACTGCTTATTTTCAATTACTTCATCATTAGGAAGTGTAATAATGCTTTGGTTTACAATTTACAGGTTTAGACAGATTCTGTTTTTCTGCATTATGTTTGAGCCCTGAAAACTAGAAACTTTCTATAAATGAGCTTTTGAAAATGAGATATAATTTTTTTTAATGCGAAGGAGGCATTTCACAGCTGACACAATTAATTTGTTAACAAGTCACAGGGTTTTTTTAAGAGATAAAAATAAAGAGATTTGTACAGTCCAAATCAATAAAGATGGGACAGTATATCAGTGGGCATTAACTCAGGTCCTGGAAGACNGGCTTTTATTTCCCTTTGCAAGAGTTCAGAGCACAGGTGAATCTAATCCCACATCAGGAATTAATCTCTCTACTCTGATTAATCTTGATTTTCTCAGTGTCCTGCAAGTGAAACAAATACAGCTGTAGACAGACCTTGGCATTATTTGGAAAAAGATTTAGTTTACTCTACAATTTATTTATTTTGGGAAATTGTATAGGTAATGGGATATATAATCTATCACCATGAAATAACCAGTGTAAATAAGGTCACCATGATTAGTGATCAGAGCTTTTTTGGCATTCTGTTGGGTCACTGAATAGCTTTGTGAAATGAGATTGGTCTCGGTCCAGTTCACAGAGTTTCAATTTTGGTTTTTTACCTCAGGAAACATCAGTTTTTGCTGACAGTTTCCAGAGACAGATCAAGAACTTTTGCAGTTGGTCTGTTTGAGTGAAGAGTTGCATGTGTAATATAGGTATGTTCTGAAGCTGCCTGATGCTGTATGCTGTATCTATATAAAGGTGTTTGTTGCAGGGCCACCAAATTAGATGTTTCTGGGGTTTGTTTGTTTTTTGAAATGTGTGTGTTACTAATTTTAAGCAAATATGTATAATTTTTAATGATGCCTTATCTTCTTTTTTTTCCATGGTAACAAATCAATGCACTTTGAAACAATTTAGTTGCAACTGTATTTTTAGCAGTGTTTAATTGTACACACAAAACTGATTGATATTCTGAGCTTCTCTGTGTTCTATTCTGCCTCTTTAAAGACTATTGGCGATTTTTAATTTTTTTAAAATAATTAGATCCTGTCAAAAATTTTGAGTTAGTAAATCCTTGAATTAGTAAAAATCAAAACTGTGCAGGGAAAAATTTCTAATTATAGGGTGGAAATGAGCATGGTTTCCCTTAGAATTTTGAGATTTGTTGAACAAAACAAATCTTCCATATGTACTATGAGACTGATGAAGTAATACATACTGTGAAGGCTGATGTGAGGCATAGCTGTGGCAGCTTATTGGATCAAATCTCCATGACTTCTCTTCTTTACTGTCTAATAATTCATCAACAGAGAAGGTACAAATTTAATTTTTACTTTCCAGGGTCTGAAGTACCAGCTTGTACTGCTTTCATGCTGCCAGCCATTCTAGACAATAAAATGGTGACATTTTTTAAACATTTATAGCAGTGAAAGACCATAATTTACAAGTTGTTTTGGATTGGAAGATAAGCATATGAAGATTGGTTGTTTTTAAACTAAATGCTCATGAAAAATTAACTCATTTTGCATTTAGTTTGTTCATTTTGGGTAAGAAACTAAAAACCAAGTGGTTTTTGAGTTTGAAAAATGATGTTTAAAAGCTCATAGAAATACTAAATAATTTCTTCTCCTCTCCAGATAGTATAACCTTCTCCTGTATCCAAACGTACTCACTATCACTTGTCACTTCATTCCTCAGCTTGTGATGGAGCCATTTATTCTTCAGCTAATGCTTTCATCTTCATTTGGACAAGTCTGCTGTGCTCATTTCAGTACTCACCTTTGTATCTTAATAAACACACAGACATCTTTAGAAGTCATAAGATTTTTCCATGCAGACGTAATAAACACTTGATTTAATGGGGGGGACTTTATTGCAGTATATTATACATCAAATTAATTGGTAATTGCAACTTATCTTGAGATCTTTCAGAATATAGTTGAGTAAAAAAAAATAAAAGCAAGGTAATTCTTCTCTTATGTATGATAAGTGTGAAATATTTTTAAACTCTGTGCTGCTGATTCCACAAATATGTGCTGTCCAGACAAGATAACTGTTTGCATTGTTTTGGACTTTGCAGGAAGAGAATTTCAAGGGTTAGTGAAAGCTCCTCCATTACATATTTCTCCTCACCCTCAAAGTAACAATTATGCCTACATCACGGTCTGTGGCTTGTCAGCTCTCTCAGCCAGTTCCCTCAGGACTCTGGGATGAATATCATCAGGTCCCATAGACTCAGGTACATTCAGGTTCCTCAGGTGGCCATGTAACTGATCTTTACTTACAGTGGGAAGCACTTTGCTGCCTCAGACCCCTTCCTGCTGTTCATCCTCTCAAGAGGTGTGCAAAGAGAGGTTGTCATTGAAGACTGAGGCAAAAAAGTTGTTAATTACCTCAGCCTTCTCCGAATCCACTGTTACCAGTTTACCATCCTTGTTTATTGAGGAGTTAAGCCTTCTTTTCTGACTAACAAACGCATAGAAGCCCTTGCTTTTCTTTGTGCCCCTCACCAGGTTCAGTTCCAGCTTCTCCTTGGCCTTCCTCACCCCTAAACAGCCAAATTTCATCTCTGTGCTATTTCCAGGTCACCTGTGCGTGTGAGCTCTGCCTGAGTGTTTACTTCTTTCCCTTCTGCTTGACCAGCGGTTCCCTACTCAGCCATGACATACAAAGCCTCATTTTTATTGTGTGTAGGCATCTGTGGGGAGTGAGGTGGGTGAAGGATTGCACTTGCCACTCTGAGCATAGACTACCCTCCATTTGCTCCTTTCTTTACAACTGCTGCCCTTTCCTTGCTGGGGGATGGATAGAAGACCCCCTTGATCTTGAATTATTTCTGGTGGCTGCTCCTGTCTCAGGTAAGGCAGAGCTTGGTTCCAGTAGTCCCTGGAGCCAAGGGACTCCCCTTGTGATTCTCTTGTACTCTTTAACCTTTCTAACTCATCCCATAATTCTGCTACCAGGTTAAGCTGGTCATCCACTTGGTCACTGACACAACTGCCCTCTCTGCTACAACCCAGTGGAAGAAATCAGCACTCCCTGTGTCCTGACACTAGGATGGCCACAGATGTTTTTGGGAGCTCTGACCGGGGCATTACGTTCTCTTTGGTGAGCAGAGATGACTTGGCTCCCCACTGAGTGGATACCATACCAGAGCTCCTCCCCAGAGGGCGATGGCACCAGTTGAGCTCTGTAGTGGATAGGTTATCCATATTCTGCATGTCTGAATTGCCTGCTCCTGGTTGCTCATGCTCCATGGGAGTGACTTATCTCCAGGTGAGGGTAGGCATTGTCCCTGCTGGCAGCACCTATGCTGCCTCTGAGGCACAGCTTCTTCACTGCCGGCTCAGGAATAGTGTGGGCCCATCTCTCTGTTCTGGTGTCGAGGTCTTGATGGCTAGGAAAGCTCTCCTCCCTCCCTTGGTGGGTTCCTCAGCTCCAGAGCACTTTTGAGGCACAGGTTGCCTCAGAGTCTTCACTGAAGAAGACTTATATTTATGTAATAAATACAGCAACTGTGATGTGTTCAACATTTTGGGGCTAGAAGGAAGGAATCACACATACCTGCCAAAACATGTAAGTCTTTATACACAGAGCTCGAGTGAATTACAACAGTTTGAGTCTATAACAACATAGCAAGTAACATTAATCCACTTCTCTGTCTAGTAGTCTGTCTCCTGACTGCTATTATCCAGCTATATGATTAACCAGATTTTGAATATAGTGTGTAGGAGTTAAATAAGGATTATTTAAGGCAGACTACTCAGAATTTTTTTTTTGTGCATTAAGTTGCAGCTTGTATTGTATAGTATTTGTGATTCAGTCATTGTAGATCTGAAAAAAAAGGTGGTGCTCTTCATTTTTTTCAAGGGTTTGTTCATTTCTTTGGAAAGAAATGCTTTTTTTTTAAGTGTTCAATGTGTGACAGTGTTGCAATTCTTGAGCTTTGAAAAGAAAAAGTCAGTGCCATGCAGAATGAAGAGCTAAAAGGTCCCTGAGAAAAACTTGTGAAGTGTCTTCTTTGCCTAACTAGGCTACAGAAATCTCTGGGAATTGCTAGCTGGAAACATCTTCCCCTGGTAAGCTTCCTTTATGTTGCAGGACACAGCAAAATAATGCCTATAAAAGGCTCATTGGAGTGAAATCCATTCCAGAGATCTTTAATTATTTTATTATTACTCTACTATTGGATTAGAAGAAAGGACTAACTGAAAAGTGGCAGTAATACTTCATCCACCTTCAGGTAATTCTTGGTGTCTCTCTACTCAGAGTTTTCTATTAAGTAACAAAGCAAAAAAACCTGTGAAAGTAATTTTGGTGGCATTTCTTTGCTATATAATTTAAAATAAATTCTCTGTATCAGTGATCACTAAGAGTACATAATTAAGATAAAGCAGTTACTATACTTTAGACATAAACCCCACACTTATGCAAGCCCACACATACAGACAGTCCTCTCCTAATCAATGTCAGAAGCAGGGGAGGATGAAAAGCAAGACAGGTTTTTGTGGTAGTGGAAACAGGATGAGTAATAGCAAGATTACTATTGAGAGATGCAGATTGTGCTATGGGGGATCAGGCTGTGGGAGACAGAGAAGCAGCTCTGAGATAAAACTCCTTTTTATATTACTTTCATGTATACACAATCACAGTGCAGCTGCATCGCAGATCTTTTTATGTATAACCTCCAAGCTATAAGTATGAAAATAGTATAATTTAAAAAGTAAGTCTGTAGGATAAAATCACCTATAAAGAAGGATTCATCCAGCAGTATATACCTTTTCTTTGAAAAAAAAGATGTAATTCACTAATTTAGAATGAAGACTAGAATAATACATTTTAAAAGGTATCAAAATTATTAGGACCACTTCTGCTCTTAATATTTACCAGATCACAGTTGCACACAGCTCACCTACCAAGTGCCTCATGTCTCTTTTCTGCTTTTATCACAAGTATTTCTGATCTGCCTTTCAAGATAGCCTTTTTGGGGAGTCACATGTTTAATGGACATTATAGGCATTTCACAAGCAAATTACTTTGTCACTGGAGTCTGTGCTAGTATTTGTCCAATATCTGTATTCTTATCTGTGTCCGCAGCTGTGAACTACTTGCATTCTTTAAAGTCTCCATGTTAATAAAGCAAAGAAGAGCACAGACTTAGCAACTGAGTTTTCAACTGAGAAGCACTTTATGCTGTTGTGAATTCTACTTTTTTTAAATTGAAATAAGAATGCTGAATAGAAGCTGAAGCTCTGTTTTTTAGAGGTGCTTTGGACTGTTGTCTACAGATGTTGTGTTTCAAGAACCTTGAAATACAGCTTTTGTATGTCAGACTTCACCATAACAGCAGGCTTATCTCTCTACACTTCAGTCTTCACCTTTGGTCAGTTGTCACAGTGTCTTCTGGCTTTATTGGTCTTGTTTTGCTCCTGGTGGTCCATTTTGTTTCCATTCTGCAAAGAAACACACCATTTAAAAAGGAAAATGGGACATGTCTCTATTGGTGCTCTGCTGCTGACATTTACGCAGTTCCCTATCATCAGTTCCTGAGTGAATGGATGTTCAGAGTTAATGGCCATACTGGTAGAAAACATATTGCTCCTGTACAGTGAAACTGTTAAGTGTAGAAAGCTCTTGACTCCTCTGTGACAGATTCCCAGACAGAGAATGGCTGCTGGCAGTCAAGCTTCTGATACAAGATGGATACTATTATTTGCAGAGAGGGTTTTGATCATAAATAGCTCTTATGTATTAAAATCAAATTCATAACTTGAGATAGGGTATCTTGAAAACTCCCGTTTAAATTTTGCTTCTTTCGATATAGAAAATTAACTTTTTAGAACTCAGTCAAATTGTTGCCTTTGGCAAAGTAATTTCTGTCAGGTTTTGTGGTTTTAATCTTTTTTTAGACTAGCCATTGTGCCCAGAAGTTCCATTCTTGAAGCATATTTTTCTGTTGTAGGTAGAATAATGAAGGTTTCAAGGGTACCTCTGGCATTCTGGTGTATCAACTTCACTACAAATGCTAAAACATTTGTAATACTGATGTTATCCTATTTTCTTCTTGTTGTCTATCATGATGAACTGTTTATGCCAATTCTCAGTTGTTCATCAAGGCATCAATAACTTACTTTAAGTAATTCTGTTATTTCTGCAGCAAACGTAATATAAATATTTTTATTGTTTGTAAGACCTTGCAAGCAGTGTTCTTGGAAGTTATAATTACCATTGTTGCAGTAAGTAATTACGGTTCTAATTATAATCCAAAAGGTGTATTTTGTTGTAAGAAGCTGATGTTGTAAAACGAGAAATTTTTAGAGTTGAGCCTTACTTTAAAAGATTTAAATAATTGCACCAGTAGTCCCTGTAAACAACAAGGTTTGCAATTAAGGAAATATTTGAAACCTGTGCCTCACAGAAAACCTAGTTCAGTATCCGTTTTCAGTAGCTTTATGGTATCACTGCCTGAAGTTTTATTTAGTATATAATCCCTAAAAATTACTGTCTTTTTTTCCTCAGTTTTGTAGACTGATGGTTCTTGCTGCTAATGTTAATAGGAATTAAGTTTTAGAGTTTAAACTACTGTTTTATCCACTATCTTGGACTGGGCTGAAAAGATCAGGGAAGATATCTAGTGAAAGAATCTATAATGAACTTCTAATATTAATATAGGGAATTCTTTCTCAATACAGAGGTCTTGAAGCATTTGGCAGTTCTCATTGTTTTCATTCTAACAATTGTAACTTTTCAGACTAGACTGAATTTTAATATAAAGTCTTTAGATAGAAATGTGAAAAACATCTTGATGATCATAAAATCACTCTGAGATAAACAAATGAAATTTTTAAATCAAAAGACTCTGAAGTGCTAAATGTAGAGCTTCCACAATAATTATGGAAAGGCATTATTTATTTTCATTACATAAAATCTGCATTAGATGGAATGGTGTGGATCATTCAGAAATTTGACAGCTAAGACTAGAAGTATTTTCTTGTGAGAGTATAGTACTGCTATCAGAGAAAGAAATAAGGCACCTGCAGAATTCTGATAAAGAAAATGTATATATTGATGATTTTTAATCTGTGGAAAAAGCTTGTCTAATCTATCTCAGCAGCCACTAAAGCAGCTGAACTCATTATTGAATGGTTGACCTATGTGCTGTACAGACAATTCTGTTCTCTATCTTTCAGGATTTTTTTAAAGGATTATGGATGTACTCTATATCACCTGCTTCAGTCTCAGCATCACTGAGTTTTTGGTACAGCCATTATGACCGAAAGACCTAAACCAAAAAGCTCAAGTGCCATTTATCTCCTCCTACAATTCTTCAGACACTATAAAAAAAGAATTACTGGCCTGACACTAATGGCTCACTCACCATTTGTATTTGCTCTGTCTACAGTTCTTATTACAACTGCTAGTGCAATGGACATGCAAATAATAATATCAGAATTATGACGTACGAAGCTGGTAAGCTTTCAGTTTAAAATATACTAGAGGTTGCTTCAGAGAGGTCAAATTCTATCAGCCAGACATCATGTATTTCTCTTGTTATTTATTTATCTTCTTAGGTATAAGCCCATGGGAATTTAGTCAACCACAGATAGGATCATGACATCCCTGTCTTATCTGGGGATCATATGAATTAAATTAAGACATTTTGAATGAGTATTTCAAGTCTAGAATCCCCCTGATTAAATATATTTGAATTTTATGTTTCAGATTGCAATGTTAGTAGTGTGATGTACAGTATCAGAACAGAGCTGAACAAAATTGGTTTTGAAAGGTTAAAATGGCTCCTTTTGACACTCCTGACCTCAAAGCATTTTGTGTTACATATTTTTTTTTTCCATTTCAAGCAATCTGGAATTTCTTTTGGACACTGAACAGAAGAAAAAAATGATCACCATGTCTGCATGCATAGTCATGTATTTTCACACATCAGTTGGAATATTCCTAAGGATGATGGCAGAAGTAGGAATAATAGTTTCTAAGTCAATGACAAAAATTTCAATTGGAAATAACATTTCCATATGTTCTCTCTTCTGTACTGTCAACATGTGTAGAGCATATCCTTTTTATTTTTTTCTCTCTTTTATTTCTTTTATTTTCTCTATTTTATTTCTTTGATTTCTGGAGCATCCACTACATTTGGACTCCACTCTGGCACCTGCTCTACTGACTGTTCTTATCACTGTATTACAGGAGTTGATAATGCTCGTGAGCAAGTGGGCAGTTGCTGAAGGTGTCCCTTCACTTTCTGTCACACAATTAGCTGCTAGATTCAGGTGTGGCTGAGAACCTGACAGATGTCAGTCCTGAGACCTGAGCATGTCCAGTGAACTGCATTTGCTGCATCATTTTACCATATTGGCAATAATAGTGGGCTGTGTCCTGTTGACACTGTATCAAATTAAAATAGAAGATTTGACACAATGAAGGAATATGTTACTTAGCCTGTCTGGTTAGACAAAAGCACATACTCAGAAATGCAATATGGACATGTATGGAAACTGGTAGTGCAATTAATATATATTATACACAAAGAGTAGATTTGTGATTACTTGCTATTCTAGAAACACACATTCTTTGCATCAGCAATATTCACACTTTATTGTCTTTCCACTCCAAGACTTTTTCAAGGGCTTGTAATGGCAGAAAGGTGAAATACATGGCTTGGGTCTCCTGTATGTGTCTGCCCCATTGTCACTCATCCAGACATTCACTCAGCATTTGATAGCACTCAGGCATCAAGCTTAACCTATTTATGGATACAGCAGATAGCAAACAATGTAGGCACAGCAGAGGAATCTCATAGCAAGAGCCAGTTTTAAAAGCATTTAGAGAAAGATACTTAAAAAAAATACCCTTACGGTTCAAGCTGAGTATTTGGATTGAGCAGAGAGGACTCTTTGCCCATTATTTTTCAATATATGACATCAATACATGACATACGGTGTCAGTAGAAAACATCTTCTTCTTTTAAAAGGAATCTGTTTCCATGAGTTCAGCTGGAAATTCAACTCTCTTTCCTTAGTCCCACTCATCCCATCTGTGCAAAGAAAATGTACTGCACTAGGCAACAGATGGAGTCAGTGGCTCTACTTTGTTGTGCTGTGTGCTCCACATTCTGGATTAGTCACGTTCCTTGAGTAGGGTGCTTTTCTGCAGTGTAAGATAGCAAGCATTGTTATGTGAGTTTATTAAATACTCAGCATATCAGAAAAAAATGGAGTTCTCTGAGTGCTATTAATCAGACTTCATTCTGGCCTATGAGAATTTCTCTTTCTGGGTGCATTTGAAATTTCATAATATCTGCCTAAATGCTGTACCTGTGTTTGTGGTCATAATTTTCCTTAGTTTTGCTTTTTAATTACATATCTGCTCTGGAAAAACAAAGCTGACAGCTGTTCTAAAAACAAAAAATCCATCCCTTGCAATTTGACTTTAAAAATATTTGCACTCTCAGAAAGCAGAGTATTCACCAAGCAGAAATTAGTTTCAAGAGAGATTTATGATGAAAAGAGTCCTTTTCAGCTTGTTGAACAAGGATAGAGTCAAAAGTCATAGGAACAGATGCATAAGGAAAGCATGTGGATGGTATCACAGATCTGTGACATTCATCCCTTGGGTGCAGTTGAAGTTTTTGTAAGCGTTTTGCTATGAAACTTGATTGAAATTTGCTATTTAGAGGAGCCACAAAGAAAACATGAAAAAACTTTCAAGAGCATGTGAGTCATCAGTACCTGCGTTCCAGTACTACAGTTGTCAAGAGAAGACTTAGGCTTTCTAATTGCAACTATGAAGTTGTTTTAAGATAAATATCTACATCTTCTGAGTTTGGATTAAGTATTATATTAAATTCAGAACGTTAACATGTGTTTCCTTTTGTAGAAAAAAATGCATTTACTTTTTAAGTGGAATAAACTTCCACCTTTTTTTAGAGTAGATGGCTTTATTTTTCTGTAAAGTAAAATAAGGAGCATGGGCTTTGCAGAAAAAGATCAGGGGCTCAGGGCATAGGAAAGTTTTAGAGAAAAAGAAAGAGAGAAAAATGAGAACATAACAAGGTCTTGTCTGTCCTCTCTCCTTACTTCCTTAGACCAGATGCCCACAAAGGCAGGTCTTTGCTTGCATGTACAGATCCTCTTTGATAATGGTGATTAATCAAGAAAAAAACTTTATTTAATAAATTTTTCTTGATTCTCATGACACACACTGCCCAGCATCACTTCAGAGATGCTCTTTAGCAAATCCTTCTTTTAAGGATCAAGTCCTTATATTGAGATGACATTCACCACTGTTGGCACTTGTGTAAGCCATCCAAGAAGGTGACAGGCATTCCAATAACCTGTTAACACCTTACCTGTGACAGCTACTCGTGGGTTATGTGTTCTTGAAACTTAGGCCACATTTTTCCAAAGGCAACTGTAATGTCAAATGAAGGTCTCAACTTTGATACAGATGTGTACAGACGTGTCTATTACACTAAGCTGTGATAATTAAGCAGAAAACAATAAGGTGGTATTTAGACTCAGGTAGAGATAATGAAGATTTTATCTGTCTGCATACATTTTTGACTGTATAGTAGCTTCTGTAGACTGTGTAGTAGTACTTCAGTATTTATGAATGAATTGTTGTCATATTTGTAGTGCTGGTATTGGGTATGACAAGTAAGAGGAACATATAGGAAACACCTTTGGCTCTTTAATTAAATTCTCTCTACTTTCACTAAATAAACATCCAAGCTATGTAGTTATGTATTAGTGATAGAAAATGTAGGCTTTATTCCTATGTCTGCAAAGACTGTTTTATAGATTTAATTCTTTTTACCATTCTAGATAATATTTCTGTGTCTCTTATTATGGTATAATTGAAATATATACCAGCTGTTGATTCAAACCTTGTGAACTAACTGCAGTAATGAAAATCTGTGTATGTGCTGCTCAGTGCTCTGCTATACACTATAATAATACCTCCAGTCTCTTCAGCAGGCATTTTGAGGGCTTGATATTACTGAGACTAAAAATGAAATTTAGGAGAGTTAAAACTAATTTATAATTTTTTTCATTAAGCCAGTCCACTATATTCTGCAGATATGGAAGAATTTAATATTTTCTGGGTTTTTTTAGGTTTTTTCTAATATGTAAATATTGGAACAGAGAAATTGGATGATACAGTTTGACAGCTGATATTTGACTGGTTTGCATTAACACTTTGTCCAAGCCATGCTTTTATTGCGTGTAATACCCTGAATTATTGACACTTCCATGAATCGTGACCAACTGTCACAGAGTGGTCAGCATCCTAACTGTGCAGCTCCTGGTTTCCAAAACAAGACATCTGGATGGAAAACACTGGATGTGAATTGATAATTAAGATATAATCGCTGCAGAAATGTATGTGAGTTAGCTGCTAAGGGACAAAAGCATGACAGGGATTGTTCTAATGGTTCTCTGTTATAAAAAGCCATGTTCCTCTGCCCAAAAGTACTCCCAAGCACGTTTAAAAGTGTTACTGCAGGTATAGCCTGTCGCCTTTCATTATCTGCAATCCACTCTGTCAGACTATTACCCTTTTGAAAGCAACAAATTACATCATTTATCAGTGCTTTGAGGGAGTGCTTCATTTATTGATATCTGTTATCTGGACCTTTCTGATAGATGACAGGGTTTTTTTCAGTACTGATTTTCAGACTTACATGTGGTGCAAATGATTTTTCTTCATCATTTTCCTTTCCCTTATTGGTTTTATTTTTACTTTTTTTCCCCCTTTTTATAACTGTTATGTGTTATGGCAAGCTTATTCTGTGATGTCTGGTCTTTCTTTTCGTTTTTAGTACATAGTACTGCTTGAGTGTAGCATTGTATTTTCCTCAAAGAAAGACTACTTTTTATGGCATTTCTTTTCAGGTACGTTAATTTAATTGAGTGCATTATGGCCTGAGCAGTGTGATGTTTCTCTTGTAAATGGTTCATTTTGGGTCCGGAAATCAGCTGCCTGTGTGGTTTCACCAGAGGTGCTTAGAGGAAGCCTCTGGGTCACCACAGACTCAGGTGCCTCACAAGCCACAGAAAACTGACCTCCATCTGTTGTTTCCCTGCTTTAGTTCAGCCCAGGCTTAGCACATTCCTGAGCTAACACTGAGCAAGCTCCTCGAGCAGATGGTCTGCTCTGGGCCCTGCTGGGTGTTGGGTTTATCCCACAGAGCCCCATGTAGATGGATGGCTCCCTCAAGAACAGCTTTCTGGAGAGAACTTGTCACCTTCCTTAGTTTCCAGTCACCAGGGTGATCCTGTGGAGTGGTTGGGTGGCTGCAGCTGATAACTTTTTAGCTGACTGTACTTCACACTATGTAACAATTCATTAATTCAGTCATTATTATGCTAAGTATTAATTACCATTATATAACAACCCACTTCATGATTTATATTTCTGTGGATAATGTACCTCCACCTTTCTGGTGAGTTATGTTTTTTTAAAGGTACTCTCAGGCCTTTTGAACTTGGGAAAATGAGCAATATTGGTGGTGTAGGACTGGCCAGGAGCAGCAAGTGCCCAGCTGTAGGCTTGGGCCACTCTGTAGGGTCATGGTGGCACAGCCAAGCCTGGCCACCAGCACACAGGTGTGAGGGTCAGGGTCAGGCCTGGCAAGGAGAGCCAGGGTGAGATGCAGCCTGGATGGCCAGGCAGGGACACAGGGATGAGCAGGCTGCCTGTGGGTTGGGGACTGGCCCCGGGTCTATGGAAGGGCCTGGTTTGGCCACAGCAGTCACTTGGGTAAGGTCTGGGTCTCCCTGACATGACCCTACAGGGGAAGATGTGGTAGTCTGACAAAATTATCCAGTATTAAAAGTACCTTTCATAGTGCAGTTTCCTAATACATCAATTCGTTCTAACAACTGTGAAACATTTGAAGGTGACTATAAAATGATTATTTGCCACCTTAGTAACTTAGATATAATGTTCATGAAAAATATTTCAATATAGCGTTCATAATGATCACATTATGGTTCTCTGATTTCTGTTTTGAGAATCACAGTTTTTCAGATAAATATCAATTCACTGAGAAATATAAAAGCTATATGTAAATAAAAATTCAAATCAAATTCTTTCGAAAGATTTCTCTGCAGTGGGTTTTCCCTTTCCACATGTGCATTAGCTACAGGAACCTGGTGATCGATCAAAGGATGATTCCATCCTTTAAAGAGATGTAGAAAACATAATTGGATGAAAATCAAGTTATAGCCAGTTGCTGCAGAAATTGAATGAGTCTTGAGTTGGATGGATTGCTTAATCTGAATTTCTTCTTGAAGGAACTCCTTAAGCTGCATTTGCTACAGAGACTGATATTAGATAGAGATTATTTTTCATCTCAAAAGAAACTGTTAGCCATAACTGCAGGGGGTTTTGCCTGCTGTGGTATGAGGAGGACTTGGTTATAACTTCTCATAATGCTTTTAAATCCTCTTCAGGTCAGCTTAAGGAGAACTGTTCTCACTCTTAGTGAGAATTGTGTGTTGAACTGGAACTGGGTGGCAGAAACATTAAAAGAAACTGTTCTTAAATTATTTATGTGTGGTACTAAATACAGACCATCTGACAGATGACTGCCTGAGCAGAGATGAATGACAAGCACTGCCTTAATCAGTAATGAACAGTAGTGAATACAGAGCAGCTTATGCAAATGAAACTGTGGGCACAGGACTGCTGCATGTTTACATTCCAAAAAGGTCTATGATGGAGGACTTCTCCAAGTCAGGATATGTCACAGGGATGATGTTGCAGTGCCCTAGTGATGCACTTTCTGTTGGCTTTGCACATGGAGTATGGTCTTGATAGAGGCAATCAGTGAAATACAGACTTGACAATGGATTGTACCAGATGCATTTTCTCCAGGAAGAGCAGAGTGGCAAGAAGCCTTTACTGACAGTGTAGTTTGGTATCATCATGTTGTTCATCAAGGCCATGTCCATATGAGTGACATAAAGAGGTACTGGGGGGGCAGGAGTCTGTGGGTCTGGTTGACTGTATAAACCCAAGAGGCATGCATAATGATTTGTATGAAGAAAATTGTGTCTTAAAAGATTTCCAGACCAATAACAAGAAAAATCAGCAAGCTAAAAAGTTATTTCTGATTTAAGGATAGTTTATGATATCTTGTTTGGAGACAAAGAGAAAACTAAAGGTTTTTTCCTCATATTTTCAGGAACATGCGACCTCTTCTATTGATCCACAGAGCTGAGTATTTGTTCAAGCATTAGTATCCCAATCCCTGAACTGACAAAGAACAAGGAAAAGACTACTGCCTTGACCATGTCTCATTGTTGTCCTTAATATAAAACATTTAACATTCTCTTCTTGATTTTAATCCCCAAGTAGTTTGGAGATTACTCCAGCTCTTTCATTAGGTCTTCAAATACCAATTCCCATTAGTCCATGGATCTCAGTCTAAACCCTGGTCTTCCTTTTGTGTTGCCTCTGAGGAGCAGAAGATAAAGTTCTATGAAAAAATGTAACTACTCCTTAATTAAAAAGGAAACCCTTTTTTGTCATAATGGATTCTTGAATTTAGCACTAGTTACGTTCATAGTATACTGAAAACATAGTTTTCCAGGCTGAATAATATTGTCTCATTGCTTATATTTCTTTCCTCATTTGCTTTAATTGTAAATACATCTGGGCAAAACCTAGGTTTTGCTGCTGAGCACTGTAGACTTAAGATTCTTAACTAGGGATGTTAGACTCTGTCCTAGTGAACTATCTACAATAAAACTTTAATTGCAACTATTCTTGATAATACTGCTGACAGTTTCTCCATGGTAAAAGCTTAATAAGATTTGCTTGCACTCTGAAATTCTGTTTAAAAAGAAATCTTCCATTCAGTAGATTTGCAGTGAATATGAATGCAGGGTTGATGGTGTTTAATTGAGTAACGGAACTCAATCCTTTTTTTTCCCTTCTGTTAACATGGTTTGTGCTGAGCACAGGTAAGAGCACAATTTCAGTTTATTCCTTCTCCTTCACCCTGACTGGGTTTGGTAATTCACCTGCAATAAGAGGTTTAACAGTCTTCATCACTCTAAACTCAGGGGGGAGGTACATGACTGTGCACAGGTGTTTCTGGGGACTCAGATTTTGCAGCTTAGAAAATTATTTGGAGGAAAATTCTGTCAGAGCTTTTTTTCACCTGGGGTTCATGGTGATCATGGGGTTCATGACCTGATCAACTTAATGTAAGTGATGAACTTCTTCAAATGGCTTCATCTAAGATCTAAAGGTACAGGTACTGATACTTATCTTTTGAAGGTACATATATGGGTGACTGTAAATACAGTGATAGATGCTGTAATATAATAAAAATACCTTAATATGTTTCTATGTCTAATTCTGATATATTTTACATATTAGTATTGAGATGTACATATTTTATTGTATGGTATTTGTGCCAAGACACTTTATATCAGAGTGATACTAGAAAAGATATCTATCAGAGTGATAATAGAACATTAGAAGTGAAAATTTTCAGTTAAATTGATACTATTGATAGCCTTCAGGATGTACTGTGCTAGGCATCATATGCTTGTAACTGATTTTACAGAATTACATCCATTAATACAACCTGGATGAATACAGCCTTAGTTGCTATATAAAGTTAAGGAGATCTGTGACTTTTGTTTTTTGTCTATGGAACATCTAGTGTTGAATTTTGCCTCACTATATTTCTGTCAAATGTGCCTCTAAATATTTCCCACGTTGTTTTTTACTTTGTAACTAGAAATTTTTGTGTTTGGAGTGGAGGAAAGGAGTATCTGCTTTATACCTGTAGGGAGGGGTTGTGTGTATAAGTGGTAGAGGAATAAAGATAAGATACAAATGTACAAAAAAATAAGCTGTCACTTGGTTGACCTATGATCTTTTGCTTTCCTGTTAATTCTTAGATATTTCTTTCCTTGTATGTTGTGTATGCTGTCATGCAATCAGGGCATATTACTTAACTTTTCTGTGCAATCCCTGTGTGTCTGGATTTTTGCATTACAATATTTATATCTACAGACATTGAAGTCTCCAGAACAGGAGGCATGGGAGGAACAAGGGAGATCTGGATGCAGGTATTGCTATGATTTGTTTGTGCTTATGAATTCTTCAGTTTAAGGTTGGGCATATTCCTCTACAAGTTGTTCTCAAGTCACTGAAGAAAGATTTGTCATCTTTCAGTTTTAATATTATGAATAGAACTATGTATTTGTTTCCCATTTATTTGTGTTTTACATGAAAATTCTGCTTGTGAAAATATATATACAGTTATTAATAGCCCCTTTAAAATCAGGTTTGCTTGAATTAGTTTTTCTTCTATTGTATGTTCTGGTTTATAGTAGTTCTGTGGTTTTGACCTTTATTAGCTTCCCTTATGAACTTCCTTTCTCTGTATCCGAGCTAAGTCTTAGCTCTCTGATGTTTCACTTTAATATCTCTGTACCTGAAACTTCATTAATGTTTAATATTCATAGATGAAAAGTGAAATTTAGTGTCTCCATGGATTCTAATATATATTAAACTGACAATTTAATATGTTTCCGTTTTGACTCCTCCCCAGATCTGAGAAATTTTAAAGTTCAGATTTTTTGATATAGTATTGAAATATCCAGCTAAGAGAAAAAGGGGACTAATAATATTAATCCCTGTAATTGTAACAGTAATCAGTAAAAAGTCAGTTTTTAAAGAACAGCTACTTCCTGGTGGTAGCTGTGATAACATAATTTTTCCTCTGTGTCTACATGGTAATAATAGCCCTGCTTGTAGAGAGAATTGGTCTTTTTGGAAGCCCTGGATTTTGCCTTAGAGCCACTGAAGCATAGCTGGATATCAGCTCTGCTGGGGAACATAAGGACACTGAGTTCAGCCAAGGTACTGTGAAGGGAATAAAAGTCTTTTATGTTTATGCACAGAGACTTAGTAAAGACAGAAGGGAGACTCTCCTAAGCTCTTGGCCAGGCCTGGTGAAAGGCAGCCTGCAGGCAGCTGTGAGCCTGCTGGGATGAAAGCTTCCCCAGGGCCAGGGTTAACTGGTCCCGCAGCTGTGACCCTGCAGGAGGCTCTGCTGCCTGCAGCTGGCTGGAAACCAGCCCTCGTCAGGGGTCATCCCAAGGGTCTGTCACACCTTGCTGCACCTGCTCTCAAGGGGGACAGTGTAGTAACACTGCTCTGGCTGCCATGCTTTCTGCAGCATTTAATGGCTCTTGAGCACAGGCTTTGCTGGAATTCCTCGGTACAATGCCACAGGATGGTCTGAAGTACGAGATGTTTAGATAGAGTAACTAACATTAGCATTTTCAAACTTAAAGGGTAGCATCTGTAGGAGTTGTGGGTACCAATGAAATTTAGGATGACTGTACTGATTTATGTAAACACAAATTTAAATACCTAGCTTTGGA
Organism: Drymodes brunneopygia; assembly: GCA_013400955.1. Lineage (NCBI taxonomy): Eukaryota > Metazoa > Chordata > Aves > Passeriformes > Petroicidae > Drymodes > Drymodes brunneopygia. The sequence goes on along the minus strand of VZTZ01020164.1, from coordinate 342,298 downwards.
CATGGGATAGGTCCTAGTTCTTAGATAATTGGGGTCTTATTTAACTCGGGAAGTGAACTCACATTGGAAAATAATTATTTTGCATTTTAAGGAAGACTTTTTCAAAATCTATAAAAATAGACCATAGCAAAGGTGTTTATAGATTTTTCTTCCAGACGAACTATGATCATTGAATTCAATGCTCATCTTCATTTGTTGTTGTGGGTTTTTTTAAAAAAAAGGATTTTATGTTTAAAAACTTTGCTCATAGCTCCAGACCTATAAATTTGGTGTTTATTTAGTACAGGGGGGGAAAAAGGTGTGAGAAAAATTGTAGGCCAAATCATTGAAGCTGCATTTGAGTTACAGTAGCTTACCCTGCTCAATGATGTGTAAGGTTCATTTCCTTCCAAAAGAGTGGGAGACGAGGAATTAGAAATTAAAGCTCAGTGTATCAATCAAAGCTGTTCACCTTACTTTAATATGCTGTTCACATTCTGGCTATTGATAAAATTAGATTTAACTAATCACAGCACTCCTTTTAGTGAAATATACTGTGATTGGTTTTGTAATTGAAAACTATTGGCGTAAAATGGAAAGGTCATCTTAAATGGCATTAGACAGAGGAGATCATCAGTTTGTCCAATACAAAAATTTTTGGTTCAGAGAAAAAAAATGAATTGTTTGAATTTGAACCTCTCCTAAGTCTTCTCTCCTTTCACTCCTGTTCTTATTTTCCCACATGGGGATGAATTTCTTTGCATATGTGAATTCATTAAATGTGCTCTCACTGCTGGGGGAAAACTCAGCATTGATTTAGGCACAACCAGAAGTACAAGACATGTTCGATGATAATTGCTGGTAGTTTGGTAATATTAACCACATGAATCCTGTTGAACTTCAGTTTTTAGGTTTATAACATAATTTAATCTAGACTACCTTGTTTCTAAACATTTCAGTCATTTGTGCACTTTAATTAAGAGAATTCACTGCTGCTTCATAAAGTAGTGTTAGGTTGGATTGGAAGTATGAAGTATTCATGAAACACATGGGTATGCAAAGCTCTTTTATTCTCAGACAGTGAAAAAGCATGTTACAGTAAATAACTTAATGTTGCTTATTTTCAAGAAATGTAGCCTCCTGGTACTTGTCTTAGTTCTTCATACATTTAGTAATCATGTTTCTTGTTGGTTTGTTTGGGGGGTTTTAATAAGCATTTTATACTTGCTATTCTTAGCCTTATCCAATTATTAACAAAGTAATGCTGTTCTCAAAGTTTCATATATTTCAGGGTCAGCAACAAGAGCTAAGAAGAAGTTGAAAAAATAAGAACATTTAATCTAGGAGAGAAAATAGTTTTCATGTCCATGAAAATGTAGCTGCTGGAAAGGAAATATGCTATTCCTGTCCCTGGTGAAAAGAACAAAGAAATGAAAGGCTTAAATTATGGCAAGTAACGCAGGTTAGATGAAAGGGGAAATTTCCTAATTGCAAGAATAATGAAGTATTGAAGGAAATTGCCTTGAGTGCTTGTGCAATCTCTGCTATTGGAAATCAGCAAGGGCAGATGTGACTTAGGCATACCCAGTCCAGAGCTGAGGTGGGGTAAGGTTATACCTCAAAGGAACTTCCAGATACATTTTTATGATTCTGCAACTGATTGTTGAACTTCCCACAAAAAAACCTTTAAATTTTCTGTAATAGTCAATTATTTTGGTGTTTCAATGAAAGTGGACATGACAGGGTAGCAACAGGAACTGGCATAATACCTAAGTTTATGATGCTTACTTAGTAATTAAATTAGTATTAATTTAGCTGTTCTTGCAATTAACTGGATTCAGAGCCAAATCTGATATGGTTTAATATGTTAAGATATTTCTTATATCATTTTGTTATTGTTCCATTGCTAGAAAGTAAGACTGAAAACCTTTTTCTCACATGAGTCTATAAAACAGTGCTATTTTGTGAAATCTCCCTTAATTTACTTAATTTTTAGAGAGTTACCTATAAAAAGTGTAAACATGGGAATAGCTTGACTAAAAAACTCATACAGGAAAGGTAATGACTGGGGGACTGAGTATGAAACAAGCATGGAGCTAAGTCAGATTGAGAAAGCATGATGAAACCTAAACAAAAAATAAAGTGAAAATCCCAAAAAACCAATACCTATCAATAGTAGTAAAAAGAGGTATGGTGCAGACTGGAAAAAAAAAAGCAGTATGAATGCAATCTCACTTTACATAGGGAAGTGAAACAATTTCTTTATCTCAGAACTTAGGAACTGTTTTAAGCAGACAAGTCTCAGATTTCCATGTTCATCTGTGATCATGTACAACCACTAAAAATTTTAGTTCCTTTAGGTGCAAACTTCATTAAGCTAGAAGCACTAGGAAGACAGTCTTTGGTGTCAGTAAATCTGCAGTGAGTTCACGCAAAGCACAGAAACTGTCACGCTTCCAAAGACCTTGCAAGAGGTCTCCTTATCAGCTTTGTGTTAAGATGACTGAACAAGAATGTAAACCTGTCAGTCATGGTTAATCAGCTTGTTTTCTGCAGCAGCCTGTGGACTTTGTTTGAAAATCTCTTAGAGAATGGAAATTACAACCCAATGCCCACATAAGAAAATTCTGAGAGATAGAGTAATAATGCCGATGCTGCAGCACCAGAAGCCTGCTGAGTTTTCTCTCATTTGGCAGATTAATTTAAGGTCTTCCTTAAAGTGCAAGATGGTAATTCTTTTCCAACATGAGTTCATTACTTTAGTTAACTAAACATTGTTTTTTTTCTCTTAAATCCAGTGTAACATAAACTGCAAATTACAAAATTCATGATTAATGCCAAAAGTTTGAGTATTCTGCAAATAAGTGCCTATGGAACATGAATTTTGTTTGGCATAGATCAGCAAGAAACTTCAAAAATACTATTCAAACAAATCAGTATTTTCCCTCTACTGTTTCTAAAAATGTGCAGACAACACATAAAATCAAATGTCACTGTATTTCACCTATATGCTGAGCTGTTTCATTTCTCTTAGTGTAGAGATTATAATTTAAAGCTCATTGAAATACTTGTTAAAAAATCTAGTACTTTTCTTTTTGAACAATTAAAAAATTGCTCCTAGAATACTATTAACTTCTACAAATACTGGGAGGTGTCAAATTAAGTTCTACCTTATATTGGAGTCAAAAATATAGAATATGCTCTCTCATTGCTACAGAAAATGATTTTTGGTAGCAAATTTTTAAGTTGTGCTAAAACATTCCAAGTAGCAAATTTGGCTGAAGTTAGTTATTGCATGTGACCTTTCTCTTACAATTTCCTGTATCATTTCTCTTATCATTTTCCTGTAATAGAATGTGAAAAAAAACCTAAAAAACAAATTAAAAAAATAGCCATTTCTATTGAAAATATTGATCAGCGACAATAATTGGTAGATATTTTTTTTTCCAGTATTACTGTGTCTGCTGGATCAGTGATTTTGGGTTTGCTGCAAAGCTGTTACCAGTTGTACCACAGAGATTTGACCAATGTTGCAGTTACAAAGCAACTTGTATTTTTATAAGTAAGAGGTGCACCAGAGGAGAAAAAAAAATAGAAAATGCTTCTGAAATTATTCTTATCTCATGAAGCTACACATAAGTTGAATTTTACTCATTAGGGATAACCTACCTGTAGTGAACATTCTTTGCTGTTTATAAAATCTCTTTCCTAAGAGAGAATGCTCTTCTAATAAAAGAAACGCAAAGGCAAATTACATCAGAAGTTATCATAAGAAAATAAGATTTTTAATCACCACTGAACAGATAAAACAAGAAATGTCTTCCTGCCTAAAATACCTGACACTTGAATCCTGCAAAAGCACTTTTTGTGTGAAGTTAGTGCTGTATCCAGTGCAAAACAGCATGACAGTTAGCATAGTAAAAATCTAAAGACGTTTTTCTAAACTTCAGGAAAAATAGGTATATGAAGAGTCTATTAAGAGAAAGCACTATCATATCTTTATTATTCAGCCTTTTAGAAATTGCAGAATTACTAACAATGTGGTTCTTTCCATGCACATAGCATTCTGTTTTGATTTTTGTGACTTGGCATAGTTTTGGTTTTCGGTTTTGTTTTGATTTGATTTTTTTTAAGGAGAAGAAGGCTGTTTATATAAAATGATATAGTTAAAAGTTTCTATATCCATGTGGCATATAGTTAAACACCCCAGAAACCTAGCATATAATAAACTCTTCCAGGAGTCACTTGAAGCCATTGTTTATTTTGTTCATCATAGTGATCTTACAGATCTTGTTTAGTTCAAAACCAAGCAATACTGGCAAAAATCCTGCTGAGTCTCTTCAAACCCCTTTCAGGTCTTTTGATGTTAAAAATAATTTCTGAAAAAGGTAGTTATTAAAAAATGCAGCATTAACACAATTTCAGGTATGATTTTTAAACTTCCTGATAATGAGTAGTCAAATATGGATGCAGGCTCTTCTGCTAGCTGACCCTGTTCTGCTGTCCAAGTAGTCTTCAGTTGAAAAAGAAGACCTGGAGAAGAAGCACATGGTCAGCATGTGTTCATTTAGGTCCGTCATAGACGCTCATGTTACTTGAATTTGGTTTCTTTTCCTCCAACTGGAAATGAGATGAGGGAAAATAAAATAAGAAAAGATAGGCTTAGGTGTTTTAGTAATTGAGCAAATCTATCAGCTGCTTAGGTCAGCAGGCAGAAAGAGATGGGAGCTGCTTGGTCTGAGGAATATTTTTTAAATTTTTTTTTCTTTATTATCCCTTAAGTCTAGGCTCTACCTCCTGTCCTGCAGTCAGTTCAAATTGTGTCACTTGGAAAGCCAAGGTTCACTGCCAGACTTTATAGGTCACCTTGGGCAATTCATGATGTTTCATGTTCAACAGATATGGAGTCCAAACTTCTCTGGAGTTCCATGTTTTAACTTAATCTTTTTGCTGCAGTTTTGCGACCTGAAATATATAACCATAGTGCAGCAATAGCGGCTTTTTATACCTGTCTATAAAAGTCTTTGTAATGAAATGCTTGGGGAGCTTGGCATTTTCTAAATAACATTAATAAGAGCTTTGATTTGGAATTGATGGCATGAGGCTACTGGGTTGTCCAAGATATTCTAGAATCTACAAGCACAAAAAGTCTGATATAAGTGTTTTGAAAATGAAATAACCTTGAGTCATTCAGATGTCGCAGACTAAATCAAGTGCTGCCCTTTTTTTGATGTGCTGGGCTAATTATTTCTACTAATGTAAATGTCAGTGCAATGAACACTTATTTGCTATGGCATAACAAATAAGTGGCATAGGAAATCTGAGCATTTGAAGAAATTAATCATGTCCTAAAGTCTCTATTACATGGCTTCAAGCCAAGGATATTGAAAACAATTAAGATTCATGTTTTTTAAAATGTTTTAAAAGTATATAAAAATGGAGTAAAAATAAAAATAAGGCAGTAATTGTATCTCAATATATTTTGATTTTTTTCATTCTTTTTGAAAGATTCTAGATTCAGAGCATTTGCCACCTTCTCTTGATAGCAAATAGTAGTTCTCTACATTTTACTGACCAACCTTGGCTTCATCATCAGTGTCTCTCCAATGGGCAGCAATTTTGGCAGGCAGTGGCTGCCCAGCAGGGCTGCAGGACCGATGGGAACTGTCTGGATGGCATCGAGAGGTGGGTTCCCCCTTGTGCAGGGTAGCTGCTGCCCACCCCAAAGCCTGGCCTTCAAAACTATTGGCTGAGATTTTTAGGCCATGCAATGCCTGCTCCTGCTGTCTTTAGGGAATAATCATGGTGGATCCAAATTGCGACATGTGATACTTTCATTTTATGGTGATGTGAGCTTCACAGGCACTTAAGGGCTGTATTGTACCTGTTCACTGTGTGTGGTCCTTATACTCAGATCTCAGTTCAGATATGGGGCTTTTATTGTTTTTCAGTCTAACACTGAAGAGAGACAGGAAAGGAAAGCCACACTGGCAGTGTTCAGAGCTTAAGCATAAAGGTGTAGAGATGAGACAGTGTGATGCTTGGGTTTTATACCTTCTCCATAGATCAGGCTGCCTTACATCAAGCACATCCTTAGGGGAAATAATATTTTGGTTTTCATCTTTAGTATCCTCACCCAGTCACTGCACCAGAATGGGTTTTGCTTGAGCATTTGGCTTCAGATTTGGCTGCCACAGTGCTAAAATTTCACTTTGATTGTCATGTGTAAAATGTACCATAATCAGAAAAAGGGGAAATCTTTCAAAATTAATAGTTTTCATGAGTCTTCCAACTACCGGGGAGGAAGCTTCATGAGAATGTCTGTCTTCATATACTTTTGATAATATCAGAACAGAAATTTGGTAAATTAACATATTATGATTTTGCAACTGATTTATAATGAACATTTGGTTGTATACCCAGTGACACTATTCTTTAAAAAGTTATCCTTAATTTTATTTTGATAAATGAATGAATTTAATTCCTCAGTGAGTTGTGATTCTTTTGTTATTGTCTTTTTTGATCAGAGTAGTTGGTCAGAGCCTAGAGTCCTGAGAATGATCTGTGTTAGAAGGATGCAAAAAAAGTAGTGAATTATGTGTTTTACACAACGATGTTTGCAAACACTGTACAGAAGCTCTCATCCAAGAACAAAGAGGAATGAAACAGTGGTTATTTTTAAGTTTCTCTTGAAATATCCTCCGAGGTGTCTAAGCTCAGTACTTCTTCACTGCCTTTATTTCCTGTGTGTATCTTTTCCTGTGTGTGAACAAGTGCTTAAGTCTAAGTAAGATTATTTCCTAAAATTCATTAAACAATTGGAAGTGGTTATGCTGATCATCGTATGATGTTTTGTTAGTGCAGTATTCAATTATATGTTGGTGTTTAATAAACTGTCCCTAGAGCCAGTGAGCAAATGTTCAGGCTCAAAGTGAATCTGTAATTTCTGTAATTATATCTTTTTTTTTAAAATGTGCATTTCCATTGATATATCCTCTTTCCTTGCCTAAGTCCCCTCTAATTGTCTGCCTCCACAGAGTGAATTTGAAAATAAATGAATTATTCAATGAAGGCGCTTGTTTCTTAGTTCATGCTTTCAAATGTCAAAGTGGAGAAGCTTTTTTTTCCTCCCTGAGGGATCTAATAGCCTGTGAGTGAGTTTTTGGTAATTGCACTATTTTTTGTGCTTATCATATTCTCTGTAATTGAACCAGATGTTGAGTCTCCTCTGGAGGAGAAGAGTCTTCTTAGTTTATGTAGTACTGTATCAGTCTTGCATCCCAAAAGATTTGAGGTTAATGTGAAAATGAAATAGTGAGGCAGATGCTGTATGTAATATTCCTGTAGGTGGGTAATCCCTTTTGGACTGAAACACTTAAAAATGTGTATCTCAGAGCTGCATGCTACATGTAACAAATGGTTGGATGATAAATTGTTGTAGGATTTTTTTGACAGTCAGTCAAAAACCAACACTTTGTATACAATGGGATATTTGCTTTTGTAATAGTTCTATAATGATGAAAATGGTTCATGAGTTCAAGAGGCTAAGGGCTGTGGAAGCAGACTGCTCTATTTGTGGGTGACTTACAGAAATGTTTTGGAGGGGGAAATCCTGAGTATGTTTCAGCTACTCAGCTGAGCTGGTTTCTCACCCACGTGTATTGATATGTCAGTATAGAATACATGTAAGCTTTACTTCGGTGTTAGGGTGAGGTACTGGGGGGAAGTAGAGGCAGACCTGCGTGAGTCTTCTCTTTTCCTTTGTTGCCTTCTTTAGCATTTGCACTTATGTGTTGTGGTTAATTTTATTTCACTTGAATGCATCAGTTATGGATAAATATGTGTTCAGCAAAAAATCAGAATCCATATATATTAGCACACTCCACTTTTTGTGATGTCATATTCACCTACTCGGAACTTGTCTTTCTGAGATGGGATGTAGAGTTGTATGGGCTTTCTTGTATGTACTTACAAGTAGCAACACTTGGTGGTTGTTATGATCTAGCCATTACACCAGAGAGTCAGCCTGTGTATAACTTAACCAGAGCTGCATCTAGTTTGATGCAAAATAGTTTAAATTGTCAAGGTAACAAAAAAGATGGAGAACTGAGAAAGAGAAGTATGTAGGGAGAAGACAAATGCTAGAATAAGAGTACTACATTATTTTTCTTTTTTTTCTTTTCCTTCTTCAACAGCTAGAAATGCTTTAGAAATGGGAACTTTTCCAGTCAATATCATCTGGATGAAAAGGCATGTGAGCATACTTAGTGTTTTACAATGGAGCCTTTTAGCAGTTTTAAAACATTCCAGAAGCTGTGTTTTAAGGTCTTTCAAAATACAATTTGTTTACCCTTAGGCAGAAGTGAAATGGAAAAACCCATTTTCTCAAGTGCTTTTGTATCTTGTTAAACATAATAGCAACTTGGAAAAAGAAGAAAAAAAACATCCTTCAGTTGCTGACAAGGAAGACATTTAGCTGAGGGACCGAAAGCAGTTCAGATTTCTTCAGAGCTAGAGAACTTGCGCTGCAGAGCTCTTGCTCTTCCCACAGAGTTTGTCTGTACGGCTCCATATCCCTTTCTAAGCCCTGTTTCATGGTCACTGCAGAGGAGAAACTCGTGTGTACACGAATTCCATGAAGTCCAGTCCCTGCAGGGGTCACAATGTTCAGTCAGCACTGAGATGGTGCTGTCTGAATAGTGGTCTTACAGAGTGAGGGTGAGAGCATTCTATTGAATTCCCCTTACACTGAAAGGATGTTAGAGCTGAAAAATTGCCATGGTACAATGTGAGGGAGTTAAGGGATTTATTAAAAAGAAATCCCAACAATCCAAACAATAATCTTAGTTGTTAAACAGGAACCTCTAATGGCACCAATACAGTGGTTTATTTCCTGTTTTCCTCTTAGGGCAATGTTACCCTTCCAAAATAAGAACCACAGCAAGACTTCAGTTAGTTTTTGTGTATCATATGATATTTGGATTTATATTTTTCCTTTTTCTAGATTAATTTTAGTGGATATATTTATTTAACTGTATTATGCTTGCAAGAGAGTCTCCAGGTACATTAGACTTGTAAATGCTATCAGGTAAAGTAACTCCATGTAATTAATATTTTTAAAGAGTAATGGCATCAAAATGCAAGTAGACAACAGGAAATGAGCTGTGAACTCTACTTCTCAGCTTTCTTTCAGTGTCCTGCAATCTTTTCATTTAAATAACTACTTTTAGGGAAAAAAGCCAGCACAGGAATAAATGGTCACAAAAGTAAATTTTGTCCTGTTTCTGATAGTTTCAATAGTCTTGCATTTTTGGAGCCAAGTGATTCACACCAGCTGTACCCATACTGAGAACGGTGTGAGTTTAAATGAAGTGAATCTGTCTTGGCCTGACTTTTAAAGACCGGTTACTGCTTCAGAGTAGATTATTTTAGAAATTTTGTGCTTAAGAATCATGATTAATGCTGCTGCAGCCTGTGTTCTACCTTATGCTTCTGTCTTTAAAACCCAAGCAATTTAATATTGCTATTAGAACATTTGCCTTGTTTGAACTCAAGAATTATTGAAATTAATGAGTTCATTTTACTGACATGAAAGGTTTGATATTTTGACAACCTGACATATTTTTATCAGGATATAGTAAGTTCTTCAGTTCTTTCACATGTGAACCTCTGACTTTTATCATATTAAAATATGATAGCAGTGTTTTCTTGGAATATGTCTGCAGAAGTGGTAATAGAAGAATAAACAAACTAGATTGCAGTTTGGCATAATGTAAGACAAGTTACCTTTAATGCGAAAACTTAGAAATGTAGGCCACGCTGGCAGAGCGTGATGGATTTTCCTCAGTATTTCAGGGATTTATTGGAGAGCACTGAGCTCACAAAACTTTGCCTTGAATATCCAGCATTCTCAACTGACCCAAAGCAGATATTTTCAGCTTGAATCTTTGCTAGCTAGGATTTCTAGCCTCCTTTGCTTGAAAGTAACCAGTCATGCCTGGCGTTCCTCACTTCTTGCTTACAATTCCAAAAGCCTTTGAACCCCAGTTTAAAGGATGGCTTATCAACCAGATCTGCTTCATGTAGCTTGGCAAATATTTGTCTGTCCTAGAAAAAAAGAAACCCTAACTGAGCATGCTGGGAAAATCTCACTTGGAGCCAGTGAATGTCATCCAGTTTTGTGCAGCCAGTAGTATAAAATCAGTGAGAGAATAGGGGTGAGTCCAGTGTTCATTCGGTTTACAAACTTCATGCATGAAGTGCAAAGCGTCATTGTTACGCAGGCATGAGATTTTTGTAGGGCTTTCAGTGTTTCATAGTTGAAGGCTGATCAGATCTTGCATCCCTGGAACTGCTTTTCGAGTGTGTTTTCTCATAACTTTGAGAACATTTCTAGCATGCATTATATGTATGCCTTTTGTTCTGTACAACTTACTGATTTAAACCTGTAATTAGAAGAGCTAGAGTTTTCGTGTTATTCCTATTTAAAGTGAATCATTTCCTCACTTTCCTCAGCACAGATGCAGTAGATCATCTTCTTTTCTTGTCAAAATTTTGTCCATTTCTTTTACCACGTATTTTTGTAAGTTAAGCATTTAGAAAAAGGTTAACTTGATTTTAACTGCTTCCTATGGATCTACATTTCAGGTACTCCTAATGGTATTTTTTGATTCTTAATTTTTGTAAAAATACTAGCTTAGAAGCAAAAAGCCGGTTTTAGCTTTTCCCAGGAACTTGGAGTTTGGAAAGGGGAGCTACACTTTGTGTGGGGGTTTCTTTTCTGGGTATTCTGTGGGGGTGGGGTGGTTTGGGGTACTTTTCCCCTTATCACTTATTGTGAAGGTCTACAGGATTTGAAAGTGCTTTGAGAATTTCTTTGCTCTGTGCCTTTGATGCAGTCCTTTGACCTTGTGTGAATAACAATAACTGAGCAGCAGCTATTTAAAAAATTTACAAAAAAAATTAAAGGGGAACATTGTAAAGTGCAGAGGAACTATAATTCCAATTTTGCACAAGTGATGGTTTAAGGAAAAAAAATCAAAGTCCTTAGTGTGTTGAAGGAAAAGACATTTTTGAAACATGTTCAGTTTAAGTGGTCTGTTTAATCTCCATGAGTTTCTTGCCAAGCAGTCATATCGGAACACTGCTGAAAAGAGAAATGTTAAGTACGAGTTGTTTGATATACTTCAATTAATTGTTTGTCAAAAACTAAATTCACTGTTTTCTCACAGTATTTAGAAAAATAGCTTAATTTGCCACAGTAAAGTTTCAATATTTGCACTGAATAAACTGAATGTTTTATTTCCTAGTGCCATATTATGAGGGTTCCTCTGTAATAATGTGAACCACATATGTATGTATATATTTATTTGTTTGTTTATTTACTCTTTTCACAGACACTTCCTTTGGGGCTGGGAGATGGGCAGCTCTTTACCTGGACTGATGGCCTGAAAAGGAAGGACTGGCATGATTATGAAAGCATTCAAAAAGATGCCATGCGTTCAGGTATACATGAGTTCAGAACAAATTTAAAGTGGTTTGTTTTCTTTCTCTCTGTGACTATTTGTTCTTTTAAGTCCTTTAGAAGGCATTCCTAACAGCTTCTTTTTGATGGCAACAATGTCACAAGGACGTCATGTTCTGAATTGAGAGGTCAGACCAAGCACAAATACCTTCTCTCTGAAAGTAGCCAAGTGTTTCATTCTAATAACTATATGATTGTACAATCAACAAAAATGTTATCAACAAATTATTTTTCATGTTGAAATCAGTTGTCAGACTGTGACCAAATAGAGTGTTGGTTTGCAAAAAGACATACATTACAACTAAAGCCAAATTGTCCTTAAATCAGTGTACAGAACTTGAGTTCAGTGCCTGTGGCTGCCAAGAACCTTTGACTCTTTTACCATTGTCGAACTCCAATCCTTTAGTCTTGCTAAAGCAACTTTATCTGAGTCTACAAATATTTGAAAATGAGAGAAAACTGTTTGCAAATATCCTGAAGAACACTTTGTTACAGTGAGTAATGTAATTTTAATGTACCTTCATGTGCTGCATCACATACGTACAGAGAGTATGGCTCGTGTTCTTCTTTCTATCATCAGAGCATGTTCAGATTTCAATTCTTCTTTTACAACATAATGTACAACTATTCGACATAAGATGAATTAAATTAGAAGGAAAGAAAAGACACAGCAGTTGAATTACACCTTAATCAGTGTTTGAAAGTCATTATTTTACAAAGGCCAATCTACTATTGTAAAACAAATTATGCTGTCTTGATCCCATTGTCTTGAGACAGCCAAAACCTCCCCCAAAATATCTCTATAACTGAATCTCGCTGACAGATTCATAAGACTTGGTAAGTAGTTAATTTTGCAGGAGCCTGAACTAGTAAAATATTGCAAGTGTATGTTAATTTTGTAAGCTATTTTTCCCTTTCTCTTTGAATCTTGATCACTAACTAAAGAAATTATCCTTTCCTCCCACATGTGCTTAGGAGGTAAAAAAGCTAGGGAGGGGAAGCAAATTATTCTAGACAATTTGGTAGTTGTCAGATCAATAATTGCTGTGTTCCAAACTGCTAAATATAAAATGACAAAAATGTAAGAGAGAATGTACAAAGTAAAATAGCAGCATGTATGTGGAAACTTGCACACATGTGGGGAAGATCATGTTTGCTGGTTAGAATGGACGTGCGTTGATGCTTTGGCAATGTACTTTTAATTTCTAAATATGTAATGTGGAGCTCATATGTTTTGGACAATAACAGTAATATTTATGATTGTCTGATGGATAGCTTAAAGCTTTGCCAGTGCAGTGCAAGCCATTGCACGGAGTTGGCTGAGAAATTGAAAAAACTTGTTATGTAACTTTGTAATACCCAGTCCTAAATCTAACATGATAACTGTAGTAGTGTCTGAATATTAAGATATTCTGACTTATTTACACTTTTAAATAAAGCTTTTTTTTATTTTACTATTTGCTGAGTTTGACATTTTAGAGATATCTTTTAGATAATTTATATTTTTCATCATTATTCAATAGATTTAAATGCCTCTTAATGCTTGGTTCTTTGAAAATCACAATATGATAATGCAAACACAAAGCTAGAGCATCTCAATGTACTCTTTTAGAATATACTATGTAATTTCTCTTCCTAATAAGATTAGCTGAAATACAATATTGGTTAAAAATCTTAGCTGAAAGCATGATGTGAAAGGGCTTCTTGGAACATTTCAGGAAAGTCAGCCAATGCTTGTACAGAAAAGAAGAAAGGAGTGAAGTATTTTTTTAAATCAGTCTGGCTGTTTATTTTTAAAGTTTACGATTTCCTAAGCACTGGGAATGTGAATTTCATAATTTCTAATCGTGAAGAGGTACTAGATTCTTCATGACTGCTACTGTTTCATGGCCAAATATTTTGATCCATTTTCTTTTCACCAATTAAAACCTGTGTTTCTGAATTTTAATGGTCTCTCCTCTTGAAGTCAAGAGTAAAGCCTTTTGCAAGACATGCAGAAGAAAAAGGTATTATTTCTATTTATTTCTAGTGTTCTAGCTCATCTTTTTTGTCACTAAAATTGCAGATGATCTTGCATATAAATCTTTGAATGAGCTTGTGTTGCTTTTGGTTTTCAGGGCTTTGTTGGATCACCTGAGGTTCAAATGTGTGTTTATGGTGCTTCCATCATTACTTCACACTTTGTTAGCATGGTGATGCTATTTGAGAAGGTACTTGAAGTGAAGGATGGAGTGGCAAGGCTTTACACATAGCCAGAACTTAATTTAAAAGCACTTGTAAAGACTTCTAGACCAGTTCTAACAATATTAGTTGGTTAATCTTGATAAAATAATTCAAGAAGACAGGGAAATGCTGTTGGGTTGCAGAAATACTAATTGTTATACTGTTGGTGGAATAGGGAAGTTACCCATTTAGTTGCCAATTATCCAAGCCCTGATTTACTCAGTGTCAGAAAGGAATATATAATGACTTAAATCTACTTCCTATCAGTACAGGATAGATGTAGTGAAATGAAAATTAAGTTATTCAGTCAACCAATCACTTCCATTCTTCTCTGAATATTACTCTGTCATTAACTGAAAACCAGTGACTGAAATATAGGAAAAGGAAAGCAAAAGTTAACCTTAAAAAAAAAAAAAGTAATTCCTAACTAAACAGTTGTGATAGATACTTTGTAAGGAAGGAAAAAAAAAGTTTAATTGCTTCCTTTTTCTAAAGTGAGCCATTAAGTCAATCAGATTTTATAATGGAGAGGGAGGGAACAAAAATAAGCTAATCAGAAAAACTGACTTTATTGGAGTTCATAAGTCATGCCAGCTTTTTGACAAGAAATTGGAATTTAAAATAAGACCTGTTTCTATTAATTTATTTTCCTCTGGGAATACAACTGATGACATGCCTTGATGAATAGTATGCTTAATTTGCATTAAAAATACGAGAACTGTAAAAAAATGCAAATCCTACATCTGTCAGTTTTTGTTTTGGTGAGTAATAAACAATGTCTTCTGTACATCAGAAGAGTACTCTTGCGTTGGAGTTCAGAGTGGTGGGTGCACCCTTCATGAGCACAGCCTGTGTAGCAGTGGCCCAGGTAGCTCCCTCCTGGTGTGTTAGCCCAGCTACAGCAATGCCTGTTGTGTCAGGGCACTGTAAATCTGCCTGCATCTCCACAGAGCATAGAGATCCTGCATGCTGGAGCCCCTGGCATTGCCATGAATCAGCTACTGTAGTTGCCATTTCTTTGTTTTATCACAGATTTTCCTACTTCAGTTGTTTAGGGAGGATTCTGAGGACATTTTTACCAAGACATTCATTTCAGGAGCATGGCAGCTTCTGTGGGCACTGATAGCCACCGAATAGCCACTATTCCAAGGTTCCTGTGCAGAACTAGGAGTCTGAGATCCCTCAGTGTTCCCATGAGAGATGAGATTCACAGGAGAGAGCCATGAAAGCCTAAGGTAGTAATTCAGAAGTATCCACGAGATGGTATCATATTGGTTTCACCTCCATGTCCTGGATAGTGAGACAAAAAGTCCTCAAAAATCAGTCAATGTGTTATTCCTCCATTTCTGAAAGTTATTTTATCTATTTCACTCAAAAAATTCTCAGCTCTATCATCAATTATGAGCAGTAGCAGTAATGATGAATTACAGCCCTTCTCAGATAAGAGGAAGGATTCATGTGTGTAATTCCTGGGCTTTTAAAGAAGTGCAGATTGAATGTTTATGTTCAAATATGGTGCTATTTCTGATCATGACAACCTATTTCTAACTACAAGTGATAACTTTTCCAATGTAAAGTACTATAAAAGGGTAATGGAATGAATAGAAAAAGGGACAAAAAATAAGGTTTTATTTCTGAAAGCATTTTATCAAATCTATCAGTGTTATTAATAGCCTATAAGATACATGCAGAAAGACTACATACTGCAATTGTTTTTTGTTTTCAATCTTTATTCTTTAAATACGGTCTTCTATTTTTTCCTTTGTAATGCTTTCAAGGTATTTTTGTCTGGTTACATGTGTATGCTGAAATGATTACGTTCTATGAGGCGGATTGAAAATTTAGTGTAATAAGCTGATTTCTGAGAGAATGGTAACATGTAAGAAGCTGTGTTAATATAAATTTATGAAAACCTTTGTCTTCATAAGAAATTGGCTAAGGGATAGGATAAGTGACTTTGGAGATACAGCTGTCAATACCTTTAAGTTTGACTGTTGAACCATTTTTTGGTCTTTTCTGCTAATAAGATCTCAAAGGGAAAAACCTTTTAGAATGTACTGTAACACCCAGTATCTATTCCAGCAGTTACTGAGCCATTTGCAGTCTTTGTTCCTCCTATTTGTATATTTAAATAGCATGTGGAAGCCTTATGGGGAAGGAAGGAAGGAATGAAGGTTGCAATTCTTTCCTGTATTCAGTATTGTCTTTACCTTTCTACTTCTTCAAAATGTTACCTTGACTGGGAGAAGGGGATTTTAAAGATCTTGACCTTTACATGCCTCAGTGCAGGCATTTCATAGAGATTAGTTCTATAAACAATCAGACAGGTATGTTCTGTAGTTCTACAAACAAACATTCATACAGATTAGTTTTATAAACACGCTAAGCAGAGATATTGAAAAATAAGTGACCTGTACATGTTTGCAATGACAGTGGGAATAGATTGGAGCACTGTATTCTTGGGGTAGAATGTGAAAAGAAGGCAAAAGACACAAGCACTTCTGTACAGCAGTAACAAGTAGTGAACACCAGTAGTTTGACTTCAGTGTCACTTAAAGAAATTGTACACTGGTGATTTTCCAACACTTCTGTTAAAGTATTTGGTTAATCCTTTTAATAATTTTGAGTAGTGCCTGTTCTTAAATTCAGAAGAACTTGTCAAGGCAAAACATAGTGTCAGAGTGTTCCTAAAAGATATGGGGGAGCATGGTACAGAAAGCAAGATTAATTGTAATTCCCTATTGGTTATGAAAAAAATTAGCTCTGTGATACTTGCACAGATAAATTTAATAAAAGTAATGCAGGAAAAGAAGTGTGTACTAAAATATTGATTTACTTATGCCATATTTCATATGGAATTATACACTGGGAATTTTGTCAGCATTATATATTAAACAAATTTACGAAATTTAATTGAAGTCTCTTAACTTGCAATTCCTTTAGAAAGAATTCAAAAACTTGCAGTATAATTTGAACTGTAGTGGTAGCCAAGGTCTCAATAAACAGTCATAACTTAATTGTTCATAGCATTAATCATGAATATGCTTCATGCAGTTTACAATGTATTGTTTGTAAAAGAGAAAAACGTTTGTCAGTTTATCTTAATGCAAGTCTGACGTGATTAAAAAATTCTAAGCAGTAATGTTAATCATGGCTTGTCAAGAAGACAGCACATAAAGGATGTGTAATATGAAAGATGGATGCCATCTACTGCAGTTACCTAAAGTGTTTCACATATTAAAATGCATTTGGTCTGTAAATAAAGGGCTGCAGGCTGTGATCTGATTCTACCACTCTTAATGGTCTGGGTGTCCTACTGGAAACAGCGAGATCAACCTGGAGCAGGGTGCCAAGCACGATAAAACTATTATACCCTTTTAAATACTGATTTGGAAAGAGCATTATTTTCCTCAGTGGTGCCTTCTCCAGAAGTGTAAACTCTGATAGCTGGAAAATACGGTTTGGTGTTTTGGTTTTTTGTCACAAGGCCTTAAGGTCTGCTGTGGGTAACTACAGACTGGCTGCCTCGTACTGTGAAATGGTGTATCACAGTATTATTTAAGCGGTAGCTTGGGTACACACTCTCACTGGATCTCAAGTTACAACTTTATATTACACTGCTGCAGAAGAAGCTGTAAGGAAGTAAGGCTGCAGCTGTATAGAACTTGTCTCTCAGAAAACTGCATACATGATAGAACTAACTCTTGCCACTTAAATCTACGCAGAAAAAAGTTTATTTGTGGCTGTAAGTCAGAGCCAAGCTTCTATTTTAAAGAACAATGTCTCTGTTGCCTTGGCCAAATACAAGCCCCTTTTTGTGGTTGAAGTAAATGTGATTCTTTTCCTGTTTTTCCCTGTCCGCTTCCCCCTGCCGCACACACAGACTTTGGAAACTCATCAGTTAAACCATTTAAATGTAATTGGAAAGGTAATTTTTAAGAGCTACCAGGGCGACCAAAGAGGGGGAAGCAGAGTTCATAATATGACTTCTGTTATTTAGAACACTGAAAATTATTTTCTGTGTACTTTTCTGTGCTGGGAATTGGCATGTTGATTTTTACCATGATGGGCAGGAAGAAAATTGTATTTCCAGAAACTTGTCAAGAAATATCTATGATTCTCACTGTATCAGTGATACACATTCTCAAATGAAACTAGTATCCAAAATTCAAGAAGTGCTGTCCTAGAAAAATCATTAAAGTTGCTAGGTTTTCATCTTTCTCTATATTTTTGTCTGTGTGGGGATATGTGGTTTCAAATCCTTAACAAATCAAAGTTTGCTCTCTAGTACCTTCTCCCATTGTATTTGAATGTTGATTTGAGTGCTCACACAATTTTAAAAAGAAAGAAAGAAACAAACAAGCCAAAGCAAAAATAAAATTTAAATAAAACAGTAAGAAGCCGATGCCATCTGCTTGTGATAGTCCCAAGTATAGTATTACCTGTTCTGTGTAGTGGTCAAGACCTGTCTTCATGGACTTACATCAGTATTAGTGATCAAGAGCTAATATTTCTGAATGTATTTAATGTGTAATACTTGGGGTTTAATAGAGTTGCTGCCTAAAAAAAGGAAACTGGACTTTAGACGTTTTGTGTTTGGGGTTTTTTGGGGAGGGAGGGGTATGAGAGGAGGTCTCAGCTAAAACAGATCTTTTAATTTGGCACTTGACCTCTAGAGTGATGGTTTGGTTTTCGGCTCTGTTAGGCATCTCTCTTTGTGCTTAATTATTTTCAGGGTTAACTAATTAATGTTTAGTAGGAGTTTTTCTGTAGAAAAACTGGTTTAGTTTTATGTTTGGGTGTTTCTTTAAAGAGAGATATATTTTGTAGTAATTCTGGAAAAGGAATTTCATCTGGATACTTTTCAAAAACATGGGGTTCATTTGCAGAGAGAGTTTGGAACAAACAAAGAGCTTAGAGACCTTCAGGCTAGGCCTGTCTGTGTGTAAGGAGGAGGAGAGCTCTATAGACCATCTAAATTGAGCCTATTATCTCTTGTGATGGGTGTAAAAATGATCAAGTTTGTCAGCTCAGGGCAATTATTGCTTGACTCAGTGGAACAAAGAAACATCACTTAGTTTGCTGTGAAAATTCAAATACAGGGAAGAAGTAGAGAAGCAGAGGACAGTTACATTCACAGAAACATTTTTGGAGTATTGTTTTAGCTTTTTGGTCTTCAAAAAGCCAACAAGATCTTTGGATTCCTAAAAAAAATAAAACCCAATTTATAGTGCCTGCTTTCCTGTAGTAGCTTCTTTCTTTTGAGGATATGAATTAAGTTTGTGAGTACGAAAGTCTAGTATAGTTATCTCAATGCAATTTATGACTGAAATATGTGTAAGGTGACTTTCTTTCTTTCCCTTCCTATTTTCATTAAATAAGCTGACAGAGGAAAATTATTGGACTGGTGAAACCATTTGTCTGACATCCAGTGAATATATGTGGAAAGGCAGAGATGTATGATTGTTTTGCTATAATTTGCTTTATAGACACTAGCTCATCAAATGCTGCTCTGTAATCACTGCTTCTCAAGGAACAGAGCTACCTTTTGGATGGGATGGTGTTACACTAAGTTGTCTGCCCTGCATGCTTACAGTGAAGTGTGTCTGGGGGAATCTGTCCTCCTCCTAATATAAAGAAAATAGGAAAAGAAACTACATTTCTAGGAGTCACATTTTTTTCTGCCAACCTGTGTGCCAGTTCTGCTGGCTACAAGGTGGAAATAAACTTTTTTACTATTTTTTTAGACAATCTTGACTAAAGGTTCTGCAGGTGATGTTGAAATGTGAATAGAAAAATTTGCCAGGAAATTCAGTGGAATAATGCTCAGATTTGAAAAAAAAAAAATCAGGATGCATGTTTAAGTTTCATTATAAGTATTCTTAAAACATGTAAGCAGTCTTTCTCTTGAAATTTCTCATGAAATTGTTTACATTTTTATATTTTTAAAAGATAGCTGAAATAATATCAGGTTACCCTGGCAATTACTTCTATTTTAAATGCTAATGAATTGGATAGTTTGTATGTATTTTGGCAACTAGTGTTAATGTGTATGAGGTTACTGATACTTTTACTTGCTTCTTACATTTTTATTCCATGACAGTTTACAAAAGGTGAGACTGATCTGAAACACAGTGAGTACTGGTGTGTAAAGTGGGGAAGGAGCAGTCTCCAGAGGGCAAGTTGCAGACTTTCTAAAAGGATACTGATTCTGTTGTCCTCTCAGATCTTCTTTCTGAGCAACTCTGGCTATTGAATACTTCAAGGATTTTTTATTTGAGGGACTAATCTGTTTCTAATATTGTCACATGAAAAGAAAATAAGCCTCTAAATAAAAAACATTAGTTTATTTGGGTTTTTTTTTTCTATATATATTTTTTCCCAGCTTTCACTAAAGTGGTTATACTGGAAATAAATCCAAACTTCATATGCTTCACAAAAAGAGTGAAAGCTGTGAGTAGTTATAAGTCCTGGAGGCCTGACATTTTAATTAGCTGCTGTTAATGAGTAAGTTAAGCAAGTTACTGACATACTGCCACATCAGTATAGTATTGAAATGACTTTTTTCCCCCAGTTTATACATGATAAACTTCTTAAAATCTGTAACCAACTGTGATACAGATAGCACTTTCATCTTTTTTTTTTCTTTTTTGGAGACTTCTGAAGTCATACATAGAAGTTTTGAGACCCAGAGCGTTTCTTGGCAATAAGTTAAGTTTTTCCCCAGTTTGAGTCTGTTTTGCCCATAACAGCAGTTAGCGAGTGATCTCTTCCTGCCCTTATCTCAACCCACAAGCCTTTTATTATATTTTGTCTCCCCTGTCCAGCTGAGGAGGGCAGTGATGGAGTGGCTTGGTGAGCACCCGGCAGCCAGCCAGGGTCAAATCACCACAGCAGACCATCAGTTCTTAATCCAGTCCAGGTCCTTTGTCTCACTATTTCTCTCACTATTGTAAAGATGTTGGTTTACTATTTAAGCTAGTACAGGAAAAATTAAATTAAACTTATGCAGAAACACTTTCTCTAAGTTAAATCAAATGACATGCAGAGATGAATTAATAGCAAGAAAATAGACAAACTAAATGGGTGTTTTTTCCTCTCTGCAAAATGTGAGGTGTGATGATTTCTTTCTACTTTTCTTGTGTTAAATATACTTGACAAATTAAATGGTGGGATTTCTGGTAATGCATCTGAAAGAAAGCGTACAATTAAAGTAAATCTCTGCTTTACATCCTGTTCCTGTGTTACCTGTAGTTCTGGAGGGCTAGGGAAGTATGTTTACTTGCTCTCTTAATATTGTTGCTAAAGATCTTTCTCCTCAAAATCTGGATTTATTGAGAGGCTTTTGATCATACAGCCATAAGTAAAATTCAGAGTTACTGTGTGCTGTGTAAATACATCATAAATCTGCATAATGGAATTTAACTTTTTTTAGATTTTCTCAGTGAGAAAGAAATTTTTAGGGACTTTCTTTATATACACCTGAAATTTCAAGCTGTGTACATGTGAGACTTTGGGCTGGTATTTGACGCTTTTTTTCTGTCTGTGATAAAATTAGAAAGTATTATTTTAGTTCACAACCAATATTTTTACCTTGAATGTCTATCCTTTAATAATAGTAGTTAAGTTCTGTCATTTATATAAGACTTGGTTGAAAAAATCACTGTAATTTAAAAATTTTGCCTATAAAAATATATTTTTTATTTGCTTCTCTTAACCCAGATATCAACATTTTTTTAAAAAAAACAGAAAATACTTTTGGCTGAATCCAGACATCAGTTTTCAATAAGTTAACTTTTTCAAAGAAGTTCCCAATGGACATATTGGGTTCCAACTGAATTATGAATAAATATGGCCTTGGGATAAATGTTTAGTTATGTTCTGTAAGTGATGAGTTGTCCTTTTAAATAGAAAATATTTTAAACTAATTAGTTGAAAATCTATTCAGGTCCTGGCTGAATGGTGGCTCATGAAGTCTCCACTTCTGCCTCTGCCTGATTGAACAGTATATATTGACTGGAAATTTCAGTTGACTTCAGAACAGGAAATTTGCTCAAATATGTGTCAGGTGTTTGAAAAATAGTTGGCATAAATTAGACTTGTATTATTCAGAAGGATGTGAATCAATGGCAAGGGAGGAAAAGGGCTGTGGAGGGCTGGGCTCAAAGCAGGTCAAGCATTAAGTTTAGCTCTCCTTACCACAGGAATGTCAGTCATTTCTAAGGCTCTTTAAAATAAAGAATGTGTTTTAAACCACAAAATGAATGATAAAAGGCGTTACTAATGATTGCAGCATTAGTATCTTTTAAAAGAATAAGGAAAGGCAGTGGCTGGGAAGCACAGTAGTACTGGGTATACACACCAGTATATGTAGTATCAAAAGTTTCACAATAGACATGTGTCTGATTTACCAGAAGAAAGCATGAAAAAGGGAAGAGCATTGAGATTCAAAGTGTTACTTTGGGTGTGATAGAACAAAATGCATTTTATTCTAAGTAAAGCAGAAGGACTTACGCAGGCCAGTCCCAAGAACATGACATTACTTCAGTTGTTCATCTGGGTTTCTATTGCTTGCCTTGATGATAATTCCTGTATCTCTGAATTTGTAGGGGTGCCTGTTTTTTATATTATCCCAGGTAATTATATGCATACTCAGCTTATAATGTATAAATCTGAACAGATCTGGAAAGGCAATAAACCACTTCTGTACTACCTGAGAAACTTGTCCTGAGTGAGCAAACGCTGCTTGTATTGACATTCTCAGATGTACAGAAGGAATAAGTTTGTCCCTGTCACCGAGTCACCATGTGGGGAATCAGATGGCTTAGTTCTGCTTCTTGGGTCTGCTTCAAACTTTAACTGTGAATATTTACTATCTCCATATGTAAGAATGGTTATAATTTATACATATATATGTATGTATGTGTATTTTTGTATTTGTTGTTGCTGTTTTTTGGGTGTGTTCATGGTTTGTTTTGTTTTGGGATTTTTTTTTGTAGGCATCATACAAAGATTAAAATTAAATCCAAATTTACTGGGAGCTGTGATAGCTCGTGTTCTCTGGAGGATGTACATCATGGAATAATGCTTCATATACAAGAGTGACTACACTCTTGTACACTGTTGACTCACACTAATTTTTTTACAGGTTATTCCATCTTCTTCGTGTGATAGCCACAAAGCCAGCTTCTGGGGCTAGTTTAGGTTGAATTCATTAAAAAAAAACCAACTTTTTTTGTTGATTCCATGTTAAGAAATTTGATCCATGGAATATCCTATTTGTTTTCCTGTGACAGTATATGGTAAACAGCATGTGGTTATAATATGTCTTAGAATGAAGAAAAATAGAGGAGCGGGGATAACTCTTACGTTAATCACAGCTGTTATGACCCTATCATTTTGTGTTTTGGGGTTTTCTGAAACACTGCCTGTTCAACTGTAATTTTGCATTGATTTTGTGGATCTGTTTGGTTCCTGTACCTAATCCTGTTATGGACACTTTAGTTTGAGTTTTTTCAAGATATCAGCTTGACCATACACATTTTTCAAGATATCAACTTGATCATACTCATTAATTGTATAAGACTTTCTGGTACTAGAGACTATTAGAATGCCATCTTGAGGAATTTTGTGTGATTTAATTTAAATACTGAAACAAACACCTTATTATTATTAGTAGATTTTTTTTCAGGTCATGTTACATAGTAGATACTTTTATCTTAGCAGGTCCTTCAGTTACTAAATGAAACTGTGAAGCCTTTTTTATGGTTGAATTCTGTTTTTCACATGCTTTCTCATTCAGTATTTGACTCTGATTAATGGTCTACAGCCAGTCTGTTCTAATGTTAAATGAAAAAAACATTCTGGTGACTGTGGCATTTGGTGATAAGTAGTTAGACTAAATAGAAGATGTACTGTGCATCCCTTGGCTACAGAGTTATGATTAGATTCAACTCAGCCTGCAGAATACTACTGAGGATATTGCTTCCCTGCTGCAGTGATAGAGCAACTCATATCAAAACAGCATGTGTTGCTGCTTATCTTGCATTGTACACTGTGGCATTCTAAATACACTGGACAACCCAAATAGTACAGTCTGGTTTTTGCTTTTATTTTTGCTAGATTTATTAAAGTGGAAATGGGGGCTTAGAATGAGCCTTTCCACCCAGCAAGCCGTTGTAGTACTTGCAGCAGTTTTAAAAAGCCATATCTTTTAAGAAAAATTCTATTGCTTGTTTTTGTGAAATGTTTATTCAAGCCTTAGGACAGTTGACTTTTTAGGGTTCATATGCAGTCATTCTTCTGCTAAAATAAAAAAAGCCCACTGGTTTACCACATGATACATCTTAAAGCAATCACTTCCCACACACATACACATCGTACTTTTACTCTGCAATGTCTATGTCGGAAATATAGAGGCTACATTTTTGATGTTTCAAATGAATGAAAAAGCTTACTCTGTTATTCCATAAAGCACAGTTTATAAGATTTAGAAATTAATTTTTGATTAATTAATTGAAAATTACTAATTGAAAAAATACACATATTTAAGATAAACCATGGTTTCTTGTTTCTGTATCACTCATTTCATATTGGTTATTTGAAAGATACAGAGTTGGATTTTTCCAACGATTATAATGTGCTTTTTCTTCTAGGACACTGCTCCCAACAGCAAAGGCAAGGCTGCATTTTAAAGTGACATCTAGCAAAATGCCTAGATACCTGCAAGAATTACCCTCAAGAGCACTGAGCTAATTTTTTCTTCTTGCAAATTAATTAACTTGACAAACAATATTTTATTACAGATAAACAGGTAACATATAAGAGCTAATTCTTGAAGTATAACAGTAATAATTTTTAAATCCACTTTGTCAAGGCAACAGCTAGGCCAACTGATTATTCCCCACTCCTGAGCCAAAGCCTGCCTTACTCTTGGGAACTGTGGAGTCCTGTGAGGAAACAAGCCTCAGCTGAAGTTTCAGAGCTTTGTGCTGTGACCTGGGGCTTTTGACACTCTGCCAGATGCTGCTGTTGCTTGCTCTAGTTGGTGCACTCATTCATTCATCTGCTTACTGCCACTGCTGCTCCTCATTTTTGTGTTGGTCAGCCTGACCACTGTCATTTTGTATCATTTTCTCTTGTTTCCACTTTAAAGAAATGCACATGAAATGCTAACATGTCCTTGATGTATACAGAATATTGGTGATCAGCTTCTCCTGCTTCATGGAGTCTTGAAAAAAAAAAATATTGTGCCATTTTTTCCTTGCAGTCTGACACAGAAGTTATGATGTTAAATTAATGTGAAGAGTTGATCCAGGCCTGTTGAGTCTGTGGAAATCTGGGAATTATATTTAATACTGTTACAAAGCTGTAATTTGCACTTTTTTTCCGCTTGG
Source organism: Drymodes brunneopygia (assembly GCA_013400955.1). Lineage (NCBI taxonomy): Eukaryota > Metazoa > Chordata > Aves > Passeriformes > Petroicidae > Drymodes > Drymodes brunneopygia. The sequence continues at coordinate 317,176 of VZTZ01020164.1, read as the reverse complement.
ATATTCTTTTTATAGAAATGCTTCTCAGACATCTCTGAGGTGAAATAAGTACATTTCAGAGGTTCCTATTTGTCCCTCTCATTTCCTCTCTCTCCAGGAAATGCTCTTCCTTTAATACTTCCTACTCACTCTGGGTTGAGGAATGACAGAACACATCACTATAAGTAGAGATTTCATTTTGTGTTAGTATGTTCCTTTCATTTTTATCTCGTGATTGAGCAAACAATACTCCAAAGATCCAACTACAGTACAATTTCAGTGTACTAATCTAATTTTTTTTAAGGAGCATGTTCTTTTCTGTTGTTTTTTTTGTTTGGTTGATTGAAGGGGGTTTTTTTGGGTTTTTTGTTCTTATGATTTGATTGTTTTGTTGAGGTGTTTTGGTTTAGTTCTGGATGTCACCAGGCAGTCAAATAAAATTTAAAGTTATATGGTTTTTCTCCCATTTTCTCCTAACCTATGCTATTTGTATAAATCTGCTCCTGAAGAGGGAAGCAATTTAGTTCATATTTCTTCTGCCAACATCATATTACTGTAGCAGCAATCCAGAGAGGACAAAGCCTCACATTTACTCCCAATGGCATCTCTATACCACTTACCAAGGACTACGTGATCCTTGGAAAAGAAAACCTGTCTGTACTACTGTCATGTGAAGATAAATAAAGTAGTAGGGGCTTTAATGCTTTCTAACAGAAAACTGAGTGAATATTTGATTGTTTTCTGTAATAGTTCGATATTGAAATGGAAATAAGTAAATTTTATTATATATTTATAAAGAAATTATTTATTCTTGCTTGAAAATTTATTGTTCAAGATCTCCTTGACAAGGTTTCTTTATAAGTAAGATTTGATTACTTCTGTAATGTTAAGATACTGCCTCAGACCTTGACAGAATTAGGTAATAAATAATTGAGTGCTGTAAATCTTAGTGCAGTGCCTTTTTAAGCTACTAAAAGGCAGAGTAGTGATAAAATAATTTTGAAAAGATACTTTTGATCCCTTTCCCATTGATGTAAAATCAGTTAAATTTCTTTCCCTATAATATAAATTAGGGTAATGAAATTGTCCAACTGTATGAGATACTCTGAGAAGTTTAGGAAAAGTAGAACAAGCTTGAAATAAATATACTTCAGTTTCTGATGTGAGTTTTATGGACTCTGAGGGAACCTATAGTCAGTTTTCCTCCTATTTCTCATAGTATTCATAGAAATTTAAGGTTAGGATCCACCTTAATAGATGACCACACTTGTATCAGTCATCTCTCTGAGGCATGGTATCATTTCTTGCATACCTATACATGGATCCCACAGTTCTCTGGATTGCCTATTCCACTGTTTTACTACTCATACTGCTTGAAAAATGTTCTTTGCTTTCAATCTGAACAGCCATTTTATATACAGATAAATATACACCTACACATATTTTGACACCTGGATGGTTCCATTTGATATGAAGGAAATTCCTTTAATGTGAGACATGCAGTTTTAATTTTCTGTCTCTGGAACAAATTGGCAAAGATCCTTCATGCATTTATTAAATTAAAAGTTTCATCCGTTTTATTGGAAATTAACATAAATGTGCAAAACCACAAAAGGCATTTGCTCAAAACAAGCAATTCCTTTTTTAGTGTGAAAGGAGAAAAGGTGATTTCTAAACCCTGCCCTCCTGTCTGTGAGGAAAAGGAAAAATAAGGAATACAATTATTTTCTTAGTACTCAAATGGAAATTCACTTCTAAAAAGCAGAATGTGCTGGGACTTTGAGTTGCTAATCTCTTTTGCTTATCTAAATATGAAGTTGATCTCTGCAGTGAAAGATGGGAGACGTGTCTGCAACTGTGCACTTGGAAAACTTCAGAAATTGTGTAAAAGATAGCACAGATTCCTTTAAACAAAGTTCTTTCCTTCTGACTTGGCCAGTTGCCATATCAGGGATCAGAAAGGTTTGTTTTGTGAAAATTTGTGTATCAAAATGATGTAAGATCTCTGACTCAAATGTTTTTATTCTGTAGCTGATCTTTATTTCCCATTTTACTTCTCACACTCTTTCTTTGAGACTGATGTGTGACTGCATTCATTTGGAATTTGTGTTTCTCTGTCTACCTTTGCTAAGAAATACAATCACTGTCCCCTCATGGGACTTCAGTTCTGTATTGAAAGATTGCTCTAGGATAAGATTGGACAACTGTTCTCACTGTGAGGGCTTGGAGTTTATGTATGATGAGCACAGATGAGCTGTGCTAGATTCCTGGTGGAATACTTAGAGATAATTCCTAATACATATTTTAAAGAATGGCAGAATTAACTTATCCAAAATATTAAAATGCGCTATAAGTAAGAAGACTTAATTATTTGTAGGTTCATGCATTAAAATAAAATCCTTATATGTACTAAAGCATTTAGCACATGGAGAATTCTTGTCCCCTACTACAAATGGTTTAGGGTTAAAGGGTGCTTGAATGCTTGAATTAAAGGCTGTGTTTAAGTACTTCTGTGAATTATAGTCTTGACTTGGTGTAGCTGTGTAGTCATGCCTGAGTAAACTAATAGCAGTGAGTATAAACAGTAAATAATTCAGATTTGTACACAGTTCTTCCCCACAGACACTGAATGGCTTATGTTCTTTATCCACTTGATTTCCTGTGCTAAAATGTCAAGCAATTGCTTAACTTCTTGAACTTATATGGCAAAGCCAATCTTTCTTACCATGCCTATTGAATTATAAATAATGTTCATCTGAATTATACAAACAAAACCCCTAAAGAAAGCCCAAAATAGCCTGAAATGAGAACCTGTTGCAATGCATTTTGTTGTTTATAATTTCAAGCAAGATCCCCTATCTATTGCATATGGAATTAGTGCAGAACTCCTGTTCCATGTTCAAATTGATTTACAGTTGATCTATTTTGCCAACAATATCCCTTTCTCTTGATAATTATAGCACCTGGCAGCTATACCAGTGTGGCTGACCCAGAGCCATTATTCTGCAGCTGGACTTTTGTACTGAGTATACAGAATGTTTTTTATTTTCTTGTTTCACCTTAATTCTTTTCCCTTTGAACCATCTGTTGAACAAGAGGGCTTATTCTCCTTCTGCTGTATCTGCGTTATATATAAGCAGAAGATGCCTAACTCAGGTGTCCTTGAGGACACTCAGGTATCAGTTATCACAAGTTGTCAAGCACAGAACTGAAAATCTTTAGGGCTCAGTACACAGTGTATGGTTTCCTAGGAGACAGAAACATCCCTGAGTGGGGCTAAATATGGGCTAAAAAGCCTTATAGAGTATCTAATATTGGGCCAAGGCAGTACTTTATCTTCATGTCTCTAATACTTTACCTTTTTTTATCTGAGTATCTATGGAGAAGCATTTTAAGATGTTATATTAAAACCCTTACAATAACTTAGTACTAAGCAATGTAGAGATTTTAACTCCCAAATCATCATAGTGCCTTAAGAAGAAAATGGAGCATATTTTTGTACTTGCTTACGTTGATTGCTGAGTTAAAAATCAGACTAATAATTCTGTAATCACAAAGGTAGGACAGCACTGTATGAATTAAACATTGCTGTAGGGCTTCCCATGCAGTGGAGCATTCTGATGGGATTTTTGGGCCCAGGTTGAATATATGTGTCATTCTTGTGCTATTGGGGTTCTCCCTTCCTTGAAAAATCAAAATCCTGATCTAAAACTTCTTATTATCCTTAGTTTATGAGGTTGTTTTTACTGCAATTGTAAACCAGCCTCAGTGAGTTAGTATCAAATTGTAGTGCTGGGTTGGTTTTATCCATCACATTTGGGTGAGTCTGCTTTTAGACGTAAAGAGGCAAAAAGTTCACAATTGGGTTTTTTACTCTCAGTTCCTACAGTACTTTATAGCCTTGTTGCACTCTCTGTATAGCTGTTCTGACTTCATACAGAAGAGACATAAGAGGTCTTATATCTGTCTATCAATAGATTTAAAGTAGTCTTCTGTAACTAGTAATTATACCTAAAATTATATTTAATCAGGGTCCTTTTCACCAGAATTTTACTCTTCTTGCATTGTGAAGTTTCCCCTTTTTATCCTGGTGTGTAGGTCCACCTCCAAACCATTGTGCAGTGATAGAAATTACTGTCAGACATCTAGGAAGGTAAATCAATGACAGGAGAGTTTTCTGTGCTTATGATGTTTTTTTAATGCTGAGTAGGCTCATACATGGCACTTTTGTCTACAAAGGGAATCCTTCAAGCCTAATGATCACTCAAAAGTTGTACTTAATTTTTCTAATGCTTATCTTCTGAGCTCTCCATTTCTCTCCTTCCAAGGTTACTCATAAGGAATGGTCATTTTTTACCAAAGCTCTTTTAGAGAAATTAGCAAACTGCTTCCAGCTGGATCTGATAGATGGCTCCCCTGCCTAATGATCCCTAGCCAATCAGGAAGAGCTGCAGGGTGAAAGAGCAAGCAAACAAAAAGTAGGGAGAAATAGTCATGACATGCAAAAATGTACACAAGACTCTGTTTATGTTCTACCTGTGTATTTTAATAAAGTGTTAGGAAAGAGTTGTGCTTCACACCTTCTAGTGCACCTCATGGCTGAGCTATACTGCATAAGTGCAAAAGCAATTTGGCCAAATATTTACACAGCATGATAGGGGAATGTTCTGCCCATTCCTGAGTTGCTCTAGATAACAACCATGATATCTATACTTTTGCTTTATGCATAGTGATAGTGCTCCATATTCTGTGGGGAAGAATAGAAGATTGTTTTAAAAATGCTTTAGTTTCACTAACAAGGGACATTATTAAGAAAACTCTTAGGACAAATATTCATCTCCTGAAGAGCCAAATGGACTCATTTAAGAAAAGCAAAGCAAGAATCCACATCTTTTTATACAGGGTGAAGAGCTGGAATATACAGGAAATTTCACAGTAAAAAAAAAATGATTTGCAATAGTATGTTTTACTAATATAGGTGATTTATTTCAGAATTTTCACAATAGTAGTAACTGCCTGGATAAATCTCTTATTAATAGCCAGTTAAAGTATTTACTTTTGGTCTATATAGAATATATGCTGGAAGAGAGGGGCTAAAATTTATATGTCTTAGGTTGAATGACATTAGCTTAGTGTTATTTTATTATGAATCGTATTTGATACAATTGTGCCATTGAATTTTGAGTAGTACTTTGACTCATTAGCTGCCTTTTTAGGATCATAGTTCCTCCCCATTATTAATATGAAATCATAAAGATTCACATAGAAGCTTAGTCTAAGATTTTGTATTACCTAAGTGTGTTGCATGAATTTGGGGATAAAAATGACAAAATACCTGTTAGTAATGAAATAGCATAAACAGAAAGTGTTTCATGATAGGAATTAATTTTTCCCCCTTGTAAGCAGCGGTAATTTTTTTCATTAAGAATTTAAATGGAATTGTAAATATATGCACAAATTTTGGAATAAAAAAATTACTATTTTAGCTGAAAAAGTCTAAAATTGAGTCTCTATAGCACCTTTAATTGCATATTTGATGTTTTTATTGTCTTGTGCTTCTGCAGTGTGGAATAGGGCACTGACAGGCTTATGGGCTTTAAGAATACCACTGGATGTTTGTCTCAACTTCTGGTTGCTTTCCTCTTCATCCACTCCTGTAGCTGCTCCTGATTAGCTGAGGATCAGGTGCCCTTGATCACTTATTGAATCCAGCTGATTAATTTCTCTATAAGAGGCCAGGTAAAAGGAGGTATTTTCTTAAGAGGGAGCCTGGAGGTAGAAGGACAAGCGATTATAATCTGATCAATGAGATGTAAAGGAAAGCATATCTTCTTAACAATCTGAGTAGGTTTGAAGGGTTCTGAAACTCTGAAGAGTACATCCTCTGCGAGAGTGGGAAGAATAAAAGTTGAAGAATTAAAAATTGAAGGCTTTTATTTTCTGATTTTCTTTGAAGTGCTTTTATTTGTTCTCTGTTCTCTTACTGGAAGTGATGGAGGTATAGTAACCTGAGGTAGGTACTAAGCAAGCCAAGTAACTGATATTGAGAACTAACGTGGGAATAAAAAGCTGGAATAGAAAGTCTGTGCTTTGCCAGAGAACAAGCAGGTGATTTCTTTGGGGAAGCACAAAGTGACCAGTTTCTGAAACCAACTCTACAGTGCTGTGACATTAGAAACACTGAGTACATCTGTCTTGTCCGTGGGAGTGCAAGGGTGTTCAAGGTGCCTAGAGCAAAACATCTGATTTCCATACTGTTTCTTCTGGAAAGTTGGACACCCTAAACTTCAGTTATAAAGTTGCATTCTGAAAATATGAGTGGGTGATCGGGGTGCTATAATGCAAAATAACTCAGTGACCAGGTTCCTCATATTGATCAAAAGGCATATTGTTGGAAGTGATCCATTTGCTCATGATTTTGCTATGGAATAGAAAGGTCTTAGCTTAATTTGAAATTGAAATTTTTCTGTATAAAATGGGTTTAACCTGATTGTGTGTCTGGAAAGAAAAAAGTGAGAGAAATTGGGTGAATTCAGAGGGACTTCTGAGTCTTATTTGTACGTACTTTCAGTTTTTGTATTGGAAATAACAGAAGTGTTTCTAAAGACATTGCGAGAAGTTTCTTTGAGGTATTCCAGGCACAGTGCACTAATTGAAGTTCAGTGTAACTTTTATTTTTTGTCTTTGTAGTACGTTTTTTGCTGTTGGTTTGAAGCAAATAATTGTTTTGTTTTGTTATAGGGAAGGGTGAACATGGGAAACCGTACCCTCTTACAGAGGAAGACCATGATGATTCTGCGTATAGGGAAAATGGCTTCAACATATTTGTTAGCAACAATATAGCACTGGAACGATCCCTGCCAGACATCCGACATCCTAAGTATGTAAACTGTTTCCTGGACTATTTAATTTTTAAGATTTTATCTTTGTATATTGTAAATAAATGGTGAAACATGAACCCTCAGTCAACAAAAAACAACCATTTCATTAGATAGGAAATGAAAAATTTACTATTGTTCTTAAATCATTTGCTCTGTCTTTTAAAGTGACTTCTCATCTGAATAGTAACACGTTAAGACTACAGAAGGTCTATTTTCATTATAACATGGTTTTCATTAAATTTCTCTGTAGCATTCACATAGTTTGTCATGTTCTTATTTGGTTAATAGCTGCAGATCTTTGGGCTGGGGAGCAGAGTGACAACTTGTATACAGTTTTTGGATGCGATTGCAAAGTGTTTATTCTGGTTTTTTACATAAAGTGTTAATCCAGTAGCTGCCGAGTGCTAATAATTCAGCTGATTTATGCAGTATAGAGTTATGTAAAAATCGGATGTATATGATGCACAGGCAGAATTTGGGGGCACTGGGTGATGGTATTGTTCCCTAAAGCATTACTGTATCACCGAGAAATGGGATGAAGGTTATTCTGGAAAAGAACCACTAAGCTAAAAATGGTCATACAGCAAACCTAAATTGCTTTTCATGTTCTTCAATTTTTGGCTCCTTAATACAAAGAGTAGAACTTCCTATCTGTGACAGGAAAAGAGGCGCTTTTGCCTTTCTAGTCTCCAGGCTCTTGTCCTCTAGAGTCACTCTGAACACTGAAGAGAGAGCTGATTTGATTTGTCCCCTTACCTGGCATTTCCCCCCTCTTTTAACTGAATATTACTCAACCAGTGTATGAAGGAAAGGTACAGAAGTGAGACAAAACTAATTGTCTCCATGACTATGTATTTTCCTTCAGATATAATTCTATCATACAAAGTTGCACATTAAGCTATCGTCTCTCTTCTTAACTTATTTTGATGTGAAAAGTTATCAGAGAACAGAGCAGAACTTCAGAGCTTGACAGCAGTTCTCAGTGCAGGGAGAAGAGAAATATGCCAACTAACACTTGTTTTTCTGTCAAATGTGGAGCTGTCTTTTCCAAAGAATGAATAGTATATAAATATTTGCATAGCAAGAGTTTAAAAAAGAAATTCACAGCAGAGGAATTAACCTTTTGTTAGAGATTTTTCTAATTTAATTTGAATCATTAATTGTCTAATTTAATTGTTGTGTTGTTTTGAGAAAAAACTTTCTTTATTAATTTGTAAACAATATATTAGTATTGTTTGCATAGGATTAAGTACAAAGAAATATATTGTTATAACAAGCTGTATGTTTTATGTATGTTCTTTGCTTTCTGCTTTGCCAAATTACCTGAAATTATATAATGAATGCTTCCAAGAAATTTGGATTCTAATTTACAGCTGCATAGCATTGAAGCTGTGGTAGATTACATTGTCGATATAATAAATATGTTCATCAAGCAACTTCCTTTGTTAGCAAAACTGCAGAGGACATTGGCTAAACACAAAAGGAAGCTGTCAGGTTTATCATCCCTTTGTGGTTTTGTAAATTGGTCTTTTGGCTACTTCTTTCTCACCTGCTGCTGTCCTCGCAGTCCCTGACATTTCCACATGTGTCCCCAGAAGCGATGTAAGCAATGTGTTGTCAGAAGTGGCGTATTAGGAATCAGTCAGTGCCACACCAGTGTTTCTCTGCCCTCTTTTCCCCAGCACAAATCTTTTTCTTACTTGCACCTAAGCATTTTGTGTGGGAAGTTTAGAGCCTTAGGTGTCTGCATTGCTTCCATGTTCCTATTCAGCTAGGTTCCTGTGGTGTTCAGTGAAATCCTGTATGGTGGATGCTTTAACTGTGAACTGACTTGCGTCATGGCCTTCTAACCTTACTTGTGTTAAATGCTCTTAACACAAGTAGCCCATTAGTTAATTGACTGTATCACTTACCATCTAAAGGTAAAGGGAAAAGATGTTCTTGTGCTATAATTGCCTACTAGGTAGTGCATAAATTAGAATGATAAAGCTGGGCTCGATACTTCTGATGGCTATACCTTGATATTCCTTGAACTTCGGAGAGACACGGAAGTCTGACAATGCTTTCTGACCTACTGTTAGAAACAAACACATTTCTTGGCTGCTCTTTGTTAAATTCAGTCATTCTCAAACTGCACTTCACTTTTGGAAATGTCTCCTCTCTTCAGAAGTGTGTGTGAAATGTGAAGTAGCTCACATGTCTTTGTGCTGGTTTTGGCTGGAGTGGAGTTAATTTTCTTTGCGAATTTGAGTGTCATCCATGCTAGAGGCTGGGGCTAAACCATGGCACTAATAAAGTTGCTTTCAGACAAACTAATGGAAAACTATGTAATATCTCTCTGAGAAAAGGCTTCTCTTCAGTAACATTATAGTAGATAATGCGGACAGCAGGCAGGTCTGGTTAGGCCAGCTTTTGAGCATTTAAAAGGGTTTAGCTTTGTGGAGCTTCTAACTACTTTGAGGCTTTTAGCTGTCATACACATTTGTGAGAGATACTAGTGTGGTAAACTTTGAGTTTTGATCCTCTCCCTCTATTTAGTGCATGCCATTTGCACAGGGAAAATGGTTGTCCTCTGCTGAAGACTGATTTCCTGAAAATACTGCCTGTGATATGTTTTAAAGAACCAAGTAGAATGGTTTTATTGCCATCAGTACAGAAAATTCACAAAGCTAACCTTCAAATGCAACAAAACTTAGTGGTAAATCCTGTAATTTTAATAAAAACTTATTTAATTCTAAAGAGCAGCTGCAGTAGTTTCTACATTCCTCTAAAATAACTTCAAAAATATTTTATTCCAAAGTCAAATCCAAGAAATTTTAAGAACCACTTCCAAGCGTTTTGTTTTCTGGGAAGTATGCGGAGACAACAGAAAAAACTTTCTGTTTTTAATCCAAATAAACTTTCTTTTTTTCACTCTCTTTGAAAATTTGGCTGAGGATTTGCAAATAACACCTTCTGGCAGGGGCATGGGTAAAACTAAATAAATGTTTAGATAATTGAGATCTGAGAAATTCAGGTCTTTGTTTAATAATATTCTTTTGGTTTTTCTATGATATTTGAAACACTTCAGCAAGATGATTCTTCTTTCCTTTTTAAGACAGCAAAATGTGTGTGCTGTAAAAAAACCCATAGTGAAATGAAACAGTTAACTTCTATTTTAAGGCTGGCCTGACTTTTCCTGCACCCTTAGTATGTTTTTGTTACATCCCCCTAATAGCTCCCATGGTTTTTTCTGTCTCTCATAGCTGTGCTCAAAGAATGTTTTTCCCATTTCTAAGTAGTCTTTGATGTCTTGTTTCTGCCCCACTCTTGTGTGAAAGCCTTGGCACAGTGGGTGCCAAGCTGCATTAGCTAATTCTGTGTTCTCTGCTCACAGTTGCTTGTTTTTAAGTTTAAACAAAGAAACAATCAAACAAAACTACTTTTTTTCCCCTCTAATTCTAAATAACAATCTGAAAGTGGCTTTTCACCTCTGTTTATTGGGTTTTAGGATTGATTTAGTGAAAATAAGCATTCTGGCCACCCAAAGTGAAAGGGAGTATTGAGTTTTGGGTAATATTGAGAGAAAGCAATAGAATTAATATTTAGTGGTTAGAAATTCTGTACCAATATAAGAAATATTTCAAAACCCACAAGGAGAGTGTTTTCATTCATTTCTCTTTTCACCTGCTTCATGCCACTTTGTGAAATCTAGAATACAACAAGCCTGCTAATACTAGGGAAGAAGTTGGCAGTATTATTTTCTATTGTAGAAAGAGAAATGCTACTTATTCTAACACTAAATGTTAAAATTAATTCTTATCTTCTCCACATTATCAAATATTCTGCTATTCATCTGAGCTTTGTTAAAACAAACACACCTGAATCTGACTTGCATTTTGAATAGCGTTCTAAATGTGATTTTAATGAGGCTTGGGGGAAGGATTGCAATCATCTAGTCTAAACAGTGAATATAATTTTTGTGATCTATCCTGTTTCAAGCTCCTAGGTCTTTTTATACTAGACAATCCATTTTTTAAGCCTTTCATTATTAAATCAAGGAATTCAAGTTAGTCCCTGATACTAATACTTTTGCAAGCTTTATAATTTAATTTTTTTGTATGTTTGTATATCTTAATTTCAACAACAGGTCTCCTTTTATCTAAAATCTGTAGATTAATTGCTGATAACCATATCCTGGAGTGCATCAAGCGCAGCATTGCAAGCCAGGCAAGGGAGGAGGTTGTCCCACTCTGTGCTGGTGCAGCCTCACCTCAAGTCCTGTGTACAGTTTTGGGCACCACAATGTAACAGGGTTAAAAAAGCTATTGGAGAGCATCCAGAGGAGAATCATGAAGATGAAGGATCTAGAGGTGAAGCCATATGAGGCATGGCTGAGGTCACTTGCTCTGTTCAACCTGGAGGGAACAGAGTGGAGACCTCATCACAGTCTTCCTCGGCAGGGGAGGAGGGACGGGCAGGCACTCTTCTGATCTCTCTTCTGTGGTTACCAGTGACAGGGACCCTAAGGAATGGCATGAAGGATGAGTTAGGGGAGGTTTAGGTTGGATATTAGAAAAAGGTAGTTTTTACCTGGAGGGTTGATCGGGTATTGGATCAGGCTCCCCAGGAATGTGGTGACAGCACCAAGCCTGACAGAGTTCAAGGAAGGTTTTGGAAATCTTCTAAGGCAAATGGTGGGACTCTTGGAGCTATCCTGTGCAGAACCTTGATGATCCTTGTGAATCCCTTCCAGCTCAAACTATTCTACGATTCTGTGGCTTGGGTAGTCTTGGATCAGATGTGCAAATCCTTCCTGGCTTGCCTGAGTAATCTATCACAAGAAATTTCATCCATTTAAGGTTTCCCTGGGCATAGATGGATTCATTTGGAAATGAAATTCTTACCATTCTTGTTGTACATTAAGAATGTCCAACCTGATTCTTGTGATGTCTGCTTTTTAGCCTGTGTGGGCTGGAGTCAGTGTTTCCAATCTTTTCTGCTGGACTTACTGTTGCTGTGTGGAGGTCTGGCCCTTCACAGTCACTCCCAGCAGTATTCCTTTTTAGAAGTCCGAACTATGCTCATTTTTCTTAGGCATTAAATTTTTCACAACCCTCAGAAGAAATGCATTTTCATAATCAAAGAAATTGAAGTGTTTAGCTAAGGGCTGGTTTAGATCTTCTATGTCCTGAACACTAATGAGGTTTTATTTCTTTCTAATAACAAAACCAAATTTTATTCAATGGGTCCTGCATAACTGAAACTCTCCTTTTCAGTAGCAGAAGCTGAGAGAATGCCTGAATGGTTCTCTCTCAAAATATTTGAATGCAGTGTGGTTGCTCTCCATTGTATTTTTAAAAGAGGCTAAAATGAATATGTAATGGGTTTTCTCTGTGCAGTATGTTTTTTTATCGACTCCATTTTTGTTTCTTTAGAGTAGTTGCAGAGTTAATAGAGTTGGAGTTGCTCTTAATCGCTATGTTTTAGTACACTTTGCAAAAAGTCTGCTATTACTACACTAATGGGAAAGGGATATAGTTAGATACATAGAACATGTCTGAATCCCCTAAAAAAGTAGTTATTGCATTGTATTTAGTTACTTTCTTTTTATAAATACAGTGCATTTGTCACAATCTAGCCTATGTATATTATCCCTAAAACTAAAATTTAAACGTTTGTCTTAAATCCAATACTCTAAGATAAATTCCAATTACTTCCCTCTGCAGACTATGATCTTAAACAGAGGCTTGGATTGTCCTGCCTTCCAAAAAAAAAAAATTAGATGAAATAATTTAAGTATGCTGAACTTAAAAATATTTAATAAATCTTATGGAAGTAATTAGTTCTTTGTATCGATCTTCTGTTCAATTTTTGATCACATGGTGGAAGAAAAAAAGATAGTAGAAGGTTTTTTCTAGTTCTCATTCACTTTGAGGAATCAGAAATGTTTTCAGACACACATATGTGTTGCATTGCTTCATACTGCTGCATACTAGTATTAGCTTAACTTTATCTGACCACAGGGCATGCTGTTTAAACTCAAGGTGTGCTTTCCGTGGGTAATGGAAAAGCGGTGCTTTTGAAACTCTTTTGTGTAGCTGCTGAATAATATAGTGAAAGTGAGAAGTCATGTGGTCCCAAACACTTTAGGCAATGTCCTCATTTCCAGGCCTGACCAGATTGTTCTCTGCAATTGCTTCAGGGCATCCCATTTGAAGTGCAGCTCCTCAAAACAGGATCAGGAATATTTTATACCCAAGAAAACCTATGGCTTTCTGTCTCTGTCATGCCTGCTGTCACTTTCTCTGCAGGATATGTATTGATAGTAACAAATAACATGGAATAATTCCCAAGTGCTTTCTGGGTGCTTGTGGATCTTTTTTTTAGGGCAGCAACAGCAAAAATGTGGCTGAAGATTGATGATTCCTCTTCCCTCCTTTTATTGAGAAATAGGCTGCTGTGTTAAATAGGCCAGTGAGGAGAGTCCAAGCCTAATGGGTCTGTTTCTGTTTACTGAAAATTATTTGATAAAAGAAATAATCTGTTTATACACGTGGGGAAAAGTAGCTCTTGTGTGTTTAGATGCCTTGCATGTTGCTTAGAATCCAGTAAATCCTCCCACGCTGCTGAGAAAATAGCAAGCTGCAGTAAACATAACTGTGAAATCTAAACTTAATGGGGACAGGAATTCTGAAGCTTATTTACCCTCCAGCCAGTTCTGTACATCTGGGATGGCCAAGTCTATTAGCATTTGGCAATGGTTAAAGCTTGCACTCTTAACTGTCAAGTAATACAATAGTAAAATTGCAAAGTACATCTAGCTTTGCTAAGATTTGTGTGAAATGTGGGATATTCTGAGGCTTTGTGTCTTGGAAGTTATAGGTGAAAGTGATGATATATGTTGTTAATACAGCAGTCTTATGAAGAGCCTCAGTATACCTTACTGAGCCAGCAGTGCATTCTCAGTGTCAACACAATTAGCTGTTGCACCTCACGTAGTAAGGACAGCAGATGTGCAGCAATGCTAGAATGGAAAAGCAGCTTCTATTTTGCCTGATTTGTTTGTGAGTAATCTTCTTGAGCTCCCATTTTCTGAAGGCTCTGCTGGCCACAGGATGTGGCAGTAGGCATGAGAATTTACTGATCTTGTTGGCACATGTGGTCCATGAGGCCCAACAGCTTTTTCACAGCATCTGCTCCCTTGTCTGCTGGCTGTGGTTTTGGTATTATAGACACTGTTCAGACCTAGCACTGTCTTGCTTGTTATCTCTTTTATTGTGTGCAGGCAATGGTGTTGGGAGGTGTAAGCCTGACCACATATTGCAGTGAAAGTGAGTGGTGAAGAGATGTAGGTGGATCAGAGAAAGACTGTCTTTGAAAATTAAGTATTTTACGCTTAATCAAACTGGACATAGTATGTCCATGGGCCTGAGGGGATGTACTCATGAATGCTGAAGGAACTGGTGTCTGTTTGAGGCTCTTCTCAATGGTCTATCTTTGAATGATCACAGCTATTGAGAGAAGTACCTGAGGACTGATGCAAAACTGGGAGGAGTGGCTGAGCTTCTAGAGGGTTCCTAGAAGCCTATGGGGTACCTTTGGAATATAAGGGCAAGTGGTAATAAGATAACTAGGATTTCTGAAACAGAAGTTAAAGGGTAATTGAATGTCACAGGTTGGTCTGTTCCTTTAAAATGCACTTTGAAGGGACAAAAACCTGAATTCTAATCCTGTTTCATCTTCAGCCAGGAAAATGACCTTAGACTCAAAGTAGAGGCTTTTTATTGATCATGTTGAGGTCTGCCTTGTGAGAGACAATCAGGTAAGTATGCTAGGTTTAAATGAATGCATTTTGACTAGATTTTTATTTCTCTGATCTTCTATTGCAAAAAAAAAAAAATTAGTTAGAGGGTGTTTGCTTGTGTATGTATTTAATAAATTGGTCTGATGTTATTTTTTAATTCATAGGTAAAAAAAGTGCAAGGTTTAAGCTAAAATATAATTAGAGTACTAGGATGTCTTCTCAATGCGCACTTGCTAATGAGGAGTTTTGAGATTGTGTAAAATGACTACATGTATTATTTCCCAAGCCTACTAGATTTAATACATATGAGTGAGTAGATAAGTTTCTTAAAACATATTAATTATCTTTTTTAATTTATAGCATCTCTCCATAAGATGATTTTAAAAGTCACTGTATCATAAAACAAAACTTTGTTAACCTAAATGTGCTTTATGTCAATATAGATTATCTGACTCTTAAGACTCTTCCCTTGGTTAGAAGAACTTTTTGGTCTGAAGGACACAGTGAGGAAAACGCACAGACTTTGATTTCTTCAGGGACAGAGAGTGCTACTGAAGAGACTGTACATGACAGGCCAAAATGAGGCAATTTGACATAAAGTAACAAGCACCTAATTCAGCCCCATCAATTCTGATGAATTCTGTGCTGTTGGAAGTCTACGTAGAGCACAGGACTTTGCTTCCTTAGCTCCCAAGACGTGTTGTATTTAATAGCAATTTCACAAACAATTTCTACTGTACAATTTATTTTTTTCTTCTTTTTCATGAAAATAGCACTAATGTTTTGTAGAAGGTTTATTTGTTCTTGTGAAGTGTTGTGACATTTATGAGGCCTGTACCCAGTAATGCCTGCTTTCTTCCCAGCTGTGAGTCACTGTGAAAATAAAGATTACTTTCCCTGCCATCAACTCACACCCAAGCTAATTTTACAGCCTTGTCAAATGGCAGGAGAAATTACTAGTTATCACTACTTAATCAGGCTCTGTTGACAAGACTAGATTGGAACAGAAACATGGTGTGACTGAAGCTTGTTGCTGTAAATTGAATACTTTGACATGCTAAGACAATTACTATGTAAATTTCACTGGGAAATCTTTTGTCTTGGTAGCTTATAGAGGTCTTGTCAGTACCTGGGAGCCCACTGCGTGCTGTACTTTCTTTTAATAAAGGGCAAGAAAAGGTCAGATCTGAAAAAGCAGCTTAGCTAAGAGAGCGAGAGCTGACAAATCCAGTGAGGAGAAAAAGGTTGAAAATCTCTTTCTGTATTGCTTTAACTTTCTCTGGCACTTCCTATAAGAGGAGAAAATTAGAGGTTTGCTACTTTTATGATCCAGAAACTGCAGTAGGAGGCTGCTACCTTGTTTCCTAAATGCAGCAAAGGGATGTTTGTGAGGCGCTTAACTTCTCCTCTGTTATTATCTATCAGGGCAATTTTCAAGGTTGTTGATGTGTTTGGAAGGCACAGAGCCTGGTAACTGACCACAGCATTGCTGCTGGTATCCCTTAAAGCATTGTTGATCTATCTAGAGGGTCAAGCAAATTGCTGCTTTTATGAATCAGCTTTTGCTGTCAAGTGGCTGGAATGGTGCCAGCACTGCTCTCCTTTCTCATTGTTTTAGAAGCCTATATTCTTTCATTTTGTTTTCTACAGAGACAGGATATTGCTGCATGTTTCTGTTAACTGTGAAGCTGTAAAGATGGAGGATTTGGAAGTTCTGCATATTTTCTTAAGCTCATGTGATGTTTTAGGACATTTTTTCCCCCTGCATAGAACTACCCCTATTCCTTGAAGTAAAAAGATGCTGTTATTTGTGCTCAGAGTAGGGTAACCTACAAAATGAAATTATAATAGCCTTAGGATTTTTAGTAGTGAGTAAGAAAGAAGTATAATTATAACTTCTTTTCACTATTTCTCTTTTTATGAATAGTCCTCTTTTCAGGTTGTATTTTAAAGGCGCCTGCTGCAGATAGCTTCACGGTTTTTCTGGAACATTTTTTTTCTTCCTCAGGCAGGTTAATATTTCAGGAATAGAAGAACATCTTGTTATTCTCTTGACCTTCTAAAAGTCTCCCTGTAACTTTGAACCCAACTCTAAAATTGCTTTATTCAGAAACTTGGTTTTAATTCTTGTTTCAACCAAGTGGAAGAAATCTGCATCTCAAAGGAATAATTAAGTCAATATTGAGTGTTTTAAAGCAAGTTAAAGGGCATGGCTGTGTATTATTTCTATGAATAAGCCTTGAACTCCTGGAGCCAAGTGCCCAGCTCCAAAACCAAAATGTAGGAGCAGCATGCAAAGTTGGTGGAAAGTTCTACTTTGTCAATTATGTGTATTTAAAATTTTTTGCTATAGAAATTACTTGCAAATAAATTCTACCTTTTTTTTTTAAAGAAACTGGGTTTCATAAGTAGCCATCTTCTGGTGACTCTGTGGCAGGTGTGCACAATAAACAGTATTGCAGTTTTCTGAGTTCAGTTTTTCGAAATAGTAATAAATTACAAAATTGAATCATACATATGATTACTGCTTAATAATGTAAATAATAGAAGGGAAAGAGAAAGGAGATTGATTTTCAAAGCAGTAAGTACAACTTCACAGTGTGGAAACAGCTTGTGGACTGGTAGATTGGGGCTCTGTTTGTAAAAGTCTCATGCAGAAGTCTCTGAGGGACTAATTTAAAGATGTAGTGATGTTCTTTGATAGGAAATACCAGATATTAAGTTCTGAAATGTCATGGGAAGAGTGCCTAAATTGATCGAGGATAGCAATATTTGAAAGCATAATTCAGTGTTCATAACTTTTGATTTATTATAATCTTGGAACTGATATTGTATTTGACTCATCAGCATATTCATCATTTGATGCCAGTTTTTGGTTGTTTGGATTTTTTTTTACACAAGTGTTGGCATTTATAAAATATTTTTGGCAAAGACCACATTGCTAGTGTTATTTAATAATTCTGAGTATTTGTGCAGTGGCAATGCATAATGCCCCTTGCATGTCCTCTCCTAAACTCACGTTGTTCTGAATGGTAATGTAATAACTTCAGTAAGAAAATACAAGTGTGACCTACTTAACTAGCAGGATGACTGTTGCTTGTCATGGTTATTTTCTGGCTAAGTGTATCTACCAAGACATTTTAGACATAACACACAAGTTATGCTGAGATTTAAGACTTCAGTAAATAAGCTTAAAGAAATCTATTATTTATGACAAGAAATTTCCAATTTTTCAACCTTACCTACTGAACCTATTATTCAGCATTGTTCCATGAATAAGTGCTAGTGTGCTGCACTAAAATATGTTATGTTTAAATGCAATGAAAGAGGCATCTTTAGGAAAGCTTCTGTTGTACATTACTAAGGCCAGTCTGTAGTATTCTATTAAGGTCATGCAGAAAATGCTTCTGCTGAGTAGGAGCCCTTTTCTAGTTTCGGTCGTCAGGTTCATCATCCCCTTGAATTGTCTTCCTGCCATGAGTGCTAGATATATGTAATATATCCTGTTGCATTTTCATCCCCTTGTCTCCTCCCAACTTGTTGATTCAGGCATTTGGATACTGCTCTCCAGAAATAAATGACCTTGCTTTCCAAAGGGCTTAAAATAATCTCTTTTGGTGGCAGCCAGTTTTGAAAAGTACAACCAAAAGGTGAGTAGTTACTTGACTAAACTCTTTCTGAAAAGTTCTGCATTTTGAAGTGTCTAGGATGAGTGCATTGTATAAAAATACGAAAATTTAAATTATGCACTTGCTTTAAATTAAAAAAGAGTTTACCTACAGAATGCAATGGACATCCTCTTCCCAGTTTACCATTGTAACAGGGTCAGCATGCAGTAGGATTATACTACAGAAGCAAATCATTTTGGTTTAATAGTTAACTTGCTGGATGGAATATTGATGAGCTAGTTTTTTCCCTTGTTTTGTGCAATCAAATGTGTCATTGTGGAACTCAGCAATAACATGGATTCCCAGTCTCCAATAAGGAAAGTATTGATAAGGGATTCCATAAGATGAAGGTGATCAGTAGTATAGGCAGTATAGTTCTAAACACTGGAGGCCACTGTCTTTTAAAGCTCTTAAGAGAAGAGTTGGCAAGTTACTTGCATATGATGAGACTGCGTGGTGAAAGTACAGGAGAGATAACATGCCCATGCATTGCTGGATTCCAGTGCTGGCTGTGAAATGGGCAAGCTGTTTAAATTCACCAGCCTAGTCTGACAATCTGTAGAGCTAGGGACAATCCCAAATTCATGCTCTGGAGAAGACTGGAGGCCTGGGCCTATTCAGTTAGGACATGGCACAGGATGTGCAGATGTTTCCTGCCACACTGCACTGGGTGCTGATGGTGTAGCATGGCACATACCTAGAGATACGAGCACAGATGTGAGCTAAGCTCACTGACCAGGATTTTTTGGAATAAATTGTGGGAGACTGCATCAAACCTTGAGCAGTTAAGCCTCCAGTTCTGTAAATGATTACCAGCCACTAATAAGAAGGCTGCATTACTCCTGTAGCTGAACAAGGTAAGCTGACGAAGACCTAGTGTGAGGTTTCTGAGCAAAAGTGAATGAGTGGTACCTCAAACACTAAACATGAAAAATACCACTGGACTGAGGTATTTGGTTATTTGAAGAAGCACAAGTATGGAGGTAAGGATAAAAGTGAGGAAAAATATAATGAAAACAGTGGAAGACTAGTAAAGTAATGTGTTCTTAGCATCCTGAAGTGTTTATCCTCTTATCAGTATGGGAATGATGAGCATACATACATAGCAGGGCTGATTACAGAAAACACTTTCATGGAAATTAGAGTGATCAAAGCCAAAGTGAAAAATCAGTTTGTTATACTAATTTTAGGTAGACTGATTTAGTTTTCTGCCCTCAATCCCAAAATTATAAAATACAATGGTAAGTTTTTCTTCTGAAACTTTGTGTGTTTATACTAATATATATATGAGTTAACAGAGTCAAATAACCTGTCTTGATCTTCATTTGCCATTTAAATTGGTCTTGTTAGTGCAGAGTTCTCATGTTATTTTAAAAGTTAATCCAGTTTAAAGTGCAGCTAAGGCAAAAACTAGTCCTGATAGAAATAAGCTAAAAATAGCAAATAATACATTACTATTAAAATTATTTTGAAAGATCTAGTATCTGTATCCATTTTTCAATTCCCCACTGATTTTTTTTCTCTTTTAATTCCTTAATCAGAATATGATGTGACACTAAAGCTCTACAGTAATATATTTGCCTTTATCAGTTGAGCTATGATTTCATAATTAAGAGGAGAGCTTAAAGTAATGTTGATTGACATCAACTGCATTGCAATCTTCTCTATGCTGAGTTACATCTTGGAGCCAACCCTTACTTCACTGAAATGGCTGAACTGCCTATCTGTCCATCTTAAATCTACCAACCTTTTTTGAGTATTGATTTTAGGATATATTTTGAGGCCTCTATGGCTTTTCTAGTATTTCAAGCCCCAATGAAAGTCAGTGTGCTCTTCAGACACTTTATTCTGCCATTCAAACTACTTGAATGACACTTACTGTCCACATAGAGCCTACATTCACTTAGTGTGCAAGGAATTTACAGTGTCTTTATGTGAAGGATGACAATTGGAGTTCATGTGTGCAAGTACTATGATTTGCTAAATGGATATAAGTTTGACAGAATTTTCCACTGAAATTTTGAGGCTCTGGGAAAAATATCATTTTGCTCAGTAGTATTTTAAATATTTCTATAGGTAGTCAGTTCAGTTTCATTTAACATGCATACCATAATTTAGAAGGTTTTACCTAATGTATATGAGGTTATGGTAATCTTTTATACATAGTGTTTTTCCTTCCTACAGCAAACTTTGCTTTATTTTTTATTTTAGTAAATTTTGGTGAGCTTTCATTCTTCAAGAAATATGAAAGAATCTTGAATTGCAACTTCTCATTTCTTTGAAAACTCAAGAATTTCCCTTTTAAAACAGAAGCAGTGTCTGTAGCTTCTAAGTAGTCTTTTTGCAGCCAGGGTATTTGGCATCACTTGTAAAACTCAAGATTTAAAGAAGCACACTCATGGACTTGGAACAAATGCTGCATGCATTATGTATGTTTATTCTCATCAGCATACATAGGTTTATTCTCATGGTACATCCAGAGTCTCAGCTGTGGAGGTCTAACTGCATCTTTGTTGCAATTCACAGGCCTTTCCTGAGCATTACAGCTGTTCATCAGGTCTGTCCTGCAGTCCATCACAGCACAGAGCTGGCTGCACTCTGCTGTGGACAATGTTGATTAGAAGTTCAAATGAAATGGATTTCATGTTATGCTTTTTAAAACAGTGGTCTTTTGTTACAGTTAGAGTCTCCCGTCAGAGAAAGGGGCTAAAAATGAGCAGAATTCCCCTTGCTGAAGAAAGACAAGTAAACCACTACTATGAAACCTAGTAGACTGAACAGTAGAAAATGATGAAATTTAAGGTCTCATTTCTATGAATTTGAAATCTGGTCAGTTTTTTTTTTTTAATAAAAGCAGAAAAAGGACATTTTGTTGGTTTGTGGCTCTTATGAGAAATCAATTCACATATAGCCCGATACGTTTGCAATGGCAATCAAAAGTAAAAGTAAATGTGAATGAGGACTAAACGTCAAAGTTGAATGATGGAGAAATGTTAAGTGTAAGATGCTTTCTCTCTCAAATGTGGCTCTGTTTTAGATGAATCTGTTCGGCAGGAAGAATGGAACAGTTGTAAACTAAATCCATCAGTGTTGCTTCTCCTCCTCGTCACTTTAGCATATGCAATTACTCTGAAACTGTCAATGAGCATATCCAAATCCAATGACCTACCCCATCCTTACATGCATAAAGTTACAATATTGACCACACAAATTTCAGTGCAACTGCTTTCAAAAGGTATCAGGTATCTTGTTGTACTGGAGAGGTTAATCTTATAAAAAAGAAATGTCATTCTGACGTGTTTAGGTGTTTTAGGTATTCCTCTTATCCTTTAGAAGTTGTTAGTCTGACATATGTGAGGTTCTTTTGCTTGATTTTCTTTGGCTTGGGGTTTTATGGAGGTGGAAACTTACTAGTTTTGAAATAATATTGACTGAGAGTCAAAAATGCTGAAGGAAAAACTTTGCTTTCAAAAACAGCGTGAGAGTTCCATGTATGTCTCTTAGTTGCATTTGTTCTAGTCCAAGAAACATCCCTGTTGGCAAACAGCTGGCAACAGTAGGTGTCGGTTTTGGTAGGTGGCTTTCTTAATTTGCCAGCTGAAACAGCTATGTACTAATAGTGGGCTTCATTTGTTGTACTTCTTTCTGCAGATAAGAAAAAGAATTTCTACGAAATTTTTTGCTGCAGTGGATTTTCTTTTTCTCACAAAACATTTGAATATACATCCTTAGACTTCTCTGTCGCTAGATAATGAGCACTGTTTTCTCCAGAACTTCATGTTCTTGAAAAGCAGCTGTCCTTTTTCTAGTGTACATATATGTTTTACCAGCAAGCTGCTTATTAAAAAGCTTCCAGAGTTATTATTTCTGGAAATGGCTTGTCATTAAATTAATTCTCACTATGTTTTAGGAAGAAAAGTCTGAACTACAAATTTAAATGTTATTTTTCTTAGAAAAGCATCTAAAACCTAGTTAGTTTATTTATAGGTATGTAACAGTTAATGTTCTACAAATTCAGCCATAGTAGCTATGAGGTTTTTAAATTTCTTTGGGTCATTTCATCAGTGTGGTAGCTGTACTGTGTATTGGTAAATGTTGATTTCAAAGTGACATTTATAAAGAGGAAATGAAAACTAAGCTACAAATATATGTAAATCAAAATTATATCTTATAGCAGTGTTTGATATGCATAGTTTTGGCTTTCTGACAAGGAGCAAAGAGATCTATACTTTTTTTTTTAAACCTACAATTTGCAGGTCTAAACTTTTAATTTTGTTTTTTTTTATTGCAAAGCTGTCAGGTTTCTGCTCTAGGGATACCTTTATCAGGATGTGACTTTCTTCTGAGGAATGAGAAATCATTCAGTTACTTTGTCCCCAGAGGTGAAAATGCCAGGCTTTGTTAACAACAGAGGAATGTGTCCCTTTTTTCTCTTTTTCAACAAAACATGAAAGATGAGGTCCTATCAGTTGCAGTAATCTAAGCATTTGTCATAAAATAGTTTTGGATATTAGGAAACACTGATTTGCATGGCCATTATTTATTTTTGAGTGTTTTGTTTTTACTTTCTGAAATGTGTAAACAACTCAATATTGAAAACAGTTGGATTAGGCTCTGATATTCCATAGCTGCTGTGCAATTAAGATGTTGAACGTGTGGTACTTTCCTTTCAAAGATGAAAGGTTGTTTACATTCCTTTGTTTATGAATCTGCGTTTTCAGAATTGTGTGTTGTTTTATCTCTGTATTTAATAGGAGAAATCATTTTAGATCTGTAGATGTGAAGTTGAAGTTGTATTTGTGGATTTTGTTGTTTTTCGTACTGTAAGCACATATTACCCAGGATAATACTGAATTGTTTTCTGGAGTTTATCTCTTGGTAGACCAAAAAACAATCATTTCAGATTAGCTTCATATTATGCTTCAGAATTCTTTTTGATAAGAGGATTTGGTTTTTGGAAATGATGTCATAGAAGATAAGTCATCTGTCATATTGCAGAAAGAAGTTTTTAGTGAAGGAAAAGAATTCCAGTCAGTTAGATTTTTTCACTCATTCCACTTAAATTTTGTCATTGTTCCAATTTATTCAGCATTTTAAGCAATGTGTTTTAAACAACCCAGTTATTTTCACATGAAAGCACTGCTTGACTGCACTGTTGAATTTTATGCCAGAAGCCACGTTGGTTGAATGGCCCAAATGGACGACAGGATATGCCGGCTCAGATTTTCAGTGTGCTGATACAATTGTTTTCTTGCCTCTCCAGCTGTAAGCACAAGGTGTACTTGGAAACACTACCCAACACAAGCATCATCATCCCGTTTCATAACGAGGGCTGGACTTCGCTCCTGCGCACCATCCACAGCATCATCAACCGCACTCCCAACAGCCTGATCGCAGAGATCATCCTGGTGGATGACTTCAGTGACAGAGGTAAGGCCCACCTGGCTTTGTTTTAACTTGAAATTTATAATGCAGTGTGATCCAGAGAGAAACTAAAGGGATGCAAAAACAGTCTTGAAGTACTGTTTCATTGTTAGCAGGAATAAACGTTTATAAGATGCTTTTGTTTTACTTGGCTTGAGTACTGAAATTTATGTCAAAGGGGAGACTCTGAACTGTTCATTAGCCTTCATTAATGTTGTCTTTTGAATGTTACTACTGAAATACTGCAAATTTTACTGTTTCCTCGTCTTTTGCCTACACTTCTTTTGCTCTGAAAGTACATCAACTTTGACCATTTTGGATGCAACTCATTGGCTTTTGATCTTGGAATTTTATTGAGCTAAGCAGATTAACATACTAGTACAAACATATTAGTACAAAATAGCCATACAGAAAAATGAGGCTCTTTTGAATGGAATGTGAAAAAAATGCTTTAGAATAGTTGATCAAAATTGACATCATTTATATATAGAAAAAATAAGAAAATTTCCATCATTTAATGTCTTACGCTACCATTACTTCTTGGATGCGGTGCAAAACATGCGTGCCGCAAGTTCCTTAAATGAATTTTAACAGTTCCTTAGGTAAAATTCCTTCATGATAAGCATATGGAACTAGGAAATAGGGGTGGTTTTTTTTTCAGATTTCAGTACATCCCTTAGAAGTTTAAGCATGAAGACCTTTGACTTTGGTGTTTCTCAGGGTGGGTTTTCTATTTCTGTTGAAACATCAGTTGCTGGTTTGTATATAAGCTTTGTTCTGAGTGGACTGATAGACAGCAAGAGAGAGAACTGTACCCTTTGCTAATGTTTTACTTAAAACCTTTGTCTCAGCTAGGAACTTAGAGGAGCAGATTTCTGACCTACTGTTTTAAGAAGCCCCTGGGTGAGTGAGAGAAATATTAGTAGAGCACTGCAATAGCAGAATCATTTTCATAAGATTTTTTTTACTTGGTATTTCAGGGTTTAGAAAGATAAATGCTGCACACATCTATCTTGCCCTCTCTTATCTGCTGATTTACTTGCAATATGTCCTTTGATGAACTGCCTCCCGATCTGTAATGCAATTTAAGTGAAACTGTAAAGTGAGTACAGTTCTGACTATTCCATGTTTATGAAATCTAGACCACAGATGAGTTTTTGAAATCAGACCTGTAAAACAGCATGATCAGGCTGTTTCTGCAGGCTAACAATTTCCTAGCAGTAAACAACTCACAGGGAAGTCTGTAAGTTGGTTTTATGAGGTATCTGACAAGTAAAAAAGCTTTGTTTTTTCCCTTTTTTTTTTTTTTTCATTCTTCTTTTTTGGCTGAAATAGCAACTATTGAGGCTGTGCTTGCTCAATATGATAATACTGTAGCATTTTTAAAATGAAGTTCATAATAACTATTGTTGATGCATTTTAAAATATGTTAGTGTTTTGTTAAGCTCATCTACTTTCAGGTTATTAAAAAAAGAATTAATGCCAGTAAACAGGACCTTGCTCTTTCTTGCATGCTCTCACTTAGTTTCTGCTGACTGCTGAAAGTAATATTAATTGCTATAACACTATAAAAATCTTCATAGTGTTCTTCATTTCCAGTTTTATAAAGCTATCTGACTTTTCAGTGCAACAGTTTTCAGTTGGAAGAAGTGGTTCATATGGCATAGAAATGTTTAACAGAAGTGTTTAGTATAACTTTGAAAAACTGAAAGAAATCTACAAAGCAGACTTATGAAGCTGGGCCTAGAAGTGTGGTACCAGTAAAATGATTTACTTCTGTTTATTGGTGTTATTAAAGTAAAGTTCAGAAATGTGTTTGTGAATGGTTGCCAGTTTTGAACATATTTCGTGCTGTATGTTTTTAGAAGAGAGCGCACACAAGAAAAATCTGCTGCAGTCTCTGCTCTGAATTCAGTAACATTGACTTTGAGGTCAGGGGAATCATTTTGGTACATCAAAGTCGGTTTAATTCAGTATTTGCAATCCTCTAAACTTTACTTGACTGTGACTATATTGCGTTTTCTCATGCTCTTTTTGCTATTTTATGAGGTGGTCACACATAATAGAGTTGGATTATTTTATGTTGAGAAAATGCTGACTGATATCTATCTCTGTCCCCTCCCAGTTCATAAAATAACCCTTTTTTAAAAAGTGGCAGATTCTTTCACCCTTTACTTGCCTTTCTAAAACTGAGAGGAGTAAAGCAACGTAAAAGATATTGAAGCCAGATTAGGCACAGGTTTGTGTGTTCAGATGTTGCCAAAACTCATAGAACCATTGCAAGCAAAGTTTACTGCCCTGTTGAGGCAGTATAGTGATTAGTGATAAATTTATATCCCTTTTCCTTATTGTATAATTTCTTCATGAAACTGCATATGCCATATAGCTGACAAATGGCTAATGTATTGCAAAATCTGTTTTTTGTTATTGAAGTGATAAATGTATGCTATTCTTGTTCCATAACTTTATATTATAAAGGGAGAGTTTTCTGTTAGCTATCTAAGCATCATTTGTAAATAGTCAAAAGTGAAAATGAGGTATTTCAAGAACAATGGCATTTTAAAAGTAGTGATTAAATGAGAAACACTTTAGTGAAAAGTTTTCTATTAATCCTGCTGTTCCTTTTTGCAAACATCTAGGAAGTTATGAAAAGTCAGTTCCTATTAGAAACAGTAAATGAGAAAAAGAAGACATTTGAAGGCTGTGTAAGAGATTTTAAATGCTCCAGCATATTTTCCTTCATTTTAACTAATGCAAATATAAATACTGAAATACACTGAAAAAATACTTTTGATAACAAATCATTAAAGTGTTTTAGTGAACAGCTAGATGCCAAGAGTTTGCTGGTTTGTCTGCCAAATTACTTGTACGCCTTCATTTTATTCATATGCACTCCTTTGGATTTTATGATCAAAACCTTAGATAGTTCACGCATAATGTTCATCATAAATTATGACATTTAGATGTTATATAAGTAAAAGGACAGCTGCACATCTTCAAATATCAATATAATGCAGACTAAGGGCTTGGTATTAAGAGGGAGGTAAGCAAATGTTATGAAACTTGAAAGTGCAATATTTGGTTATGGACAGATTTAATATAAAAGACTATGTGAATATTAGAAGTTATCTGTGACAGAAGGAAACGTAGATTTAAATATAGGTACACAGTTGCAAGATTTCTTTATTCATGCATTTTATAGAGAGTGTTGTATTTAAAAATGGTGAAGCAACAGATAGGAGAAAAATGTCTGATTTAGTGGAACTCCATTTCAGCAAAAATAACCGCTTTGATTTGAATCGTAAACACAATTGGCTGAATGTTGGTGTACTGGTGAAACGAAAGGGTACTGAATCTAGAGTTCTTGGGTGCTCCAATAAATGTAAAATAAATACATTGTCACTTAACAAGCATTATAAAAGAGAGGAAAATAATAGGCTTCTACTTGGTTTGCATTAGAAAGCTGCTTGCATTATAAGGCTGCATTTTAATCATGTACATAGTTTTACATACTAAAGCATGCAGAGTGTTTCTGATTTTGTCGTGGATTTGGGGTTGCAAATCCAGCACCTGACTCATATAAGACATGTATTTCAAACTCGAAGTTCAAGGCCTATCAGTTTCAGTGTCACCTTCCATGGAAAATGAACCAACATTGGAGTTACCAACACACCTCTGTGTCATGTGTCTACAGTGGCTTTGTGTGCAGCTCCAGTTTTGTGATCCTGGTTTCTGGGAAAATGAGCCTTGTGGAAAGTATCTTTTTTTCTGTGAAATTTTTGGGGTTTGTGTGAAGGTTGTTTTAAATGGCAGGTGGGGAGGATTGGTTTGCAGGTTTGACTTTAAAGATTGGGTGTTTCTTGTTATCATAACTTGCTCTGAAGCCACTCTGTGAGCAGACTGATCTGTGAAAAGGGACAAGAAGCAGAATGTGGCCAATGGTTTTAAAGGAAAGGGCAAAATGAGAAAAAGACAGCAAGTTTTCATTGGTGCAGTTATGGAACAGCTTGCATTTACAGAAGAATACTAAAAATTCTAATTAATGTTTTAAAACTTTGAGGAAACATAGATTTGCATAATTCATTACTTAAAGAGTTCATGTAGGTTGCCAACGTGTGATAGGATTGTACATCAACTTTTATTTCTATTTGTGTTTTCATTACTTTATTGGCATAGTCAGACCTGTAAACTGTTACTAACACAGTGTATGCCCATGAAAGTAAAGTTGACTTATGAGGCATTTTGACTTTACCCCATAGTTCTTGAACCAGCAATTATTATAAGAAAAAATAAACAATGCTACTGCCAACAATAAATCTATTAGCAGTAATAATTATTTGGCAGTATCTTAGTTTGAAAAAAACCCTCGGATTTGCCAAGGGAAAAAAATAATTTGAAAACTTAGTAGCCAACAGCTTCTTCAACTAGTTCCTGTCACTAGCAATGAACTGGTTTTTCGATAGAAAATTACAAACTAGAAAATCTTTCTTCATGTTGATGAGCCTGTCCCTTCTCATTCTGCTGTCTCTTATGTTCTCCTGTATCTGTCCCCTTGCTTAGGTCTGTTTTCTGCACCACTATTCATTTGAGAGTATCATGGGGTCCCCTATCAGGTACCATATGGTTTGTGTCAGACCTCTGAACAGCCCAGATTAATAACATGGAAGTCAGTGTGCAAAAGCAACCTGTGACTACTTCATCAGAGCTTTAGTTGGTCAGTGAATTTCAATGCCAGTAACGTGGGTTTTTTTTGTGTGAACTTGGAAGATGACCTGATGTATGACTGGGGTTTTTTAAACTGTAGTTTTCTAAACTACATTGGTTATATTATACAGCAATGGTAGAGTAAGGGAAGAGAGTTTGTGCTGAAAGCAAAGCAACTCTATCAGACTATGAGATTGCACCACTTTCCACTGAAGGAATACGTGCTATTGCATGAAGTTGAAATTCCCTGTATTTTGTTTGTAGACAGTTTATGTAGCATGTCATTGGAATTCATGTATATGGATGCTTGGCTTCAGATCACGGCTAGATGTACCTTTCTGATGAAAGTGAAAGTTATATTGTGTGAATGACTGTCTTGTCATAGGAAAGCTCTGCTACAGACAGAAAGTCACAGTATGATGGAAGCTCATGTCTCCAAAAATTGCAATGTTAGGCATAGCTCATGTAAGACATTATTTGTCAGAAAGTAAGGATGAATCCACATATAGGTCTATTAGGTTTGTAGATGAATAGTTATACCTGAAGCACACAGCCTTACGAGATGGGAAGCCTGTTCCCGCAGTCAAGTAATTATACAAAGGTAAAGACAGATGTTTTCTACTTACTAAAGAATTTGCAGTGGCTTTGCACCTGCTTAATGCCGCATTCTGGAAGCCAGAGTGATCCCAGCAACTTTAGTTGCAGTGTTCATTTCACTGATAGCATAAGCAAAACTTCACTGAAGCAGAGTTCAATACAGCAAAGTTTTCAGGTAATGTTGACCTTAATATTTACATATTACTGCATCAAGTGTACTGCATCAGAAAAAAAAATCTTCACTTTTGACCCTATAATGAAGGTCAGTCTCATGTTTTAAAGTGATTTAAAAAAAGGAAAAGGCCAAATAGAAAATGAAACAAATTCAGTTTCAAGATGTCTGTATTGAGTAGAGATCTAACTAAATGCAGGATTTGCATTTTTATACTTATGATATTGAGCTACAGATTGCCTCTTTCATTTCCTCTACAATCCACTCAGTTACTTGATTTTCATGACACTTGGATTTGCTTCTGGTCAAAATACTACCACTGTAACAAGCACAACTTAAAAGATATCTGTGCATTGGTTGGAATAAACTGATTTGAATCTGCAATACCAAGTTTTCTGTTCTTCTCTCTACATTCTCAGTTTTGATTATTGAACATTATAAATTCTGTTACGGAGTTTTTCTCTGAAATTACCTAGTACAAGATTTTACCTTCAGCTCCTTGATGGACCTTGCAAAGCAGTTTCATTACTGATAGCATTTTGACTTGACAGAGTGGCTTCACCAGTGATAAAAGAAAGGGTTGGCCAGAGGTTGGTGAGAGTTCAGCTTAGAACAATAATGGTCATTTTGAAGGCAGGTGCAGCTCATCTCAAAATGCATTTCATTTGCTGGAGTAAAAGTATTGTCATGTTGTGAGAAAGCGAGAAGTGGGAAGAATTTAAAATAATTGAAGTTTTACACTTTACCTAGACAGAATTAATTGAGAATGTGTCTGCTGTGGGATAAATTTAGGAATACGCCCACATCCCAATGCTGCCTGCACTCAGGGAAATCACACACAACTGAGCTGTAAAAATGAAGACTCCAGTGATGAAATATTAATATGAAAAAAAATCGTTACTTTTTGCGTAGTTGATCAAATTGATTATAATGGATAAGTAATTTCACTTTTGAGTACTTGTGAAGTCAGAATGCAAAGCTTTTGTTTCCACAAGCTCTAAATTGGTCAGTCTATCTTTAGATGCCCACCCTATGGAATGCTTGCTGGGTGTGCATCATGCCTCCATACTACATTCCTTTCATATGTGAACATGGGAGTAATTTTTGAGATGGGAACAAATGGGCAACCTGTACTGAGCAAGATTGTGTTCTCTGAGTGTCAGCTTCTAAAAATGTTATGCCATGCTTGTACTGAGTGTGGTTCATGAGATACCTGAAGTAAATCTGAATTTAAAACAGTATAGTTACTCTGAGTAATTCTGAAATAATAGAAGCACATTTATTCATGTGGCAAATTTTTCTACTATGCATCTCATCTTTGGTTTATATTTCCTCAGGGTTAAATTGAATTATGGCTGAAATTACATTATTTTAAAATTCCTCATGTGGAATACTCAAGTTTGATCTTGTAAACAGGAAGGAAAATTTCTAAATCTGCATAAACATTGGTTTCTACATTGGCTTTTCTGTGAAACATGAGCTGTTTACTTTCCACTTGAAAAAGCATTATTACATTGCTGTAATAGACTAAACAACTTGACAAGAGACTTGAACAATTAGCTCACAATTATCTTCTTCAGCTTCAGTTAATGAACTATGGAAAAGATGCACATTAGTTTCTGAAAAATTTGAAAAGACGTTTTTCTTACGCAGTTCCCTACATTCCTTCTTTTCTTTCATAATTTTCTTAACTTATTTCTCTTTATAAGCTCTAGAAAAGTTTTTGTCTTACTTGCATTAGGCAATTCTTAACTAGTATTCCAAATGTATTGCTTCCACAACTTCACTGAGTAGTGTAATAGAGATGTTACCTAATTTTTTCGTCTTTGAATGATATATCCCCTGAATAGTCACAATTAAGACAGGTGATGTAGGATGGAAGCTGAAGTCTGATGCTTTGGGCTTTTTGCAAATATTCCATCTTACCAAATCCAAACTGATCAATTTTTCTTTTCTGGCTGGTGCTTTGTTATTAGGAATCAGGAGAACAGGCCTGAGATCTTATAAAGTATTGTTTTTCATAAGCTAATCAACTAGGTTTTGCTGTAGTATCAGCAGAAAGGATTCTTGACAAATATTAGTTGTCTGTTTCTTAGAAAATTTCCTTTAATTTAAAATTGAGATTTATTCATGATCTTTTTCATGCATGAGTATTGTTTCAATGTTATCTTTAAGTAACTCATTATCTTCTCATTGTACACAGAAAGAGATGGCAACTTTCAGTTCTCAAAGTTCATTGCAGTTTAATAAAGTGTGACAAGCTTTCGAATTGACATCCTAGTAGTCTTTCCAAAAATGGTAGTTTATTACCATCA
The DNA here is from genome assembly GCA_013400955.1 of Drymodes brunneopygia. NCBI lineage: Eukaryota > Metazoa > Chordata > Aves > Passeriformes > Petroicidae > Drymodes > Drymodes brunneopygia. The sequence continues at coordinate 285,650 of VZTZ01020164.1, read as the reverse complement.
AGGTTGCCTTAATTGCAACATTTGAGTTCATCTAAATAGGCTTTAAAAATACATTTCACCTTTCCTGAATGTAGACTTTCAAGTAAGTATGTAATTACCAAGCAAAATATCCTTGAATAATAAGCAATATCATTGCTCCTAGCTACATTTTATGCATCTTAAAGAAAATAATTTTAGAAAAACTTTTACTCATTTTGCTGTATAAAAGTATTTTGTTTTGTCCTTTTTTTCTGTTTGCAAATCATGAGTGAGACTGAAACTTGCTAATATTTCAATTGTATTATCAATAGCATAAGAGAAGTTGTTTTCCTGTTCTTTCACTGGTGCTAAGCTTCACATAAAGTAAAAGGAGCAAAGAATGTGGGTGGTATAAGGAAAGCTGTAAAATAATCAAAGCAGGAAATTATGATTGTCATTCGCAAGATAGTTTTAAACCCAGAATTTCAGAAGTAAAACACTGTTTTACTAAAATGTCTGTAAAAGTCCTTACAGTCAGATGTGAGGCAAAAATACTATTTAATAATTTCCCTGGGAGATGAGTGAGAGAATATTGATTTCATTGCTAACTAAATGCCTTTTTCCCCAAACTACACACCTTTTACTTTTCTAGACTGATTCTTATATGTAGGTTTGCTAGTGAGTGTTTAGTTTACAAATCTTTACACATTCTAAAGAAAGAAGAAAAATCCTGTAATGAGGTTAGCAAATGAGTGTCTTCAAAGCTTTATATATGGAGAACAAAGATTTGTCCTGCCCTATTATTTTTGGTAACCCTGAGAAAATCAAACACCTTTAAAGAGTTCTAGTAGGTATTCTGACCTTGCGTTGGTGATGGAGTAAAAAAAATTCCTTTGAAGTTTTGGTATATTCTATTTCTGTGTAAGCAAATGAATAAACAAACAAAAAAAAGCCCACAGAATACTTTTGTAGAGGACTGAGAGCTGAAATTGATCTATATTAATTTAATCTTGATGCTTTTCGTTTGAGATAAGCCAGTACATAATTTGACAGCATTTGTTTCTGATGATTCCTTCCTGGATAACGGCAAGGAGTTCCATCATAATTTTTATTTATTTTATTCATTTATTCTGAATAAATGAAGGCCCTGTTGCCAAAGGCATCTATTTGTTTAGTGTTGTATATGTTTATGCAGATTTTTGTTTTGTGTAGTCAAAAATCAAAAGTGTACTTGTCTGTGTTTGTTCATTGCTCTGTGCATCTTCAACGTCTCCCAGGAAGCATTTGTGACATACAGATTTGTCTAGTTAAAAATTTTCTTGTACAAAAATGCAATCATAATTTTGATTAACTTGAAAAGGAATGTTGTTACTCTCAGAAATCGCTATCCAGACATTCAGTCAACTTTAGGGGCTTTTCTGTGTGTGCTGATTTCCCAAACTGAGCTCACGCATCTTTCAGACAGATGCGCAATTTTATGAAGCTTATAAATTGTTGAAAGCTTTAATGGCTCTGTCATGCGCAGTTCATTTTTTAAATGCTACTGATTTGTGAACAAAGCATTAATAACTCATATTGAGCAATTATAAAGGATTTATTTTAATAGGACTGGGTCAAACCATGTTTTCTAAATTAGAATAAGTTCCATATGCAGTGGAAAATTTCAATGCTTTTAGCATTCTCCTCTGCCTTCTCAAGTTACGCGTATAAACTCATTTTGCTTGGGGTAGTGATTTTTTTTTCCCCTTTGTATCCAGTTATATGTTTATGCATTATGAGAGTGAGTACACGCTTTGGTTTTTGTGGCTTTGAAGGGTTGCTGCATAATTGAGATACCCAACTTTATGGTCAGTGACTTTAGCAACTTCTGTTCACTCTCTGTAGGAACCTTCATATCTGCCCTCCTCACAAATTCAAGAAAATATACATTGGGATAAATGGAAAACTGTTTCATGGAAGCAGAATGCACTATATGGGAACTCCTAACCATTTAGAACATGTGATTGCTGGGGATTTGGCTTTTATATGACATAGAAAACCTTTCCAATCACACTGATAAAATGTACTGCAAACATGTGCGTGGCATTCAGGTATGAAGACTTTCCATGCTGACTTCTGGTTTTCAAAGCTGAGTGTTCCTCTTGTCAGAGCTGTGGAGGGAGAGTTGGTGAGATTTTGGTTTTGTGTGTTTGGGTTTTTTAGCAAAAGTAATCAAATTTCTCCTACTGTTACATCAGGATTTTTTCTACAATATTTTCTATCTTTATATTTTTTATTAGGGACCTAATAATTCTTTAATAGGGAGAACTCTTTCAACAAACACAGAAGAGGATGTCTGCCTAAGGTCTCTTCTTCCTCTTCATTTGAAGGGCAATTCAGCATACTGAATTTAGAAAACAGAATTGACATTCTTTGTAAAAAGTGCTGTTTATGCACAGCTGTCAAAATAGCAAATCTATTAATGGTTTAGATTTAGCAAGATAAACATGAGTTAGCTGTCTTACTCCATTCCTGCCTCATCTATTCACAGAAGAGACAGATTAATTGTTCTTTATTTGTGGTATACTATTTCTAGTCAACAAGGAAATCCATCCATGTTATCAAATATTCTAACTTTATAATTTCTTTTTAATAATATTCTACAGTTCTAGTGGAACGTGATGATGCTTTAGGACATACTTCAAGTATAACTGATCCATTGATGAGATTTTGAAAAAAATTATTGAAGAGTCTTACTCCCATAGTCTTGCATAAAGCAGTTCCTGGTGTGATGAAAGAAAGATGTACTATGTACAAGCAAATGTAATATTTTTGAAATCAGTATCTTTTAACACTACAAAGGAATACAGAACAGATGTTAGTCTTGTTCTTGAGTGGTTTACCTATTGCAGTTTTTAACTATAGAAAGCAATGACAGATTATGCTAATAAATGGAAACAATTAAAATAATCTATACTACATTTGAGTCTGTTGTAGTTCTTGAATGTGTTTGAAAACACTAGCTGAAGTGCTTGCTTCTTATCTGCAAACCTTATTCTTGTGTTTTTATATCAGCAGTTTGATATTAATGGTAAGAAGCAAGCTTTGTGCTACAAACTAATAATGCATGAACACGCCATTGAAGTGTACAATGGGCCCAATTCAGATATGTGCATCTGGTCAGGGTGTTATTTTCAGGACCTTACGTATACTTTTCAAACATAGCTCCTGACTGTGTTTTTTTCCTTTGAAGGAAAGTGTAACATGTTCTTAGCCACTGAGTGACAATCTGTGTGCCAGCTGTGAATGTAAGCGTATATGTAAAACGTAAAATAGCTTGATGGTGCCAATTATGCTAGAGCCCTTTTTTTGTGTGTGTACTCCTGAAGTAGAGGTGATTAAATTTTGAAGGAAATTGATTATTACTTCTGAACTGAATTGATTATTTCTGTAGAGTCTTGTAAGTGTTGCTAGTTTAGGTAATTTAACTGATTTTAGAGCTTCAGCAAGAACTGTGAGCTAATTCCTTTTTCTCATGTCCCATGTTCATTTTAGTTTTTTGAAGTGCTATCTATTTCAACTTGGTTTCCTTCGTGGAGCAAGCATGGAGTTTAGCTGTACCTACAAAATGTTGTATATTTTTAAATGCTATGCCCTGATTATGAATGAAATAATACTTATGAAAATTCTATTAAAAGTAAATTTCCTTTATTTCAGTGGGATAGAGTTTGGGAGCCCTTCGAAGAAGTCTGAAATTCTGGAAAGTATATGCAATTATTAAATGGTAAACTATTCTAGCACACTTCTTGGTCATAGTGTCATCTTCATTTTTTCTATATGGACAATCACTTGCACTTCACTGTGCTGTAGTGGGCTTTGTTTGTCCTTGGGTACTTCTAGAGTTCATGTAGTAGAAGGGATGAGCTTGGCCTAGTATAAATCAATTATGTTGGCAGAAAAAGATCTGTGATTAAGTTGCTTGTATCTCTTTTAGACTGTCTAATTAAGCTGGCATATGCTGAGTCAAATTTTAGCAACATGCTTTAGGTAAAAAAACAGAACAAAACTGGTCATGTGCCCAAGAACAGTTGTCTCCCCAACAAGCCCACCTGTTTCCCACCTCACCCCCAAGGTCTGTGTTCCATACCATGAAATCTTTGAAAAGATATGGCACGGTCATTTCACTTTCAGTTCATTCCCCAAACCATTTTTCTTTAGGCAGAGGACATTTTATTTCAGGATAGACTCAGCTTCTATTCCAACATATTGGCTGCTTCACAGTAGTTTCTCTGTGGTGTGAAAATTGTAACTTCTGTGGCACTCCTGCATTACTGAAGGAGCAGCATGAGTTGTGAGGCAAGTTGGGGATAGAGTGATTTAACTGCACACTATTTGGTATAAAATGATTTTCAACTCTAAAGTGTCAGTCTAACCTCTCTTGCTATTATTAGTTGTGCTGCAGATACATATGTGGGTTTTTGGTAATGCATCATTGCAGTGTTTCTGTGAAGCTGCTTAAATGCATATGCATTCTTCTTGTACAAAGGTAAATACAGAGGTAGCAGGATTCTGTAAGCAGAGTTACATTCCTGCTTGTATTCAAGAGACAAGTATTGGAGCAAAACCAGGGGTTTTGTTTCCTGTTTTCACTCTCCTCCTTCAGGCTGTGTTCTTAACATCATGATTTTCTCGCATCTTTTAGATTTTTGTCCAAAACAGTGTCCCTGAAGATGTAAACCTTTTCACAGCTATGGAATGTGATACCCAATTCCAGGGAACCTTAATGTTTCCAGGTTTCACTAACTGAGAAAAAAGAATAGGGATGATGGTGAAGTTACTATTGAAAAAATGTCTGTTGATGGGATCTTGATCAGCACAATCTACAGGGAGCTGAGGGACAATGAAAATTTGTTTCGCAGAAAACAGAGAGGGGGATCATAGCAGAAAAGGATGATTTACAGTAAAACTTGAGACCAGAAGCATAATTCTGATACATTGATTTTAAACTTTGGGGTGCATTTGCTTTTCTAGTTTTATGTTGCTGCATAAGGTTGTGTTTTAAGTAGTACTTTTCTTAATTTCTCACTGTAGAATCTGAGGGTTGGATCACCTCTCTTGTGAAGACAGGCTTAGAGGGGTTGTTCAGCCTGTAGAAGGGAAGGCTCTGGGGACACCTTAGGGCAGCCTTCAAGTATATAAAGGGGACCTACAAGAGAGTTGAGTACACAATTCTCTTGCATCACTCCGGCCATATAGTGATAGGAAAAGAGGAAATGGCTTTAAACTGAAAGAGGGCAGGGTTAGATGTTCTTTTGGGAAGAAATTCCTTCCATGAGGGTGATGAGGCAGCTGAGGAGGCACACTGGTGCAGTCTGTTCCCGAAGAACTGCATCCCTTGGAAGGGACCCATACTAGCGCAGTTTCTGAAGAACTGAAGTCTATGAGAAGGAGTCAGATTGGGGAAGTTGTTAGAGGAGTGTCTCCCATGGAAGGGACCCGACAGTGGAACAGGGGAAGAGTGTGAGAAGTCCTCCTCAAGAGCAGGAAGGAGTGAGTGTCTGAGCCAAAGCTGATTGTGCAGCCTCCATTCCCTGTCTCCCCGTGCCATTTAGGGGAAGGAAGTGGAGAAAATCAGGACTGGAGCTGAATCTGGGAAGGGAGGACTTGGGGGCAAGATGGTTAAAGATTTGGTTTTATTTTCTCATTATCCTGCTGTGGTTTGCTTGGTAATAAATTAAATTAATTTCTTCAAATTGAATTAGTTTTGCTCATGAGAGTAATTGGTGAGTGATTTTTCCTGGTCCTTACCTTGACCCATGAGCTTTTCATTATGTTTTCCCTGCCATTTTCAGCTGAGGAGTGAAGTGACGGAGAGGCCTTGATGGATACCTGGTCCAGCCAGGGTCAGCTCACTATTGTTTGAATAGAACTGAGTTGCTTCAGGACCAAGGTCAGTACCTCTGACGAGGAGTTTCACAGCTGCCCTGCCACGTGTCACAAAAGCCATGGTTGGCTGGCTGGTGCCCAGAAGTGGCCAAGCATAGGGAATGCAAAAGGAAATGGGGTAATACGATTCATAATAATGACCTGGAAATCTGATTTTTCCTTCTTTGTGTAAGACTCAGGAAATGCGGGGGCTCATTAAAATACTTAGATTAAGCCATGAGAAATCAAAGAGATGCAAAGCAGTTCATTTCTGTGTCTCTGATGAAGCAGCTCTGGGATGATATAAAATGCTCTTCTTCACTGTTTTTCTGTGTGGCTTTAGGGGACTAGTAGTTGTCAAGGAGAATTGAAGTGGAGTGATTGATGTGTTAAGGTAAAAAGTCAGTGATGTAATTGTGTCCCAGAAGGCATGTTTTTCCCTGGTATATCACCTGTTTTACATGGAAAGGCTTAGAGGAGATTGATTATGTATGAGAAAGAGTAAGCTGGAAGAATTAGCCAAGAGAGTATAGTATTCAACTAGACAGTTTCCTTCTTAAATTGAACAAAAAAATCTGTGCCAGTGATGATAATGAAAAGCAAATAACCTTAGGGTGAAACATAAGCAAGAAATTTATTGTGTGGAAACAAGAAGAAATAAACTGTCTTTGTAATCATTGCAATAGGAACGTGTGTTTCCAGCTATATTTAGATCTATCTAATGCTTGTCTCTTTTTTGTTGAGCAACTTGTAGGGAACACTATTGGATAAGATGGCATCTAGGAAAAAGCATCAAGTGGTGTTGTTACTTTCATGTTGTGTATTTTACCATTTTCATTCTAATTTCATAATTTATAAGAATTAGATACTCATATATGCAGAGGCCACTAATGCAGCATCATAATTTTCATCCTGTGTCATTTGAGTTCATAGGGCTAGCTGTCTTCCAAGATGCATTTGGGAGCTAAAAAAAGAAAAATATAAAGTCGGTATTTGAAGAAAAAAAAATAGAGCATAATACATCTCATTGATTCTTATGTTGATTACATTGTTTCTTTCTGTTTGTGTCAGTGGGCTTCTGTTAGAAAAAGCTTCTAAATTTTATGCTGAAAGCTAGTGAGTGATGGCAGCTTTTGATAAGTTTTATTTGCTGTCTGATCAGTACAGCTAAGCATCATGACTCCTGCTGGTTTAGGAAACATAGATTTGAGCAAAAAGTGAAGTAGAATAAAAACTTAAATGTAATTAATTTCTAGGAAACAGATTTAGAAATTCTCCATTTTCTCTTGAGCAATATGGTGTAAGAAACTCATTTTAATTGGGTAGTGTCTTAGAGGGAGAGAGGATTTTTATACCTTAATCCTCTTTTAATTGTCTCTAAGATCTGTCTTGATTTTCTTCTCTTGATATTGGACATCTTTGAGCATATTTAATTCCAAAGTCATTCTTGTCTATATGGTGTTTTGATACCATGCAGTAAATTGGCCAGTGTAACTTTATTTTGTCTGTTTTCAAATCATTTTTCAACTGGGAAGTCAACAGTATCTTATCTAATTGAGCAGAATGAACTTAGCCTCCTTAAAATTCCTGTTGATTTATATGACAGTCTCCTACCAAAGCAAGCATCTCATTCACTAGTTTGCTCAGAAGTACCTCTAGCCTGCTGGAATGCTAACCCAGCACATAAGATTATGCATTTGAGAAGCTTCATGCCAAGCGAGTATCGTTGCTGTTGGTATCCAGCAATATTCCACAGGCACGGAGCATCTTATATTAACATCTTATTGTTAACATAATATGAGCTGGGAAAAGAGATTTGCTGTGGGAATATTCTCAGGTGGGCCTCAAGATTTGCATACATTTATGCTTGTTCTGTGTTTTAAACTTGTACACGGTTCCCTGGCGCTCTGATCAGATCTCTTGCCTTGCCAGCAGATTATCACACAACAATTGAATACATTCAGTTTGTGGTGTCTCAAAGCACATGTTAAAGACTCCAATGTTTGAACAGTAAGACAAATGTTTGCTGGCTATGGGATGCAAGGAAAACAAGATGTGTGTAAAGTGTGGTATACTCTAGTGGTACAACACAAACAATGAATAATGAGCGAAGATTAAATTGTTTTTGCACAATTTGTTGTAGAAGTTTAGTGTCTTCCCTTCATACTTGTATTCTATTACTGTTGAATACCTACTGTCTTGGGAATACAGCTCTTAGGTGAATGACCAAGTATCCCTCTGTTCCCTATGTTTTAATGGCCACTGCAATTTTAACTTTAATCTCTGTTCTGTGGATGTTGCAAGCCTTAAGAGAAGTATTTTGGGTGGGCATGCTTCAGGTAGGTCACTACAGGAGCTAAAGCAAGACATACATTTTTCTTAAGCCTACACTGAGCACAATTAAGGCATTTAGGGATATTTTCTCACCAGTTTATAATACCTTGAGGGTCACTATACTACTGTTCCAGTAGCTATGTAAGTCCCATGTTTTGGAAAAAAGCTAACGATATAAATGCTTTTATACTGATAAAACTGCCCACACTGAAGAGAAACAATCTTCTAAATGGCTTTCCTTAAGTGTTTAATGCAGGATAAACACTGGGGTGAATCAATGGAAGGTCAACAATCCAAACATGAAGTGGAAGGTCAGCAGCTTTGTAGAGCAAGTTGCTTCCCTAACTTGGCTGCATTTATTGGCATCATTTTAGTGATTTATTTCAGATTATGTGTCTGGCCTCAGCATAAAAGACTTGGAAAGAATTTGGCAAATCATTGAAATAGTAGACTATGACTGAAGAGTTAAAATGATAAAGTTATTTTTGTCACAGAACTGTAGTTGAGCACCTAATTTGGTTTTAATAGAATTAAATAGAATAGAATTTAATAGCATATTGAACTATCTGCTTAATCTTTCCATGAAGTGAAGGGTGCTACCAAGAGTTACATTTCAGGACACATTGACAATACTGGTCACTATACCAGTATAGCAGCAATTAGATTATGAAAAAAGAAAGTAAATAAAAGGACTTCTGTTTGCTGCACTTAATCATTGAATGCAGTCATAATTTTTTCACTGTTTCCTGACTAATAATGAAAATCCCTTTAACTCTCGTTTTGTTGGGTTTTTTTCCTAAAAAGTTGTGCATTGCAGCTAGAATGTAAAATGCAGGTGGTGGAGATTAACAGGAAGGAGTAATCTGTGGTGGGAAAAAGGAAACCAATTATTCAGAATGCCCTCCTATTTCCCAGTGCCCCAATAAAGGCTTCACCACAGTCTCTGCTCACTTCTCCCCTTCTTGCCAGCACTTCTCCAGTTTTGTTTCTTGATGCTGTCAGTCAGTCTGGGACTGTCTTGTGGTGTGCTGGACTCTTACTATTTTTTAGTATCAGGCACAAATTGTTCCCAGGGTGGCAATAAATTATTTGTGTTTTCAGTTTTCCTAATTGCTGCTTTTGCAGACTTTCCTCAGTATTGTCAGGGGTGATTTAAGCAGACTGTATGTTATGACTGAAGCAAGAAAGTGAAAAAGTAAAGGCGAAAAAGGCATAAAGAATTCTTGACGTTGCTTAACTTTCATCTCAGACCATTATGGTTATGTAAAACATCTTCTTAACTTTTAAAGCACATACTTTTATAGCAATTAATTATATTTAGTGGATGACATAGTATATTTTATATTCATATTATACTGTAATCTTCATATTTAAACACTGAAAAAGAAACTCTATAGCATCTACCAGACTTTCTAAGATGCAGATCAAGTACAATTTCTGTATTAAATGTGTTCACACGTCTGGAGTATGCTGCTATGGCATTGAATGACCCTTTTGCCTTGGGAGGTGAATGTCGATTTTAGCTGTCCATACCCTGGAGTCTTTTGCTGTTAACCTGTTTTGCCTTCCTTTCTTGAAACTTATGTTCTCTGTGCAGTTTCTAAAGCTTTGTCCTTTTATCCAACAAAGTCCTCATTCTGGTTTTTGATTGGGATTGTTTATTTTTAATGTAATCTGTAATGATGGCGCATGTGAAGACGTAGTGCTAAGGACTTCTGACCTGACCAGGTTACAGAGGAGAAGAAAGTAGATTTTTGAATAAAATATGGGTTTTATTCCTTTCTGCTCCTTAACACTGCTGCAATAATGCTAGAGATTGAGGCAGTCTTTAACTTGTATGTATTCGTACAGATATTGTGACAACTAAACAAGGTGTGTAGGCAAAATTAAAACATAATCTTATCAGAAGTCTGTATTCAGCACATATATGGGCACAGTTGTCTTGCTTACCCTCTGATTTAGTTAAGCCTAATTGCTCTTACATGTCAGAATTGTTTCTTATTCTAGTAATTAACTCAAATTTGGTTTTAAATGTTTTTAAAGAAATTATTTACTGAAATGTAGAGCACAGCGTCTGTATTCATCTTGAATTTTTTTAGACATCTTTTGTTCTAGTTAGTTCTTAACTGCCAATTAATAACAGCAGCAAAATTCTCTCAGTTATTCCAGAAAAGGCAGAAATTATGACACAAGGAAAATTTTTTCTTTTTTTTTTTTTTTTTAAATGCACTGTTAAACTATTGCTGAGATTACATTTTAAATATTTCTTCAAAATGTTTTTGGATGCACTAAGTACCTAGCAAGGGAACAGATGCACATCCTGCAGCAGTAAGGTAAAATAAAAAAGAAAGAAATACCAATGGTCCCCTTAAGGGCTGAGTTTCTTCAGCTATCATTTTATCCTTTCATATGATTCTGCAGTCAGCTGCAGGCCCTCTGAAGCAAGAACTATTTTGAGATGTGTTTCTCTGTGTATCTAGTATGGTTCTTGTCTCAACTGATGCATGTAGGAATTACTATAAAGCACACTGAAAATATAAAGAAACGGATTACCTCATAAACAATTAATATTGTCTTTTAAAGGTAACTAGTAGCAATACCTCAAATATTAAAAAATGCCTCAGTCTGAATGAAGGTAGCCATTATGTGAGGCAGGTATGCTTTTCTCTTTGTGAATTATTTAATTTCTTTCTCATTTTGTGTAACAGGTGGTACCTTGTTGGAAATGCTTATATTTTTCTATGGAAATAGCTTGCAAAATTTTCTAATACTATCTATTCCTAAAACTATGGTATTCTAAGTGGGAAGTGATTGCTTAAAGCAGGAAACTGTTCGTGTTTTGTGCTAATGTGCACTATTAATCCCACACTCTTGAGTGGGTTCCTAAAGTTTCCTTCTAGAGCATGAATGTCAATGTGTATGCCATCAGTCTTAGTACTTCCTAGAGCACTTTTGTTTGCATTGGATCATGGTTTGGAAACTTCATTTAATTTCAATTAATTCCCCATTCAGCTATGTACAGACTTTAATTCCTGGACTCCTTAGATCAGTGAGTTTTGCTCATTTTGTCTTGTCATTTCCTAGGATAAATCGTCATGACCCAGGCAACCAAATTTATTCCAGTTATGAAATATGAGTCAAATTTAATTTTTGGAGGTGAAAATCAGTAGGGTATATCAAAGCATCATGCCACCTCCCTCCCTAGTTAGCAGTTTTGTTTGCACTGTGAAGATGACAACCAAAAGTGCTAATGCAAATTAGTTTCTTTATGATATGACACTGGGAGAGAATTACTTTATTTCTGACATGAAACTGTGAGAGACAGAGAGTAGAAATATAGTATCACATTGGTGACATTTTGCAAGAGACCTTGGAGAAACCTTTGCATGTTTGAAAAATAAAAGCAACTTAAATTTTCTGGGTGAACTTACCCAGAAAGGAAAAATTTGAATAGAGCAGGCAGCTCTCTTCAAATCTGAACTACAGTTGCATTTGGGGAAAAAAAAAAAGGGTTCTAGGAAATGAAGTTTTAACTTAGTATCCCTTTTATTTGATAAAGAATACAGTACAAAAAAAACCCAGAATTTTGACATGATATGTATGTTTATATTTTTGCTACTACTTTTATCTATGTCCTATGTCCTTGCATAGACATTATTTTTGTGATAAGTTCACAATATACACAGTTTCTATATATATATATATATATAGCTCTTAGCTTTGTAACATTTTTCTCAATCTTTTGTGTTCCTGTAGGTCCACTTAGAAGTATTTGTATTTCCAGTTGACCTCATATTTATTGAGATATAAACCAAATCTGTGGGCAGCAAACTGTTCTCTTTTAATAGTTATGTTAGGATTGCATAGATACTTTTTATTGTTTTTAAAAATATTTTTGATTGTGAAAGTAATAGTATCTTTATTGGTATTCATAATTATTTTATTTGTGTAATTTATATATGTCTTTGTGCGTATTAAATAAGCCTATTATCTCACATTAATTGATTTTAAAGTAATTTATCATCGCTGCTAATCTGAGTGCATTAGGTTCTAGTGAAAAGCAAAATAAACAACACCTCTGCTCCACACATCTCCCTTGTAATTTTTTATCTTTTGTAAATCTCAAATATACAAATTTAAACACAGCTTAATATTTTTCACTGTGAATATTCTGATGTGTTACTGGCTAAATTAACAAAGTTGCTTGGAAAAGTCTCTAGACTGTACTCCTACAAAACACCTTTAGTAGCACAGTGATTGTATGAAATGCTTAGTATCTGTTTAAGACAAGTTTGGTCATCATCATCATTATTCTGTTTGAATGTTGTAAAATATTTGTCCTCCAAAAAATGATTTTTTTATCATACTGCCAAGATCAACTGTTCCATATATTTTGTACTCATATGAACAGTATACACAGAACCTGAATTTTGCTCAAAACAGGTTGTCATGCACATCAGACCTTAAATGAATATGTTAAAACAATTGATGACTTCACTTTTCCCCTTGCTTGTATCCTTTGCAGTGCAACATTGTGATAAATGACGCTCTCTTCAGTGCTAGATGCAGTGTTCAATTTGACTTTATTGTGATTATCTAATCTAAAAATTATAAAAATAAGAGTACTAACGAGATTTATAGGTAGCAAAAAGTATTATTACTTGTAGTAGATCTTTCAGTTATTATGAAGTAACTGGAAAACCAAAAAACCCTATGCTTTCCCCTTCTGAATATGCACAGAAAATCAGCAGCCTTCATACAGTTTCTTGTTCTGATTTTACTGTTGAGGTGACTGGATACCATTGGTGAAAAATAACAGTTTTCATTAAAGTGGTACTAGATATCTGGGGCACAGTTATTTCTTAGTTCTGGTGGAATTTAGGTGTTACTGTACAGAGTCAGAGAAATGCTCTGCATCCCCTTCCCACAAGTTTGATAATACATTCTTGAGAGAGTAGAACAGATCAAAAAAAGAACAATGTTTAAATGAAATACTTGTTCAGTAATCTGTGGCTTAATAACTTTTTGAGGCTGAAGTACTAATTTCTTTATTTTTAGAACTTGGTACCTTTTCCTTCTAGAAATTTGTGTCATTGTTTTGAGCAATGCTTCGTAGCATTGAGTTCTGTTGTTGTAAATGCATGTGGTGTAAAACAAGTGTCTGTTTACTTACTTTTGCCTTCCCTACTTGCCAGTTCTTCCAAAACGGGAATCAGTAAACAAAAGCAGAGTTATCACTACCTTTTGTCTGTCATTCATGATTTCACACATAAGGCTAGTCTTCAGTCATCTCTTTTCTACACTGAAGAGTGTTGGTCTGCCTACCATTCCTATCATTCCTTATTTCAGAAATACTTATTTCTTATATCCCTTTTTTTTTCTTTTGCTGTTTTTGTCTGCCTTATCTCTTGGGTGGCAGCAAAGAGAGTAGATAATACTGAAGATTCAGGCACAGAACAGATTTGAGTGAATTTATATATTCTTTGCATTCTGACTCTTATTTTGATTACTACATTAAGATGTTTTTCCACTGAGATACCTATTTATATCTGTTGTCAATATTTTTTTCTGTATAGTAGTTGTCAGCTCAGTCCAATACATATTTGAAGTTAGCCTTTCCTTTCTCCTGTGACTTATTGTGTTGTTCTGCATTGAAATCCATCTGCCATACAGTTATTGATGAAAGAATTTAGTCTTCTTCACTAGGTTTTTGGTCAGCAAAAGGATTGTCATTTCACTATTAACTCCTTTCTGAATCATATGTGTAAGTTGAAAAGCCATCCTTAAATAGGTCTTTGTGGAATTTGTGTTCTTTTCTCTGATGTGAAAACCAGCATTTGCCTACCATTAATCTTGTGATTAGGCAATAATCCTTTCATGAAAGGAATTTTCCCTTCCTAACATTTTAGTTGCTTTCTATTTTTATGTTTGGTGAACACAACATATAGATTCCATAGTATGATATATTATCCATATGTGCATTGATTCTGTTTTTTTCTTTCACTCTGTCGGTTTTCTTGATAATGGTGTCAGACATTAGTGTTAAAAATAAAATAAAAAATTGTTCCGGCCGCTAGATGTTGGGCGAAAAATTAAGGAGGAGGCTGGCCGCTGTAGATGGCCCCTGGAGCAGGAGAAGGGGCGCCTGTGGTCGGACCGACTCCCTTGTCCCAAAGGCTAAGCCTTGTGGTTGCCAGTGGGGGAGACAGGGTCTCCAGGGAGAGTCCGAGCCAGGAGAGGAGTAAGGGTCGTTAAAGGGTTTGCTCCTAAGGAAGCCTCAAGGCAGCTCGGCTATGGTCCGGCTAACGCACAAAGGGAGAGACTCTCGGAGAAGCAACAACACAGATTTATTCCGGTTGGGACCTCCTCACGAGAGCCCCGATTTGAGGTCGAACATTACATTTTATACTACAACAACAGCCAATAGGAACAAGGGAGCGGGGAGGGGTCAGGGCGGAGCCAGGATGGTTCCACCAGTAGGAAGATAGGGAAGGAGGGGTTAGGGACAGGGGGCCAATGAGGGACCGAGGAACATGGAACTTTCCAGACAGGAAGGAGGGGAACAACTTGGAGTGACAACTGCTTCCAGCAAATCATAGCATAGTAAAATTGCATGTCAGGGTGACTCAGCAGGATCCTCGTATATTGACATCTCCAGGGCGGGATCCTGAGGACAGGGCCCTGCCCACCAGGAGGAGTCTGGAGTCTTGGGAGGAGCTTCAGCTGGGAAGGCAACTCCCACACATTAGGAGCTGTAGTTTCCCAGATCCTGCAAACACACTCTTCTGAAACAGTGAGGCTATGTTTGCTACCTATTCTTTTTCTAATATCCAAATGCTAATTGATAGTTATGTGCTGGAGTTGCAATTCAGCCATTTCATGTTAGGGTTCCCTTAAATTCCATCCGGGATCACCTCTGTTTCTGACATTATGATACTGATTGTATTATGACTGTTTTATAGCTTCTTCTACTAGTGATTAATTTTGAGACAGATCTTCCACCATATCTGTGCTAAGTGGGAGTTGTAATGTGAAAATCACCACAAACTTTTTTACAGTGGATGCAGATGCCACTGAACATGCAAAGATTTCTGCTCTTTTCATGTCTGGTTGGTTTTATACAGTAGCCTTACTTTTTGGCAAGCTTCCCTCTTTGGAGAAGAATTTACTGTGAGGCACGTATACTTTTGCAAGCTGTTCCTCAACGTATTTTTTTCTTTTTTGTCCTACCCATATGAGATAAGACTCTCAGTTTTCTAGTCATGAGGGTTTTTTGAATCATTTAGATTTGTCTTAGAGTATAACCATATTTTAAGTAGGTTTTAATGCTTTGCTTTTTGACCAGGTGAACTTCTTTCATTGTCTGTTTTTCTAAATTGTTGTGCATTTATTGCTTGGAGACAAGTGTAAATCATTTCAAACAATACAAAGACTGCCAAACCCAAAAATCCCTCAATCCTTCAAGGGTACTTTATATCCTTTCAGATGCTCCTCTTAACATTCTCTTACTGTAGTTTTTATGTTGATGTAATTCTTATTTCTCTATCTTACTGAAATCCTATGCAAGAATATAGAATATAGGAAACCTCAGAATTTGCATGGAAGTTGCATTAAATTGTTCAAACAAGTTGAATATTGCCTAGGATAAAGTGAAAAGGCAGTTTTCTTCATGTAGTTTACTTCACTGTGTGCTAATGTGTTTTCTTGTTATCATGAATTAGCCTTGTGTCCTAACCTGAACTTTATATAAATAGCATTGATAATGAAGTCATTGCAGATTTAGTACTAATTCCTACACATAAAATATTTTAATATCCATTAGCATGTCAGTTATTGAGGTCACCATTTAAGTTGTAGCACAGTATTATTTTTCCTTGATCAGACCACAAATATCTATCTGTATTTACTGTCTGCCAAACTCCTCAGCCCAAGAAAACCCTAAAACAGAACACAAAAAATCTCCAACTAACCAACCAAAAGAAAAAAAAAAATCTAAAAGACCCCACCAAGCCAACAAAACAAGAAGAAACCTACCAGCATGATAAAGGAATTTTTGCTGCACGGTTGGATGCTAGGTTGACAAATACTGAGGGGATTGGAGCTGTCCAGTTACAGTGATAAATAACTTACTGTGGCCTTTTCTTAAATATTAATGAAAAATAAATGCTTTTATGATACTCAGCAGCTGAAATCTTTGTCAGCCAATATAATTTGGTTTGGGAGAATTTTTTTAAGTAGGATCTTTATGTATATGGAGTGTATATACCAAGCTACTTGACATCTCTTCTGGCAAGCCATCACAATCCCAAATCTCCATAGGATGTAGTAGCCCTGCCATGTAAAGGATGGTGGCTGGTGAAGTTTTGCCAAAACAAAGTAGAAAAAGCGATTATCCCTCATTGCTGCAGTGAATATATCAAGCTGGCTCATAATATGAAATATTGGCCTTTTTATGGTGTTTGCCTCTTCAGTGTCTGTCAATACAGTATCTTCCAGGCATTCAGATTTCTAGCTGATCCATTAAAATAGTGTAATATAAGTGATTACACCAGACTTTTACTCCTAAGCAGGCTGTCTACAAGGCCTTTTTCCACACATTATCGTCTGTCTGCCCTTCTAATGTTTGTTGAATGGTTTTACTTCTTAATGTTAATGTGTGTCTTACAAACAACTGTAAACCCAGCACTGCATATCCTGTTACAGCTTAGCCCCAAGTGACCATGCTACGGAAGAACTCCTGTTGATTAACCATTCCATTCAGGCATTTTTGTGACATTATAACAGTTGAATTTGTGTGGAAACAGTTGAATTTGTCCTCTGTTGCTTTTGCTCATCCAAGAGATTGACATGAAGTCATGTACCTAGAAAGTAGACATTTCTAAAATGTTTTATGAAATGTAAGAATCAAAACTTATGTTTACTTTTTTAATGATGTGCAAAAACATACTTAATAGCTCCCTGCTCCTTTTGATCTGAATAGACTTAAGTCTTGAGTGCTGACTGCAGAATAAATCATGATAAAGCAAAGGTTGGCCCTCTTGACTATATACTCACTGCAATTTTAAGTGATTTTTATATGTATCATTAGGTGTTATCAACATTGAAGCTTAAGCTTATGGTGGGTTTGAGGCATATAAATCTTGGCTCCTTTTTTAATTGCAAAGAGTTGTGACTATTACGCAGCTGATCTTGCAAATTCAAAAATATTCAGTACTTTAATTATGCTTACTTTATTTAAGTGCTAAAGGCCACAGCAGGCCTGCAATTGCAAGCATGCTAAGAGCATATAATACAGCCAATTGCAAACAGCAGTCTAATTTGTTGATTTCAACTGAGGTGTAATTATATTGCTTCATTTGCTGAGCAAATCATATGAGAGCTTCTCTAAATCAGCCTGATTGTGTAATGAAGAGCTAATTACAAACAGCAGTGTTCTTGCAGTAAATTTATGGTGACTGCTAATGCCAAGTTGGCACCACTATGACAATGGCTCATTAGTACATTTACAAAAGCAACAGTGGAATTCTGCCCAAAGCACAGCAACTGTTCCCTATTTGAGGAGATGAGAGTGATTAACTCTCTCCCTTCCATTGTTACTTCAAAGAACAAACAAAAGCACCACAAAGCACCATGCTGTTGTCATTTCCTTCTTGGAAGGAATTATATAAAACTTGTGGAAAAGTCCACCATAGGACAGAATGACTTGGAAAGAATTTTTCCTAACATTAAAGGCATGTAGACTTGAAAAATGCCATTTGGCTAGAGCCTGTGCATTAGTGACAAGTGGAGGTCTGGTTTGTGCTTTTGCTGTTTCTCTTCTTCCCTTGTACTTGTGCTGCATGAAGTCAAGGATTGTCTTGGCAGTCTTAAGGCTGAAAGAAAATTTCTGAGGGAGAATTATTTTTGTGTCAGCCCTGTGAATAAGGATTTTTAGATTTCTGCAATTTAATTTTTTTTCTGTTTAAGTTCTAATTGGTGGTGGTGGCCTGATACATCTTACTTTATTTAATTCTAAATTATGTTTACTGTCTGATCAACCAACTGAAGTAGACAGATGAACTGGTCACTGTAAAAATTCACAGCACAGGATAACTTCTCTAGTCTTTCCGAAGTTTCCATTAATCTTTTGGGTTTTATTAATTTCTTTGAATTCCATGAAGCATACATTTTTATAGGTACTTTCAAGCAATTGGAATAATTTATTTCTGAATTAGATCTGTGTAATTGCCTGTTCGATTTTAAGCCTGACACCCACAGTAGATTGAATGCTGTTTTACACAAAGGCTTCTAATCTATTAAATGGTGCACTGGGACTGATTTCCTATGAAATTATCTGAATTACTTTTTCTCTTGGCACAATAGCACAGAATAAATTTCTTTCTCTATATCTCCATCTGGCTTCTTTCTCCTGTAACGCAGAAAAATGAAGTTGTGGCCTCTTTATTTCTTCTCTAATTCTGTTTAGTTACAGGTGACTCTTAATGAATAGTTTGAATTGGACAACCACCCCAAATACAGAAATATGGATTCATTAGACCAACAGCAATGGGCTTAAGTTTATAGGAAGCAGACTTCCTTGAAAAATATTTCATATTTAAGTCTAAAATAGTGATGGGGTTTTTTTTTCCCCTACAAGCACCAAAGTGGCCGTTTGCTCTGATGCCTGTGAGTTTTGGCTAGTTTTGAATCTTGTGTTTAACATGAAGACAGTCCAGACTAAATTTCTAGATCAATACCTTTTGGTGAGTAGCAAATCTGTGGAGAAATTATAAAAAAGCTAGTAGGAATTATACACTAGTCACTGGCAGTTATTGACATAGGCATGCATATTTTGAAATTCCAGGAAGGAAATGAATACATGCAGATTTCATCTAAAGGTACATTTATTAGGCATGGGGAACACTTAGTNTTTTTTTTTTTTAATGGTGATTTGCCTCAGTCTTCTCAAGTGTATATTCTCAATGAGATATTATAGACACTCTTTTTCTGGCACCTTATTCTAACATAAAATCTGTTTCATTAACCAGATCTTCTGCTCCAAAGTTAATATATTAATAGGTGTTAGTAAGACTATCAAATGAACCATATTTTTATTTTTCATGAGACATAGCCAAAATATTGCAGTAGAGAATGTAAGTTATTTTGTATTTCCTTAATTGTTTATTCTCTAGAGAATAGGGGAAGGGAAAGTCAGAAAGATGCAGCAAAAATTATTTTCCACACTTGTTTTCCCAGTCTTCAGACTAATATACAAAACAATTTTATCAGAATCCTGTCATATTGGGGGAAGTGTGCTCTTTGGATGAAGACTGGTCTCTAACAGAGGTGGCTTCCAGTTTTCTCTTTTGCTTTTGGATTTGCAGGATGGTCTCCTTATCCACACTTTCAAAGAGCACATATTTGTCTACTTCTTCGTTTGATCTTCCTAAACAAGATTTGTGTTAAAGAGAGACCTTCCATAAATTACTCTCTTACTTTGATTTCCCATTAAAATGAATTTTAAAGTTAAGTTCAAACCAAATTATTCCTTTGAGCAGGGTAGGAGAATGGAACAGAAGAGCAAACTACTTCAAAATGGGCTGATGCCTGAGAAATCTGCATGAATATTTGTCTAGTTTCTCATAAAAGAAAAGTTTCATCACTTTGTACCCTCTGGTATTTGCATTTATCACTTTTTGTTATTGTGCTATATGAACTCTAGATCATATTTCCTCTGAGGCAAAAATCTTGGAGTTTTCTGGTTTTGGAAAATTAAAAGGACAGGTATCTCTTCATCATGCTGTCCCTTTTTAACTCCTGTTGGAGTTTGTTGTTTTTTGTTTTTTTTTTTTTAAGCAGAACAAAAAAAAACACAAACAAACAAAAAGCCCCTACAAAACCAAACTCAAACCACAAAAGCACATGCACAAAAAAAAATTGTGTCCCCACAACAGACAGAAGTTTGCTACATCATATTAATGTAAATAAATTAGGAAAGATGTTCTTTGATTTGGCCAGTCCTACTCGGTGCCTGTCATCATGCAGCTCTGTTCATTGGAGCTTTAGGAAGTTACCATTTAAAAGTCTCAGAAAAAAAAAAAAAAACTACAAAGAGATTTGGTTTGACAAGCCATTGTTGGAAATGTGGAAGGTTTCAAATCTTTGCAGCATCCAACTTGTGTGCAAGTCAGCTGGAGACAGGCACATTTTTGTGTCTAGAACAGGAGATAAACAGTACTGGGTGTCAGTATCATCAGTTTCCAAGACTCACCATAGATTGCATTACACCTTTGGAAATATAATTCCATTTTTTTCTTACCTGTACAGTAGAGTAGTGTTTACTTTTGAAGCCCTTGGAGGGAAAGTGAGCAGTAGGGAGAAAATTCTTAAGGCATTTGAATTTATGTTCTTTCCTTGTAGGTCTCTGACAAGTATTCCTTTACCTGTCTGCAAAATTTGGTTTCACACTTTGAAGGTTAATTTAGCTCACGGCAGAATTACAATGGCAGATAACTTAAATGTGACAACATGTGAATGTTCTCATATGAGGAACCCTGCCCTTGACTCTCACGTTTCTAAAGCTACATGATAGTTTAGTGGTGGATACTTAGAGCCATCTGTGAAGATGGCATGTAGCCCATTTCTAATAAGTGCCAAATAAACACGTTCTTAGATGGTAATCTTGTGCAATACTGCAAATGCTATCTCAGCTACGGAAAGGTCACGTGTTGTGACAGCTTTGCCAAGCATCTCTTTACACTTTGTGATACTTGCTGACACTAACAGGCCAGAAAAAGATGATATTTCTTAACAGTGAAACTAGGCACCTGTGCCTGCCCACAAGGAAAACATAAATGTAGGAGTGACCTTGAACTAAAGAATTTGTCAGAAAACTAACATGCAAAACTTCAATAGCAATTCTGTATTATTAATCTATTTCCAGAATGCATTAGGAAATTGAGGAGCAGGGCACAAATTTCAAAAAATTTTCAAAGACATTGATAACTGGAAGTGAAAACTGTGCTTCCTCCCACAAACTGTCATTGTTGGATTTTGGTGTTGCAGTTAGACGAAAAGGGATATGACAGATTTGCCATTTGTCATGATGCTTAGTCATCTTTATTGCAGCCAGCTTAATTAGACTCTTAATTCAGCACAGAAAAGTTACAACCTTTGGAAAATATCTAATTGATAAATTGAACCTTTCTGCTTTGTGTTTTGTTATCACGCTTTTTTTTCCTTTGAATGCCTGTCTGCCTTTTAACATGTCTCAAAGAATTACTTAGTGTCATCTGCTGTAGTTTTCAGTGCATTTCAGTGCACAAACTTTCTAACAAGGTGTATTTAAAACACTGAATTGTCATCACATAGAAGTCTCTGAAGAAGTTTTTATCTTACAGATATATATATATTTAAAAATAGGCACAACCCCACAGTAGATGTGGTTAGCATTTGGAAATTGTGCTTCCATGAAGAAATAACATGTATTTGAGCAGTCTTGTCTATACTTTTGAGCATATTTTGTAATTTCAGAACTCATCAGAAAGTTTTTCACACTAATTCCCTCTTTAGAACCTTAAAAAAAATTCATGCATGTTTTTACCCAGAAACTATCTTAGGCAGAATTACTCTTAAGAGTACCATTTGAATTGATAGATTCTCTGTGCGGCAGTAACATCATCAGTCTTACATTAGAGTTCCGGTTCCTTCCTTTTTCTGTTTATTTTTCTTTTTTTGTTCTATTGTAAAAGAATGTAAGATTTTATAAATAATTGTGAAAGAATGTATGATTTTATAAATTATTTTCTTATGATCTTACTACTCCCCACTGCATATGCACATTTAACCATGGCTGAATTACCAGAAAAAAAAACTATTAATTTTTCTAACTTTATTATCCTGAAGAGAAAGATCTAATGCACAAAATGACGGGACTGGTAGAATAATTTAAATCCAACTTGTGCAACTTACTCATAAATCTGAGTGAAAGATAAATTCATTTTTATCTTGGACAAAAAAATTTATTTTCTCTTCCAAATTGGTTCAGTTTTGAGTAGTGAAAATTTACAGTATAAAAATGAATGAACTGATTCATTATTTGTGAATATTTCTGCCTTGACTGTACTGATGATCCCAAGTTGTCTTGTCATAGCTGGAAGGTATTTGTATGGGTGTTGCAAGATCTGTTCTTATTTTTCAGTAGAGAACATGATTGTGGTGCACTATAAACAGTACTGCTAGTGACATAAACTGCAAGGGCATAATCTGTACCATCTGTGGAATATCAGCAACAATAACAGAACATCTCTGCACTGGTATGGACTTAAGGTATTGTCTTCAGTATTTAGGACTAAATTGTTTTTTTTGCCCTCAGTTACGACAGCCATTTATGTTACTTAAATGCGGCAAGTAGAATTGGTGCAAATCTTCTTTAGAGAAGGCCAGTGACTATTGCAGAAGTCGTAGCTGCTGATGAAATACAAGCACAAAAGAAGCCCAAATGTGGGTTTCTTGTGGGCTGGCTCTTGCAGCAGCATTTGATGTTCAAGGAGGGTGGTCCTTGCAAACAGCCCTGAGTTTGAATTCAAGCAGCTGTGGGTAGTTGTGACTTTTGCTGCTGAAGTGCTGTGTGTATTTTGGTAGAAATACTTTGCCTCTTCAACAGCCATTCTTTTGGATGAAATTGTGTGTTAGCGGGCAGGGACTGTTTGTACAGTGCCTGGTACAACACTTCTACTTGATTAGCTCCACCTTATATGTTGCTTATAATGGACCCTCCTTACCCCTGCATCCACCAAAAAAGTTTTGTAAGACTAACTGATTTTTATTTTTGGTTATTTTTATTACTCTCCAATGTTGGTACCACATTTTTCAAGGATTTAAGTGTAGAGAATTAATTTTATGAAGCAGTGTTTCTGTTCTTTCTTCATACTGATTTTACATGTAGGTTTGAAATTGACTTTTTTTTTAAAATGTACAACTAAAGTTTTAGTAATATGTGGTACGAGTATAATAAATATTTGAGTGCCTAAGTGTTACTAAATATGTAATGAATGAAACATGATGAAAACTGATATTTAAACTTGGGAGTTTTTTTTCCTTTAACGTGTTGTTTGGTATATTGTCCAATATATATGGCTCTATCCACATTCTCTTTAGTGTAGTCTTCAGTCTAGTGCTGTTAAAAAACATTTGTCCTTTTCAAAAAACACTAGTCATTCATAGGATTGAGGTATAGACTTTGAGATGTTCTTAGTATATGATCAGAATTAAAGCCAAATTTCACTTAATGTTGCTTCTGTTTGCCCTCACTCTCATTAGTTTCATCACCATTCCATCATGTTTGGCAGCTCTGAACAATAATTTTTTTTCATTGTCTAGTACATTTATTTTCCCCCAAGGAGACACTACATTTAAAAGTTAATTAGTTTCTTCACAAATGTACAAGTCAATAAAGTTGAGTTATTATTATTAAAATCATAAAAATTACATCAGGCTTACAGATCTGGAGTGTTTCTGAACATGTATTCATCACATGCAAATTTCATTGGGATACAGATCATCTGCACTTCAGGCTCTGACAAGACAATATGCTAAGACAGGGATGATCTCAAAAAAAAAAAAAAAACCAAAAGACAAGGAAGGTCATGTTTAAAGAAACAAAAAAGTGAGATGTTAACTGGTGCCAACCTGCAGTGCTCTTTTGCTGTTTGGGCTCTTCTTTTCTTCTATCACTTTTCTTTCATGGTTCTAGTTTCATTTGGGTAATTTTGGAAGTGCAGTTAAGTAACTTGCTGGTGTACCTGGGCTGGTAATAACAGGAGGGTAAATGCCTGATCCAGTAGTGAATAATTTAGCTACAAGTAGAATATCTGAAGGAAGAAATGCACCAACAGGAAGCAAGCAGAAATTTGAGTGTGTCGAATTCATTAAAGTTCCAAATTTCTAATTTTGCAAATATAATTTTTCAGGAATTTCCAGGTTGTGTGTGGAAAAATGTCATCCAATCTTTGTGTCCTACTATATCATTAATGTACGTCAACAGCGTCTCTGGTGGCGTGGGCTATTGAATCTTCCTCTGCATAGTGGATTAGTGGTGCAATATTTAGACCTTAAAAAATGAGTTTAGGAATGGAGCAAGTATGTGTGTTTTCTGTAAGTAATAAGAATTTTGTCTCTTTTTCTGTACACCACTTTCTTTTGCATAGGATTGAGCTATTTTATTTTTCTACTTTATTCCTGGTTTAAATATTTCTGAAGCACAGAAATATCAGTTCACAGTTTGTGTTGCTACACTTTGGTAGAGTTTTAGATTGTGATTGTCTCTGCTCTGGCTTGGAGTGTCAAGATATGATTTTCATTTTAAAAACCCATAAATGATTGTTCCATAAATTAGTAACTCATAGGTGAAGCTACTCTGGTATGTGCAACTGTGCTTACAGTGATTCTCAGTGGCTACTATTCAAAATGGTAAGGTGTGTGTGGCTCCATATGGTTGTGCTCTACCTCTGATAGCAATATGTATTTTTGCTGTTGGAAGATGGAATACAGCATGTGCCTGTTAAATCTACTGACAGTTAAAAGCTGTGAGGAAACCTGAGCAGGTTTGGTTGCACAACTTCGTTTTTAAACATCTTGGCTACTTGCAGAAATGACCTGAATAAGAAAATTAATTCTTTGCAACAAGGCAGTTCACAAACGACAGATATGTTCCTGTTTCTTTTAACAAAAATGTTCATCTTAATCAATATAGGATAAGGAAATCTTGCTCATATTTAAGCCTCAAAAAATTTACGTAGGTATCTTCAGAGTATCACTTACATGTATATGTGAGACATAGAGTAAAACTAAAGCAATGAATAAAAAAGAAAAGTATAGTACAAAAAGAAATGCAAATTACTTTTACTTCCACTCAATTCTAACTTGCAATCATTGAGAAAAAATAAAAACACATTCCTCTGTACACAATGAAACGTGTTAGAAAACCTCCAATTGAGTGTTGGATTTCTTTTTCTTTTCAAACAGAAACCATATGGAGGATCTTTTATATCGCTGATTTTCTAGCATAAATGAACTTGTAAAATTATACGACTTTAACTCCTTTTTTATATATATATAAATTGACTTTCATTGTTTAAGCTGTAACTGCCAGGTAGTTATAGCCTATAATTTATTAGGTGTATTTGAACAGTTTTATATTTGTTCTAAATTCTTTAAAAGAGAGATGACTGAATGCTATGGGCATTTTCCCAGTATTTTGATTGAATGCTCTGAAGTACTTTATTTCTGTCTCACTTTCAATGGCAAGTTTCCCTGGCAGTTCAGTAGCATCTCCTTTGGACAACAGAGGAGGCCAGGCATCCCTCATAATTGTCACAGTCATGTGTGCCAAAAAACCTACTCACATTATAACTATGTACTTTGGATAATTTAGTGGTATCAGCTCATAGCTGTGTAAATTAAATTAATGCAAAAGAAGAATCAAATACTCAAAGTTTAAATTTTTTACTATATTTTTATAAACCTATACATACTTTCCTTTTATGAAGTGATTTTCTGAGATTTATTCTTTTCTTTATTTAATTTGTTAAAGTTTTAGTCTTAATTTTTAATTTTATTGACCAAGCAAGCAACAAGATAATGCAACTGGAGTACAAAGGCCATAACTGTTATTATAGAGCTGTAATCATAGGTTATGATGGCACAGACTTGTACTTTGCCCTCACAGGGTTATTTTCCTGCTGCAAGACTTTAAGGAAAGGATGTGGCATTTTTCAAAAGCAAGAATTTTTAAAATTTTTTGCTAAGAATATGTTCAAAATCATATCAATTTATTTTGATAGTTCTCTTAATTGTTCAATTAACTTAAGCTTTTAAAGTATGCCTTGCGTTTCAAGGTAATGTGTCCTGGTTTCTGCCAGGACAGGATTAATTTTTTGCAGTAGCTGGGAGAGCCATGGCTGAGACCCTGATGTTATTCTACATCACCTCATGTCATGGTCTCTCTCTTCTGGGGAAAAGGGGCTCCCAGTCAGTGTTTGTTTTTTGTGCAGGCTTTCCATGGAAATAATTTCTTTGTCTTATACCTTTTGTTATTGATGTTGTTGCTGTTACTGTTTTCTTACCTCATTACTCTTTCCAGTAAATAGTTCTTATCTCAACTTATGATCTTCACCTTCAGTGCCTCCAATTCTCAAATCCATCCTACCCAGCAGGAAGGACAGGAGAGAACAGCATGTGGTTTGGGAGCATCTCAATGAGGGCACCGAATTAGGGAGTGCCATTTCTAAACTGTGACAATGTGTTTGCATAGAATTCTCCTTTAGAACAGCTGCTCTACTATTCCTTATTCTAACCGAATATCTATAATTTCTTATGCTTTTTTTTTTAATGTACTGAAATACAATTTGGAATTTTTCTGTTTCAAATGAGCATATCTTGATGATAAGTAGGTGTCACAAAGTCCAAGCTTGCCTGCCAGTGATTAAAGGTACTTGTACATCCTCACATGAATGTATGAGGTGAATATATTTAGCACCCATTCTTTATTAAACATTTTTTATTTTTATATTAGTAGAGAATATCCATTGAATTTGGTAGAAGCTGTTTTCTAAGCAAACCAAAGGAAGGGTAGGGTTTTTTATGAAGCACAAGTCATGCAGCTGTATAAGGTAGTGACAAAATCTGTGTTTGGTACACTGTAAATGGCTTCAAGATAAGACTGGAAAATTCATTCAAACTACCTTTAACAAAAATGGTTAGTCTCAAAGAGCACTGAGAGGAGTATTGTGTACATTTGCGCTATTTTTTTCTCTACTTTTCCCTGGACATCTCTTTATGGCTTTTGGAAACAAGAGAGCTAAGTCATGGAGTTGATAAATTCTGTATACATGTTCTTACATTGCACCATGAGCCATAGCTGAGTTTGCTTTTTGCAAGTAAATCGTTACCTTCTTCCTTGCTCCCCAGATTTATTTGCAGTCTAAAGTAATTTTAAAAGGCTCTTTGCACCAAAAATGCATGTAAAAGTTCAGCATTTAATTTTGGTATGAATGGAAGTACTGTACTAAAAGGAAGTTGATTAGAAAATCAAGGTTCTTGTAACATGTGTTAGGCATGTGTAAAAAATGTACAAATAAAATTTGAAATACTTGCACAATATACCTCACTTGCAGGGTATAGTATATATCTGAATTTTACTAGAATAAGCTTCTAATGGAGTCCAGAAGGTTGTTCCTGACTCTCTAGTAAAGCATAAGTTACAAAGGTCAAAACCTTTAAATAGACCAATTAAAAGTAACTAAAATTAATTTTGTTTAGCTATAGAATGGCAGATACACCTTTAGATCCATAAGAAGAGTAATATGTAAAATGTTGTTCTAATTGTAAAATGATGTGTTTGTGCACCTATACTTTGCTTTTTCTTGTCTATGAGATTTCAACAGCCTGCATTTTCATAATTCTTATGATTTACACTGTGACTGTAGTTGTAAAGTGTGCTCAGGCTTAATGAGTACAATGAACCTTATGGAATAACTGATGCAGCTATTAGGAGAAGAAAGTACCCTTCTCAGTAATACAAATCTGAGGTAATTTCAAGGAAAATTTTAATCCTCCCTGTGCTTGCTGGGAGAATAAGACATTGTTCTGGAAGTGATAGTGAAAGGAAATTTGATCATTTTATACCCTTTTAAAAGTAGGGCTAATATTTTCTGGAGTATAAAACAGGTAAGAAACAGATAAAATTTCAAGAGCTCCTTGATCGTTTAAAAAGAGATTCAACATCAGAATGAAGTGTATTGAATTTCAGTGAGGAAGGCTTTTTTTTTTTTTTTTAAATAACCACTTGGTGCCAAAAGAAGCTTTAACAGGGTCTCAACAAAAAAATTTAAGAGAACTGCTTCAGGCAAATGTTTCATGCTGCATTAAATAAACATATAGTTTAAGATTTGATGGCCTTGAGAAACACTGGATTTAGAGTCAGTTATGTTGACAACTTATCAAAAGATATATGGTATGGNACCCCAGGGGTCCCTGCCCTTGGGCTCCTTCCAAGGCTTCCTAAGGGTGTAGGGGTTTTAGGGACACAAACCACCGCAACAGTGCCTTACTACTATTCAGGTCTTCACATATTCAAATCTTTCAACTTGAAGTTTATTGAAGGGCTAAGTTAAGATGGGTAAATCTGAATGCATAGTTCCATGTTGTTACTGATTTTTTACTAAATCGGGGAGTTGGAAAACCAGCTTGAATTTTTTTTTTTTAATTAAAAACGTGAGTAAAACATTACATAAAATTGGCCTCTTTGCGTAAAACAGGTAATTTCACAGGAAGGACAATACTTTCTTTTATAGTAACAAAATAAAACTCCAAGATAACTGTTTCATTTCAAGTATTTTAAATAAAAATATTGACTTCAATTTTTATTTGTTTAATCAAAACAATTTACTAAATTTCACATGAATTTGTGTTTAATCAAAATACATTGTTCAGCAAAGAAATCGCTTCCTAAATTATTTTGAGATATGATATTGAATCTGATTTAGTTATGAGTGCTGACATGTTAACAGCTACCATCTGCTATGTGTAGATTGAAAGAGGAAAATACAAAATAGAATGGTTAATAATATACCCTTGTCATATCACAGGTTATGTGTTAATTTATCTATTCCACAGAGTATAAGAATTGTTCATCTTTCTCACACACAAAGTTTGACATTCCTTAAATGATTACTGTCTCCTGCCAATGTCAGTTACTCTATTAATAATATGCTCTTGTTAAGGGTTGTTTCTAATTTTATATGTGTAATTGTAGTAGCAAATTACTGAATATACCAGCTTAACTAATTACTTATTTTTAAATTTTGTTATCTGGGCCTTCAATTGATTGTAAGCAGAAATAAGTTTAAGGGGCCAAGACTGTCACTTAAAAATTAGAAATTGCAGTTTAAAATGTTTAAACATATTCTTTCCTACGTGAAGAGTTGTTAATCATGTTAGGCCACTTAATTATGGACTGCACTTGAAAATAAGACTAGAGGGGCAATTTTCTTTTACTGTAGAGAGATATGCAGGCTGTGGGACTGAGAAACTGCTCATGTCCCATAGGCATGAGTCTGCTTTTGTCAGACCTGCAGATGCTCTGAAACCAGAATTGTGCGGGAATCTGTTGAGAACAAAAGAGCATGATTCCAAAGGGCACACTGAAGTCCTAGGGATTTAGTGGCCTGTTTTATTTTCTGTATGCTTAATTCAGTGTGTTTGATTTGTATTATATAAAATCTGAGATGTTCATTTGGATTTCTGACCTTGCCGCTTGAGGCAGACCTGTCAATAAACTGCATAACTGTTATAATTAGTGATATCACTGACATTTCCAAAGTTTGCTAATTTCCTCCTTTCCCTGTTCGCACACGACTTATATCGTATAAGCTCTTTCCTCTGCCCAGCTCATGTCCCAAGAATCTGCAAAGGGAGGGAGTTGTCAGTAACCCTAGGAGTAGGTTGCACAGTCTGGACTGAAATTTGAGGCCAAATTAACATTTTCAAGGTCAGCGTCTATGTTTATCACATTCCAAAGGCCAGACATAATTTTGTAATTATGGAGTAAATTCTAGTGTGAAAATTTTTTCAGAACCAAGTGATATATGGAGAGATTATATATTCCCATACTTCCCTCTTAGTAGGCTATTTACACATTTTTCAACAACAGTGTTAATA
Source organism: Drymodes brunneopygia (assembly GCA_013400955.1). Classification (NCBI taxonomy): domain Eukaryota; kingdom Metazoa; phylum Chordata; class Aves; order Passeriformes; family Petroicidae; genus Drymodes; species Drymodes brunneopygia. Next base: position 255,755 of record VZTZ01020164.1, on the reverse strand, counting down.
TGTCAGGATACTCTTTGTGCTATGAAGATCCACTCTGAACTTTAATGTAGACAATAGCCAGGTTGTCTGGGTTTGTTATTTGAAGTGCTTCAGTGCAATATAGCAAAATAAGATCTGTACACAATCTGTTCTCACCGGCAGTGGTATGGAAAGATTGTCTCGAAATTTTTTTGCCACTTCTAAAATATTCTCTCATGTAAGGTCAAGTAGTTATTATGTTTTTCTATTTTACCAAGTTTTTCTGGTTTTGCTTTTTCTTCTTTCTCATTCTTTCGTATAAATGTAATGAAATTCTCTAAAATTTTGTTTGTTGAACATCATGTTCTTAATTAAGGTTTTCAGATTTCTTAAGTGTTTTTGGTCAGTTCAACAAATTCACTTAAAATTTAAATATCTATTCCCCCACATTTGAACATTCATTGAAAACATGGCATGGAACTCGGAGTAGTTATACCACCTAAGTGCTTTCTTTGCAGTTGTATTGAATGCTTCTGGACTAATGCCACAGATTTAAGCCTTCTAAAAATAAGACTATTCAAATCTCACTTGAACAGTTATGGGAGTTGTAACTGTACCAGAGACTATGGAAAAGTCATCATTTATAATTAACTAATTAAAGCATTTCCAGATTTTAAAAATCATGTCAAATTGAGTACTTAAATTAGTCAAAAGAATTCTGTAACTTGTACTGTGGCTTCTTGGTATTGATAAGTTCACCTTAACTAAGTATCTTCATTTGTAGACAAAGGATAGTAATTTATAATTATTTGTTATAAACATTATTTTGGTATGTTTATTGAACATCAGTGGATTAAATCTGCCTAGCGGATTTGTAATGAATTGCGTAGTATGAGTCATTGGCTTATATTTACAGCTGTAATATACTACTTAAAATTCAGCCTCTTCATAAACAATTTCATTTAATGATTCTGTTTGGCATATGAGTCAGCAATAAACTGCAAGAACTTACCTACTGCTTGTCATAAGCATGCTTTTATAGGACAAGAAAATAAAAATGTGAAGTTTTTCTCTATTTAGGTGAAGGGCAAAATCTAATTTCATTATGACTGATTTACACTATTAAATAAAGAATATATCATATTGGGAAAATGGCAAGGCCAGATAAGCAGAAATTTAATTTGGTATTTTTTATCTCATTACACTGTGTGACTGAACTTAATTAAGAAAAGTTCTCCTCTTGTTTTAGATTGATTTTTGATCTCTGTGTATAATAGCCTGTTCCCAACAATAACTTGCCAGCAGCCTTTCAGTTAGCATAAAGTTTTGTGGCCTTATTGACCTTTGACCAAATATACTGTGCAAGTGTTGCTAGTAAATCCTTCAGTGATAATTTTTCAGTTGGTAAAAATCCATCAGGCAAACTTATATTGTGGGAACTTTCAGAGAGTCCCTGTTTGTGCAGAAACGGTAGAACAACTGAAGCATCAAATGGAAAAGGAAGGAAATCAACAACTGCAGTAGCAGACCTGGAGCAAGACCACTGTACATCACAGATTTGTGTAAGAGAAAAGCAGCTAACCTCCTGCTTTGGTAGCCAGATCTGCCCACACTTGCTCTTTTTCTGGGGCTCTGCTGGTCTCACTCAGCAGTTAGATTGAAAGCTAAAAAGTAAAATATTATGTCCTGATGTTATAGGGTCTCCCTTACTAAGTTCTGAAATAAAGAAATGTATTGTAGGGATCTGGGAGTTTTACCAGGAAGCATTTTGTCAGCGTTGTATTGATTCTGAATTCTAGTTTATATACTTTCTTTCTGCCTGGAAGAAGGAATTTTGCTGCACATTTCGGGTCTCACAAATTTGTGTTCTATTGATGTATATATTCTGATTTTTCAGCCGTAGAATAAGTAGTAGCAGCAGGCTGCTTACTGACCTTGAAAAAGAGTCTCCTAGTGTTTTGCTGTATATGTGAATGTTTTTTAAAAAATTCCTCCTCTTTATTATTTTGGCACTAATGGCCCCTGAAAAAAGAAACAACATTATTTTTGCAACTACCACTTCTTTCCTTTGTGACATGTTAAGGAAACTTCCCTGTCTGGCCATCCAGGGTCCACTCTGTCAGTCACTCTCGTACCACCCGAGATGGGACTTAGGTCCCTCTGTAGGTACACACCCCACACTCACAGCACTGTCATACCTAGTGCTTTTGCTGAACCTGAGTAAGTCTTTAAACAGCTTTTTCTATTGCAGATTGAGAAATAAGGTTTAGAAAGAAATAAGTAACTGTATAACATCCAAGTATTTCCGGGGAAGGAAGCAGTAGCTTCATCTGAGTCATTTGCTGTGGCACTAGCACTTGTCTTTCTAACGTGCTTCAGCAGCTTCTTTGAAAGTCAACACACATCAAGTGAGTGGCTAGAAAGCAGAGGAAGGCATTATCCCACTTCTCAGAATGGTGACGTGCTCAAGGCAGTCTCTGCTAATTACTGCCACTCAGAGTCAGTGGGGCTTAGTTGCTATAATAGAAAAAGGCTTTGGCTCTGTTAGCATTGTCTTCTCTAGATGTGGGCTAGAGAATAGCAAAAATAGCAGGGCATGAGTAGTGTTAAAAGTTTGGATTTCTTCTGCATTCCAGGGTCTTTTGAATGACACGCAGCTCAGAAGAGAAAGTGGCAGAAGTGCTGGGTTGTGACAAGCTGGGGGGAAAGGGGACAAAAGAGCATTCCATAGAGAAAAGGATATAATAGTTCATTTCTTACAGCAAATCTGTAAAGGTGAGCATTTGCTTGACCCTTTGCCATGTCAGTCAACCATATAATGACTTTTAGCAGTCTCGTGGCTGGGAAGCCTCAACTATTACTGCTGTTTCACTGTTGGTAACAAATTGCAACCAGAAGCTGCAAAGTTGTCTCTCTAAATGCTTTGAGTAGGAGATCTGTGTGACAGCCTTTTGCAGCTTCATACCAAGTGAGCTTCCATCCCTGGTTACCTTAGAAGTTCGGTAGTTCCTACAGGGAGCAAGTTTAAAGTCAAAGTGAAAAAAAATAGTAATCTTGGGTTCCATATCCCTCCTATGCCAGACCTTGCAATGCACACAAGTAAGTCTTTACTTATGTCTGGTTTAGTTGATTATTTGTATGAATTGATATTGTTAGCTTTCATTCTACGTATTTGTAGTTTTGCACTCCATGGGAAAATGGAGAAAGATTACAAGAGGTCCCTCTGGCATTCTGATTGTCTATTTGCTGCATAAATAGGCCCAGTTAAAATATCAAGGGTTTCTCTCAAGAATCTCTAATTTTCCTACATATAGATGAATCCTTCTGATGTAAAGATTTAACGGATATCCGAAAATATAGGATACACATTCTCATGCACATGGTGTGCATCACAATTAGTTATTATGTAAAGGCAAACTTTAAAGCTGTTATTTGCAAATTTGATTTTAGATGACTTACATTAATACTTTTCCAAACATGAGTCTGAAAGCAAGCAGAACTTCTAGACTACTTGACATGGGAATACTTGTGGTCTTCTTAAACAGTGGAGGCTTCTTTATTTTTTAATAGTCATTTGTGTAGCCAGTATTTAATATAGTATGTTTTGTGCTTCTTTATTTCTTCCATGCTAGGAGGTTCTTCACAGGAGTGACTTTGTGAAAACTTCCTCAAATATACTGTGCCGTATTTCATTACTTGTTAGTCACCTGGTCAAAAAGTGTAGAGGTTTACAGCATTACCTTCATGTACTAGCCCAGCATTGTATTTACCAGATTCTCTTTAATTGGGGCAGGGGACCAAAATCTGGACTAAAAATCTAATGCACCTGTGTTTCGATATGCTGCCATCTGAGTCCTTGTTTTTGGATCTGTGCAGATCTGTTATCAATGAACCAGTCCACTTGAATCAAATTTCCTGAATGCTAAATTCTGGCAATTCTTTCTTTCCCAGTCCTTTGGGAGTAAAGAAGAGAATTTATTTTACTACAGGGTCTGTCTTTCCCATTTCTCATCCATAATCTCATAAATAGAGCTCAGTTTAATATACTTATTCAGCCTAACCCTTCTGAGAGTGTTTCATGTCAAATAGAATTAGAGATGCACCAGACTCTTAATTTGAGGCCTTGATTTGGCACAGAAATTACCCTTTCATCCTTTCACGTGTGAAATTGAAGGTTCCCTGCTGGCTTAGCACAGCCCCTAACAGCTGAGCACTTGGCCACAGTGCTGAGGCTGTGAGTAGCTTTCCACAAAGACTTTCCCCCTATGCCTATTAATCTGGGGGGACTGTGAGCAAGGCAGCACAGCATGGACCTCTTGCTGAGTCCTTCTGGCACTTAAAGAAAAAGCTGAGCTATACATTTCAGTAGATCTTTTCCCTTTGTAATGAATGCTTGTACCAGAAGTATGTATTTGGAGGTCTAAGTATTTCCAAATACATCTGTTTGATAAAGATTTTAAAGTGAGAAAGTAAGTAAATTAATATGGGGAATACAAATAAAACTACAAATAATTGTAGTTATATTTGAGTACCATAAAATTCTCCAGTTGTCAATGATAGCTGCAACTGAAAGTCCATATGTGTTAGTCTTTTTTGTGCCAAGTGTGTTAATTGCCTCAGTGTGAAAGATCAATAGGTACAATTGCTTAATACTGTGATTATGTATTTAACGAATTAAGAAATATTTTATTGATTCCCAGTAACAAAACGACAGACTCACAGAATATTTGGGATTGGAAGGGACCTCTGGAGATCATCTGGTCTGAACCCCTGCTAAAGCAAGTTCATCTAGAACAGGTTTGCCTAGGATCTCTGGGCAGCCTGTTCCAGTGCTCTTGTCACCCTCAAAGCAAAGGAGTTTTCCTGTTACTGAGATAGAACTTGTACGATTCACTCTGTGCACATTGCCCCTTATCCTGTTGCTGGGCACCACTGTAAAAGTCTGGCCCATACTCCTCACACCCACTCTTAAAATACTTGTATGCACTGGTAAGATCTCCTTCTCTCTGGGTAAACAGGACCTTTTTGTCCTGTCTGTTGACTGTTCCTCATAAGAGAGATTCTCCAGTCTCTTAATATTTGTAGCCCTCATTTATAAGAATTGAAAGTTTTTCCAGTGTGCCTGTTCCTTCTATGAAATTTTTTTGTGATGGTTGCCCACTCTTTTCTTGGTTCATTCAGGTTTGGTTTTTTTCATGTATGATCTATATCAAAATCCTGCCAACTGCTGGGAAGGGTCAGTCTCAGAAGAAAACACTGTTTCCCAGCTCTGGTAGTGCTATAGCAAAGACATTGCTTCAAACCATTGCATTAGCTAAATTATTTTTCCTCATATTCTTGTACTCTCATTGACACATTCTTCCTTATAGATGTTCTGTTTGAAACTTTTTCATACATAACTATTTTAGGTAGAAATGATCTGTACACTACTCATCTTGTTCTTTCTTTTTAAATGTGCTAGTGGTATGGCTAGAAAGCCAAAGACTTCTCTCTCTGTCTATATCAGATTTTCTACCTTTAAGTAATAGTCTAAGAGGCTTTAGAAAAATGTAAACAATAATCTTACACAGCAATATGCAGTGATCATAGTTGAGGGAGCATCTCTTTTTCTAAAACTACTGTCATTATAAAATAGATTTGTGCCTTTCATGCAAATGTGTAAAGTAACAAAGTACAATTAGGTTGAAGGTATGATTTTGAAAACTTTTAATCAGGCTAAATTGACTGTTTTATTAAATACTTAAAATATGATAGCATATACGCCTTTGGGGGAAAGGTATTTTGTGTAGCACTGTTCTGCAAGGTCGGAAGAATTCACCAGTTATAGGGTTGGCTTAATAGTAAAGGAACAAGGTTTGATTCAACTTTGAATAACTCTGTCAAGAAATAAGAGACTACATGTAATTCTTAAAACACCTTATGTTTTTGGGAGGTTTTTGGTTTTTTTTTTCCCAGAGGACAAATATTAAAAGAGCTTCAAAACACAAAACATAAGCATTAATTGCTGCCATCCTTCATCTTTGAGATTAGCAATGTAATGAGCCTCACGATGAAATTGGAACTATTGTGTTGGTTTTACTGTATTAAGATACACCATTAAAGAATATGTTCTGCTAAAACTAACAAATTTAAGTGGTGGTTTTATGAAGTCAGTGGTTGTATACAAAATATATTTTAGATTAATTAATATATTGCAAGAATAAAAATCTGTGCAGAGCAATTTCTTGAGCTCTGGAGGTCATATTGTAACTGTGTAATTTTTTCATTATTAAAATTTTAAAAGCACACATAACTTGATCTGGGTCAGTGCATGTTCAACATGTGAAGTGCTGAATGACTTGAATTCTAAGATCTCTGAATATCTTAGATATTGATATCTGAATGGTCAGAATCCTAAGAATTACTGAAATCCACTAACATGTGAAGGCTTTTATTGATTGCATTGCCTTTTCTTGACACTGTGTTGAAGCATGAATTGTATTTTAAAAGACTGAGAGATGATTTCTCAAGAGGGTATTTCAATGCAGTTTTCATTCAATTTGAAAAATTTTCTTCATTTTATTTGGTGTAAGCAGTTGTCTGTCTTTAAGCCTCGTGTCGTGGGTTGACCCCGGCTGGGTGCCAGGTGCCCACTCAGTCACTCTATCACTCCATTTCCCACTGGGAGAGGGGAGAGAATAAGATGGAAAAACTACCAGGGTGAGATAAGGCAGTTTTATTACAGCCGGAAAACAGAGAAAGCAAGCAGAGATCTGCGCGCACAAGAGCTGAAGAGAAAAACAATCAGTCTCTACTGCCCATCAGCAGCGATGTCCGGACCCTTTCTAGGAAGCAGGGCTTCAGCATGTGTTGTGGTTGCTCAGGAAGGCAAACATGGATGAGTCCAGAGTGCCTCCCCCTCCTCCTCTCTTCCTTCCCTTCTATATCTGAGCTCACGTCATATGGTATGGAATATCCCTCTGGCTGACTGGGGTCAGCTGGGCTGCTTGTGTCCCCTCCCAGGATCTTGCCCACCCCCTTCCCCTTCTGTGGGGGAAGGAATGTCAGAGGGACAGCACTTCTTGGCGGTAGCCAAAACACTGCTCTGTTATCAACACCAGCTGCCAATACAAAGCACAACACTGTAAGGGCTGTGAGCTTTACCCCAGTCAGACTCAATACACCTTGTTATAGGCTTAAAATACATATTAACTTCTGCAGATTAAAATGTCTTGGCCTACCTTCATGCATGGGCCATTTTATTGAATTCTCAGGTGATTTTACTGGATGAAGGTGTTAATGTCACAAGTTTGTTTGACCTCCACTCATACAGGAGAGGGGAGAAAATGAGAGGTTGTTCTATTTGTCCATATGTTTGGTTTTTCATTTTCAGGTTAACTACAGCAACCTAGTATGAGCATGAGTTCCACTCCAAACTGAAGGAATGCTTTAGGGTTGGGAATCTGGGTTTTGGTTGTTGGTTGGGTTTTTGTGTTTGTTTGGGTTTTTTCCCTAATCTGAAGTGTATTTAATATTAGGCCATATACAAATTAATCTCTTGTTTCCTTACACTAGTTTGAATGTTTGTCTTCATCAATACAAGTTTTTGTGTCATTTTATGCAGTCTTCAATGCAACTTTTCTAAGTGAAAGTTAGAAGTTGTAGACTTTTATTAGCTAAAAAAAAGTACTTATAAAGTGCATAAAAAGTATATGAGAAAAAACTGAGGACTTACTTTTATTTAAAAGGTGTGAAATTCTTACAGGTTGCTTAGTGCTTGAGATTTTAAGTCTTTATTCTAGATACAGCCTTCTACTCTTACACTTCCAGGAGCAATTTCCATTGGAGTCATATTACTATTCATGTGCCTGAAATTACATCTGTGCTTAAAGGATTTCTGGGTCAATGAAATGATCAAAGATATAAGCAATTGGTTCATTGTTATTTCTTTTTCTCCTTTTTCCCTCTGTTCACTCAAACCTAGTGTAAATCATTTTGCTGGAATCGATAATGGGGAAAGAGATGACAAAAAGTTACATATTCTTGCATTGAGAAGAAGCTTATAGTGCAAGAAAAATAGTTGTCAGTGTCCATCAAGTTCTGCTTCTATAGAAACTAATGTGTTTGAAGACCCTTTTTCTGAAAAGACCAAACTACTGAATGCATAATGGTTAGCAAAAAAAAAAAAAATCTAACTTCCACATCTTCTAATTCTAAGATATAAACACTACATTGTTTAAAATGCAGATAACCCAGATATTCATGGCATTATTTCAGCATTTCTATAAATTGGGACACTGTACAAGCATACTTTTTGAGAGAGGAAGGAGGTCTGTTACCTATGGGGTCATATACACTTTTTTGTCTATTGATATATTTTTGGGTTTATTGTTGGTTTTTTTTTCACTGTGATGACAGTGGTGAATTCATGAGTCTTAGTGACTGCAAAGACTGGCACAAAAATTTGTCACAGTACCACATCTGACTCAAAATTTGTTCTGTTTTGGAATGAGATATGAGTGGGACTCCAGTCTGGTGTTCAGTGTATGTATTTATTCTTTGTTTAAATATAGTGATTGAAAGACTGCTTAAAACTTAAGTGTCAAAAGCTTTATACATTTATGTAAATATCCCAGGCTTCACTTAAGATTATGTGTCTGTATTTGAAGCAGGTTCCTTCTTGTATTTCCCTATATTTCAATATTTTGATGTGTATGAGATAAACACTCTTTTCTAATATCATAGGGCTATAATGGAGAAGAATGAAGCCTCACGTAATGGTAAAAAAGGGCTTTTTTTAGAAAGTGCCTCAGCTCCCTCTTTTTTTTTTCATAATACAGATCCATGCACTGTAGTCATCAATACTGGTTTTTATATTTCTCTGTAAGAGACTAATAAGGCAAAATGATGTTTCAAGTAAGGAGCTTTCTCTTTTTGCTTTTATAGGCACTTCTTTTTATTGCTCATTTTGAATAGTCTGGACAATGGAATTTATAGCAATAGGCTAGAATTACTAAATGATTAGCTGGCCAGTCTTCAGACTCTGGATTTCTGCTATTCCAAGCTGGCAGAATTTCTCAAATCTACTTCTCTGGTTTTTGTGCTTTCATGAAGATAGACTTTCCATTAAAACAGGGTAGATTTTGTAAAAGTAATTTAGAAGCCTTTTTTCCCAAAAAAAAATTTATGCTTAAAATGTAATGACATTTTTCTCAATAGCTTTTGAATGTACTGATTTATTCCTGTCTATTAAATGTGAGTATGTTGCATTTAATTTTTTGGGAGGTTTACCGCCATTTATTTATATTTTTTTTAGTCCTTAAAGATTGCAGTAAGTGTCACTGAAAAGAATCTGGCAGACATCCAGAGACACTTTGAGCAAATTTAGTCTTCCAGTTAAGTGCTGCCTTCTTAGCCCTCTTTATTGTCCTTGGAAAGCATGCTTTCTTCCTCAAAGCAAAAAAATCATTAAACTGTGCTGCACAGGAGAATAGGAGATACTGAGAACCAGGCAGTGAGCATTCAGAATTCAAAAGATGGTTGTTTTTTTCCTTCTTCCCATTAAATGTTCTATTTTTTAACTTCTGTGTTAGCCTGTGTGTGTGCTATCAATAGGAAACAATTCTCACCTGACAGGATTGAAAGAGTTCACTGACTTAATGCACAGGTATCTCAGTTTTGCACAGTGAGCGTTCATCTGTTGATAGTTGCATGTGTGATACACAAACATCTTAGTGACCAAAACGAAAATTCAGTTAGTGCGAAAACGCTGGCTGGACCAGGAACACATTGTTGCTACACATGACAATGCTTCCAAAGCTGTTAGACATATTATTTCACTGGATTATTATCCAAGACTTGTAAAATCTTTATTTACTAGCTCTTTCATCTGGCATGCTGAGGGGTGAGAGGCAGTTCAGTACTGAAACTCCTGTTCAGTGAGAAGTGTATAAAAGAGTAATTGATGGACTGACCTGAGCAAAAACTGCTTTTCAATTTTTAACACTGTTTTCAGAAAAAATGATTCTACTGGTAAACATTTTTGGCTCAAACTTAATTGTGAAGGGGGAAAAATGGTGAAGGACCCTCATTTTCATCATTCATGTGAAAGCAGTCAGAAGAGATGACACTATCGGTATCTCTAGACTAATGGAACTGGCTGAATAGGTAGGCCATTCTTCTTCCTTTATTGGTTGAGTTGATATTTGGGGTACTGAACATTGTGGTGCATTTTGTCAGTTTTACTGCTGGTGGTTCCCTGTGGAAAAAATAAATCAGTGAATATTTTCTATTCAACAGTCACAAAACTTTGAAGAATGAATTGAAGGAGTAAATATCTCTTCTCAATAAATGTTCTTGTTTCGTATTTTTCCTTTTACTTCTTTCCAAATTCATTTGCTTCTTATTGTTTGGGTTTGGAGGTTTTTTTGGTTGATTGGTTTGGCTTTTTTATTAATCACTGTGATTAATTTCTTTTTTCTTTTTCTTTTTTTTGATATTGGGTTAATGATTCAGCCTGTGTACCACAGAAAAACAGAACAGTAGAAATCCTCTTTTAGCTTCTCATCTTTTTAATAATTAATGCTGTTCATATAATGTAATCAATATAATTGAAAGTCATTCAAGTAAGATCTTTGGTTTTAACTCAAGTAAGTTTTGAAATAAGGAGAAAAATATTGCTAAAGCATTTAGCAATAACTTGTGTGTGATTTCTATAGCTTTTAAACCATCAGGTGATAATAATGCTAGTACCTCAAATGGTCACCATTAAAATCTTTTCTTTCTTGATGCTTTGAGTTAGTTACAACTGAGATATGTAGCTATTGGGGTACAGGCTGGCAGGAAGTGGTCGGCTGGTACCTAATTTGAGATTTGAATCCCCTGAAACATGCTGGTTGCTCAGCCACATTTTCAGATGCCTTTGTCATGAGCAAGTCTGTTCAACACTTCTTTGCATAATCATGATCACAGCCAGGTTCTTGATTTTCAGCTTTGACTTCCTTTGCATCTGATGAGCCTGATTTAGATGACAGTGAAAACGATTGGGTCAGCATCATCTTAAAGGTTAGGTATTTTAACAGTATTGTCAAGCAGAAGATAACCTCAGTGATATAGATTGATTCCTAGTGTACAGCTATACAAGTGCTAATTACATTCTGCATAGTGCATATGCTTGTTAAGGGACAGGGACTTGTGATTCATGAATCCTGGTGATGTCTGCTCAGACCAACAGGCCAGATGTTACCTGGTACACCTGTCACACTAGATAAAGCCTGCACTTCTTTTGTTTCTATATTTGGTCCTTCAGCACATTCACCTCTGCTATCAGGAGATGAGTTGCTTTGCCCAGCCTGCAGTGCAGTGCACATCCCTGAGGTTCTGTTGAATGAACTAGATGCTGAACTAAAATGGACTAATGGACTAAAACAGTGACATTTCAACAGAGAAATGGACTATTTTACATGTCTTTTGAAAATTTCAGCTATTTCCTTTATTTAATGTGTTATGTATGTTCAAAGAGAAGATGAGGTATTCCTTCACATAAGTACTGTCATTTCACTCAGTTTAAACTGTATAATTTAGGTGCTCTTTCTGTGTTTGCAGTAAATGGAGACATAGCCAATGCAGGATGAGCATCAGTTTTTCAACTCTGATACTCTGGAATTCCAGGGAAGCTGTGTGGAAGGATAGAGGAAGTTGTAAAAATAATGCAGAGGAAGTTTTTTTCTGCTTTGCAGTCTCACTAGCTTAGAGAAGACTCAGTCTTTGTGAATTGAAATGTCCATGCCTGTATATCTGTGCAGCCTATGACAGGAACTCGGGACAGAAAAGTAACTTGAAAATGAGCACAGCAACATGTCTTCAGTTTTCGTACTTGTAACTTTCTCCCCCTCTGTTGATATTGCTCCTGACATGCAGAAGTTGATGAAAATATGTACAGTTCAGATGAGAGAGAATAGAATGGTGGAAGGTGTAATTTATTTCCAACTGTAGATAATGCATATCTCTGCAAATTCACATTTTTATATGAAAATGTTTATCCACAATGCATAAACTGATATGTTGCCAAAGGCAGTCTCATCTCCATATGCAAAGCAGTAAGAAAATAAAAACATCCAATGAATGCATCTTTGTGAGGGGATAGTCAGTGTTCTCTTCTGACAAGTCTGTGTGTTTGTGTGTGTTTGCATATTGTATGTCTATGCTCATCCAAAGTATTTTTCAAATATGAACTAAGTTATTTGCACTGAATCCTCAGTTAGTTTTACTTTTCTAGGAAGATAGTGGATAGAGCTTTACCATCTAGTTTCTGAGTGAAATTCATCTGATGTGTCACCATATTAAACACATCTGGGAGCAGGTCCTCACCTGATACACTGCTTAATTCTAGTGAGTCACTGGAGTTATAGCAGTACTTATAGATGAGCTGTAAATAAAGTATGAAATGGCTCTTCTTCCTTTCCTGAGAATTTCTCTACCATTGTTCCATTCATCTTTCTTGTGGTTAGCCAATACGCTAATCACAGTCCTAAAACATTTATGGATATTAAATATTTTTTAAAAGGTTATATAAATGATTATGCTCTAGCTGGTACTTTCTGAATATCCAGTAAGTTCACAGAAATTTTAAAGCAGTGTTTGGAATAAGGATCTGTTTTGATATATTTTGATGTTCAGGCTTGCCTTGAATAATTATATTCCTCTATTCCAAGAGGAGGTGCTTCCAATGTCTTGTTCTCATTCTTTATTAGAATTATTTCATCATTGATGTTCATTTGTATTTAGTATATTGCTACTAAGAATAGAATTAAACCTTTTTATTGTGGGTGTCTGAACAAAATTATTGCATTTTTTTCATGATTTTTTAATTATTGAGGCTAATTCTCTGTTAACTGTGACTTTCTTCTTACTAAGATTCAACAGGAAAATACAATTTTTCCAGAGATTTTACAGTTGAGGTATAAAATTTCTCTTCTGTCCTTTTTATGAAAGTGATTCGAATATACACCAGTAAACAACCTACTGTTATTTAAGATAGCATGGTTGTGAATATAGGAAAGTACTCAAAAATGAATAAAAGAGAGAGATCAGTGAGAGAGGTAAAAACTTTTGAATATAAATATGAACTTCAGTTTCTTCATTTAAAAGAGTAAACCACCTTGGATTATTGTGTTTGCTTCATTAGCTTTGCCTCAAGACTTGTAAGGTTGTAGGGATGGGTCAGAAGAAAGCCTCCTGTTGGAGAGTAAGTGGAAGCAAATCAGGCTGACACACTTGGAACTGGAGAGCTGTTCACAAAAGGGACGTGTGTGAATGAGAGTGTCTGCCGTGTTTTGTGCTCGTGTGGAGCTTGTTTGCTGCCTTCCTCAGTGGCTTCTCTATTGCAGGAGGTTCTTGAGCAGCCAAACAGCAGCAGCAGCAGACCTCCCTTTGCAAACTCACCGCTGCTCATAGCACGGCTTGCTGCACAAAAATCCTTAGTGACATGTTTTCAATGTTCTTACCCATCTCCTTATGCTCCAGAAGTAACTGGAAAAATAAGTAAAACACTGTAATACTGCTATTCTGTGTGAGAGAATCCCATGACAATGGCATTTCAATGACAATCCCACCTGCTGTTTCTTGGGATAAGGAAATTGAAAACAATCTAGAAAACCATGCCAACTGTGAAAGGAGGCTCGTCAAAGAAACAAAAATTTGTAGCTACAAAAAAAAAAAAAAGAAAAGAAAAGAAAAAATCCTAAAACAGTAATGAAAATCACTGGTAGCTTCTTATAGATGAGAATAAGAACCAGTTTCTGTATAAAATTAAAATATTTATTTGTGTTATTCATGCGCCCTGCTGTGTTGACCTGTCCCAGTCCAGAAGCTTTTTGCTATTTCCCTTTTCCTGAAAGCCAACCTCTAGTATCCAAAAATTCATCAATAGAGAGGGGAAAAGTAGAAAACCACAAATAAACCTGTGTGTCAGATTGCATATAGTTTGCATTTTCCCCCAGGCCATCAAGGGCAGGCCCATTTTCAGTTTCTGTTACAGAAAATGAGAAAGTACCATACGTTCTGTTGAGCAGGAGATCCTCCCGTGCCCCACTGGAGTCAGAGCTGACAGCCCATTTCCTGCTGTTTTCCTGTGTTGCCTCCTCCCTGGAGTGAGTGTGCATGTCCTCCTAAAGCAGAGCAGACACATGGCTCTCCCACTGGGAGTCTATTTCCATATTGCCCTATATTGTCTTCGTTTCTGATGATGTTCTGTTCAGACTAACACTGCCTGCTGCGAATGAAGGTGCTCTGTTCTCCACAGCCCCTTTCCCATGGGATTCCCATCTTCACAAGTATAATGTTCCAGGAGGTAATATTCCCCTATTTCTAATGGGTTTTAGTTTTCGTTTTTAATTGCCTGCAGCTTGATGCTGCTTCATCTTCTGAAGTGTACACAAAACAGAAAGTAAGCAGCCTTAACCCTTTTCTCCTTTTCCACCCAGATGTAAACCATTCTTCATTAATACTCTGTATAAATCTTGTGAGTCACCAAGAGCCCCAATCTTTATTTTATACCTCATTGCAGTATCTTCACCCTTTTTTTCATAAAAGCCCTTTTATATGTGTTAAAGTAGATTTGCTATAGTATTTGTGTGCTTAGGTGGACATTCTGATTCCTTTACAGATTTTTTTTCTCCCCTCTTTGCTTCTAAGCTATTGCATGCTTTCCTGAACTTTTTATCTTTTTTGGTTCTTTATCCCTTTCCTATGATAATTAAGCCTTTTTCTTCTTGTATATTTAGTATTTCAGCCTTCACTATAACTATATTCTTACATGAAACCGAAGGTAGGATATGTTTCATTGTCTAGCAGAATCTGCAAGTATTTGCATCTGCTCTTGAGTGCTAATATGTGGGGGGAAAAAAGAGATTAATAAAATGATTGCTACAATACTGCCGAATCAATGGCTGCAAGTCAGCTTTAAGGTGTTTGCCTGTGGGAAGTTTTCCTACACGTACTTGCAGATGTGTAACTACCATTTGCACCAGATACCATGTTGTATTTACTAAAACTGAGTTCTCAAAAGTGGCGTCTTACTCAGATTATTTGCATATATTTCGGAGAGCTTGTGCAATCCTTTAAAATATTGACAAATGAAATTAAGCTTTTTTTCCAAAATGTTTTTATTGTGGTTCTGTCCTTATTTTGTATTTTTCTTCTTTTTTTCATCCTCAACACAAATCTTGTTTATGGCTGTTTCCTTAGTTTTCATACCCAAACTTTATTCTAGACTATCCCTGCCGCAGAATCTTAGTAAACATTGGTCTGATCTGGGGTGTTCTACATTGTACTTCACAATTGTCTTCGAATCTGTCTTTGATACTTAAAAATCTTACAGTGCTGTTACTCATGAACAGCTATGAAGTGGTCTGTCTTTCTTGACTGTGAATGAATCCCAATACCTTTTTTCCTAATTTTCTGTTGCTACAGCTGTGTGCTTGTTTCTTTATCTAACATATATATATATATCTCCCTTTGTATAGAGGGGAAAGCAAGAACTGAAGTCTGGAAGTTGCTTCTACATCATAAGGCTTTATTGTTCTGAAAAGTTTGTGGATATCAGGCAATGCTTATTACAAGAAATCCTAGAACATTTTGTCGAATAACTTTGCTAAAATTCACTTTTTCTATCTACTGTGTCTCATCCAGTTGGCAGTTAATCTGTTTAAGTACAAAACTGAATTGTTTGCAATACTTTAGTATTGACAAACTTGTGGTCGTTTCTCATCTTCTTTTATAGGTGCCTATGTTTTTT
Organism: Drymodes brunneopygia; assembly: GCA_013400955.1. Taxonomy (NCBI): domain Eukaryota; kingdom Metazoa; phylum Chordata; class Aves; order Passeriformes; family Petroicidae; genus Drymodes; species Drymodes brunneopygia. Next base: position 240,022 of record VZTZ01020164.1, on the reverse strand, counting down.
TCTCTTCTTTTTGGTTTGAAGCTTTTTCTTTTTTTAATTTGCTCTAATTTTTTTTAGGGATCAAAGGGATTTGGACTAGTTTGTAAATTCTCAGGTTCTCAATTGTTCTTGCATTTTAAAAAGATAGGTACTATGTCTGCCGTATTCTAGCCCTCTGGGATTCTCATCCTCCTTCAGTTCACAATAATGGTGTAGAGGTTGCTTCAGGTGCTTACTTAGTGTAGGGTGAGTTTCATCCACTGCTCTGGGCTGGGCCTTTTGTCCTTATGATTATTCTGGTTGAGTAATAGTACTACATAATTTATTGTTCTTACAAATACTCTATTTTGATTCAAATCTCCTTGAGTCATGAAAATCTCCTTAAGGCAGTTACATTGTGTCCCTAATACCACAGTGTTTTTCTACCACATCAGGTTAGTTTTTCAGTAATGTTCCTTTCTAGCAACTTTCAACCTTGCTGAATGTCTGTGGTTCTCTCAGCAACCCTGTTTGGTAAAACTGTGCCACGATGTTCCTCCTGATGCCGTCTCCAGTGCTGTGCTTTTGCCTCTGGTGATATTTGAATGAATTCCCACGCAGTGGAGCAATCTGAGTCTGCAGCACATAATGCAGTGCAGCAGAAAATGGTTTGCAGAAAGAAACAGTAGGTGCTGTCGAGCCAAAATCTGCATGGTTATTATTAGAAGGAGTTACTGAGGACTGGTTTGGGTTGGAAGGGACCTTAAAGATCATCTAGTTCCAAGCTCCCTGCCATATATGGGGTCACCTCTCACTACACCAGGTTGCGCAATGCCTCATCCAACCTGGCTTTGAACTCTACCAGGAATGGGGCATCCACGATTTCTCTGGGCAACCTTTTACAGTGTCTTATTGCCCTCACAGTAAAGAATTAAAAATTACCTAACTAGTCCTGGTTTAAGTAGTTATGTGCAAAAGAAGACAGGGGAAAAAGGTTGATGGTATTTCTCATTGTCTTGATTCAGGAATAGAGAGGGTTTTAAAAAGTTATTAGGCTGAGGGCATAAAAGGAAAAAAAATTGCACTTTGTTCTATGAAGTATAATTGCAACATTGAACTTGTTCATTCAAGATACTATGGATGTGCAAAAATGTCATTAGGTGAGGTCATACAGATCACATTTATTGATTACTGAGAAAAATTTTATTCGAGATGCAATTTTGCCTATGGTTCCCCCACAGCTATGAAAGCATTGCTGTGGAGGGATTGCTCTATATCCATTTCCTTCTGATGCTGAGCAATGGAAGAAGTGTGGCAGTGCACCATAATGTTTTCCTCTGGTCCTGGGTTGGAGCAGTTTTGCCTTCAGTGAAACCTGGATGTAAGAAAGCTAGATCTGGTCCCTGGCAGATGGCCACATCCATCTGAGGCATCAGGACTGGCATTTCAATGCTGCAATCAGGCACCTTTTGGACTCTCTGGAAAGGCTTGGAAACACCAAACTATTAAGTCAGTCTGTAACATGTTTCTACCCAAATTCATCCACTTACTATGTGACAGAAGCAATTCAGATTTCCTTAACAGGAACCATTTTTATGGTGTAGGTGACTTGTCTGCTTGGGTAGCACCAGACTTAATCTTCTGAATTCAGAGGAGTTGAGATAAAAGGATTACGTTCCACCAAACTGATAATTTGTTTACTGATCTATTTGGTATATAGAAAGGTTGAACATGTAGGTTAATGTATTTTTGCTGTTAAATGTTTCTCTACTGGTTTTAAGAGATCTTATATGAATAGCTAACACTTCATTTATACCTCCACTGAAACTTTGCAAAGACAGCTTCAATATACACAGTGTGCATGGTGTTGTACATGTAACAGAAAAAAAATTTTGTTAAGTCTTTAGTTATAGGCATAAAATGGTTTTTCACACTTGAAATGTGTCCTAATGGGCCTATAGAATGTTTTTATTGCTTTCCCTCCACCCCCATCCCCCAATTAATAGATAGTTGTTAGCAGTGACATTGTACATGCTCTAGTATTTCTTATGGTGTAGAAGAGCTTTTTGCATGCTGTAGGAAGAAAAGCATAGTCTTCTTTTGGTTTAAATGAAGCATGAATGCCTCAAAGAGGGGCAAACACAGCGTGTTGCTGCCGAAGTCAGGCTGCTTTCAAAACATATATTTAGAACTCTTTAGTTCTTAAAGTCTTTCCTACAGAAGAAAGGTAAGACATTTCACCAGTGCAGTATTACAACTATTATTCTTTGACTGTTCAGGAGGACAATTAACTTTGATTGTAATTCCACTGCCATCTCTCATAATCATTTTTCCCCATTAAAAGACAAGAAGACATCAATATTGTATAGCATAGTAACTTCTCATTATTGATAATAATATTGATAATATTGATAATAATACCATTAGACTATTAGACTTACTTTCTTTGACCTATAATATTACAGTGATGTAAGCAGGGTCTTTTACATCAGGCAAGCCACCATAAACTATAGAATATGTTTTTGATGCTGAATTCAAAATAATATCCAAACTGATGGCAATATTTTATCTTTTAAAGTGATGCAAGCAAAATATTATTCCCATGTTACTTAGAAGGTTAATACAATTGTTAGTATTTTCCCATAGTGTTGATTTCCAGATATAGTGATTATGGAAAGAAATGCTTTAGTCTTGCCTTCCAGAGGTGTTCTAAGTCCACATGAAAATCCATCCCAGGTTACCATTATTTAGCCAACTGTGTGTAAAAATGTACTATTCTATATATTTATTCAATGTGCTTTGATGTTGTTTGCTTTGTTTCAGCTTTCCCTCAACAAATTTGTTCAGAAACAGGCCTCGTTCAAAGGGGTTTGGGACACAACTACAGTAAACAGAAATCCATAAAGTTGCCTTTTACTGTAATTGTTTCATGTTCCCAGTCCCCCTGAGATTGTTTTGCTTGTGCATTTCTCATAGTCACAAATTTGATTATTCTACTACAGTGATTTACTGTAAGAAAATTAATATAATCTGTTCAAAACTCTCAGCTGTGAGCCATAACTCCCTGAACTGCTGTTTTACTTTCCAAGTGTTATAAATGAATTTCCCTAGTTGCTCCATGTGGAAGTCATCTCACAGTGAAGTGCCATTTTCCCACTGGATTGATGGCATAGAGTAATAATAAGTGAAAATAGTAAATATTTTTTAAGACTTGCAGTACAACAATCACAGAATGCCTCCCCATTTATGAGAAATATTCAAATAGTAGCTTTGTAATTTAAACTTAAAATACTAAGTGTGAGGTGTTGTGTCTCAAAAGGGTTCAGAGCTATGTAACCTGCTGATAGAACCTCATAAATATAAACTTGGTAACTTGCTGGATAGCTTTTTGGACTATAAAATTCAGTAATGAAGATGTAGGAGAAGTGTAAGAGAGATGTGCACTGCATCGGAAAATATTCCAAATTTTAACGAATAATACAGCTGTTTTGTGTAACTTTAAGTGAAAAAGACAAAAAGCAGGCTGAAAATGTATACTTATTTTGCTGCATATACTTCATCAGATACTTAATGCCTACAAAGTGCTTTAAATAGCAGGTCTTTCAAATCTTATTTTGTAATTGCTTCAAACATTGTATTTTTGAACACTACGTAACTTACCTCAATTATTTGATTACAGTATTTACAATTTATATACAGTCACTTTTTTCATCCATATGCATATGGAGGATTCTTTACCCCAACTCTCTGTAAGAACTCTGATTCATGATTTCCAGTGACAAAAATTAGGCAAAGGAGAAAATTTCTTACAAATGGTAAATGTACACATGGGCACGGACACACAGGTATATTTTTTGCATGTCTAAAGGCCACGTCCTTTTTTTAATACCTATGCGGAAAAATATATTGCTTTCATTTTTCTTGGATTGAGTTTAAGCATCTTTAAATTAATTTGGTTTCTGTTACTAAAAAAAAGTGAATATGTAGATGTGAGCAAAAGATGTCAAAGGGTGAAAGCTCTTTATAGTAGGAGGTACTGAGTTCTCATCACCTTGTTGTCATCCCTTGTGAATATAAATATTTTGAAGGTGGTAAGGTGATAAATTTATACAGGATTGTATTTTGCTGAATGTTGCCTCCAAATGTGAGTTGACAAAATCAAATATGTAGCTTAGCTAGAAAAACAATGCATTTGTTCTCACCAGATCTGAAATGGAGACTCTCAAAAGGAGTTTCAGAAGACTGTATTTTCTGGAAGTCAAAAATATAAAAAGTTCTTACTTGTTTAAACAAAGTAGAAGAAAGAAGGTGTAATTTACCACATGGTTGAAGATTCTAGTTGCTGTACAAAACTAGTTTACCACACCTTACTTTTGGACTGCTTTGCCAACAGATTTCTCACCACTATCATTGAGACAGTAAGAAGCAAAGAAATTCTGGATCTAAAGTTTTGATCAGGTTTAAAAGGCAAGACAACATCCTCTGAATAATCATGTCTGACTAAAGAGTAAAATAAAAATCGGGTTAAACCAAGTTCTCCAGTCTAGAACACTCTACTGATTTATTCTTGTACATTTGCCCTTGGCTACTGAGATTTGGAGAGCAGCCTCATTACAGGTCTAAGAATATGCATAAGCAAACACCACAAAACCAGTGGCACATGCATTGATTTCAAGGTTGCTTTACTGTGGACAGTGACAGTGATGATATAATAAATGTTCTCTAAGCTGCTGCCTGAACTTGGTGAGAAATGTGTTGGACCTGCAATCAGTAAGCAGCAGCTGGTCCTTTTGTCTTCCTCTTTGTCATCCCAAAGGCCTGAACCTGGCTTCTGATGTTATTCTGCTTCATCATGTTGTCACAAAATTTATTTTCTTCCCAGGCAGGTTGTGTTTTATGTATCTTACTTCTTTTTATTACCTAGTGTACTCCTCTTGTTAACGTGTAGTGCTACTTACCCAGTTCAGTTTTTATTTTCACCACTCTTGAGGAGACGTGTTTCTGTCAATCACGATTCCTAGTCCATGCTGCTTCTAGCATGAGTAGCCTCTGCTTTCATATTATGTAGTTCTTTCATGCACCTAGATGTGCCTACAGTACAGATTTGTGGCACTAGGCTACAAATTGTATCAGTTGCATCTCACTGACCTTGATGTCAAAGAGCAGCTCTAGGCTAGATGAATTTCCTTAGTTTGTCAGCCTTGAACTGCTGCCTTTCAAGCCTGTACAATATGGCAGCTGAGGGAAACAGAAGGTATTGGGTGAGACTTAGAAAAAACGATGATGATACTGTACAAGCTGAAGTAGGGAACCCTGAAAATAGGTCAAAATAAGAAGGGAGAAAGGGCTGTTAGGTAACTGATGTCAACATCCTTTGCAGATCTAAATTAAGTTATCATTAATAACTTGCGTGCCAAGCATTTAAATGATGTTCACAATTGAGATGTCCTGAAAACTAATATCCTTTGTGGGTTAGTATTCTTGGAAAAAGAAATATTAAAATGTTTATTATTCCCAGTTTGCAGGGTCCAAGAAAATGCAGGTATTGACCATTCAAGTTGAGAACAAAATAATTATAGGCCTGCTTTGAGGCCCTGTTTGAGTGAATTACATAAATGTCCAGGTTGGAGTCATACTGAAATTAAGATTTAAGCAGTGTTATAATTTCACTGTTTCAGGGTATAAATGCAAATGCTAAATGAACTTTCATTGCACATACCTGCACATGCCTGCGTCTTGTCAGGGTATGTTAATGCAGAATGATTACTGCTAAGCTTTTCACTCTCCTCCTCCTGTTTATGTGTGTTCTGGGAACATTAAAGCAATCGATAATTTTGCTGCTGTGTACTGGTTTCTGGATAGGTTGCTCAGCTGCATCAGATATTTATTAAATAATACAGTTATTATTTAATTTGAAATTTTTTAAGCTGTTATGTTATCCACATAAATTGTAGCTTGATGCACATGAGTTCGTGAATAATTAGGTACTGTAGGAGATGCCTGAAAATGTGGGTGAGCAGTCTGTGTTGTTCCTTTAAACATACGCAGCTTGAAAAGCAGATGGAATTGTGTCCTCATGATGTTTAAGGACTTTTAGAGCACTGCATTTCACCAGCATCTGGAGACCAATTACTGAAGAGTCTCCATAGGGGTCCTGCCTCAGGGTTTTTAGTTGGATGAATAATATATAAACTCTATAGTTTCCCACAGAGAGCAACTGGAGCAGTATCAGAAGGAAATAAGCCTTTTAGGAGTTGAGCTGAAAATGAAATAGCTCAGGATTTAAAATGAAGCAGTTTTGCTTTTACATGCAAAGTTGAATATTGTGCATTAGTTACATGAATTCTGACTTCTTTTTAGCCTTTATCATTTTAGTATCTTGCTCTTTCTAATTTTAGTACACATCTATTTGAAAGCCTTTAAGGCTTATGCAATTACTTCAATAACTAAATTTCCTTTTGAAAAAGCAGTGGAAATTAGTATATACATCATTCATTTTATAATACAGGTTCAGCATTATTGTACTCAAACCATAATCAGATTTTATCTTACCTGTTATTGTGTCTGGTTCTAGGTTTATTCAGTTTGCTTTTTACAACTAGAAACAGTTGCAAAATGGCATATCCACTACTATTCAAAACCCCCTTTCAATTTATGATATATCCCTTAAAATTCTTGTCTTTGTCCTCTGTTTAAATTTACTTGAAAGCAGAATACATTTGAAAAGGAAATAAAAATATCTGAATGGAGATACTTGGATCTGAGAAGAAATTTGTCTTTTTCTTAATTATGCTAGAAATTCACTAAGTGGGCACTTTAGAGCTGAAGAATACAGTACCTGAAGAACACTACTGAGACCTATTCAGAGGAAAACAAATGAGAGTGTAGCTTTTATTAAAAACAACAAAAGGGCCCCAAACCAACCAACCAGAAAAAAACCCAGTATCGTCATTGGTACAGTGATTGTTTTAGTCGGCACTTCCACCAGATATTTTTGGTAAATTTGAAACCTCAGTGCCCTAATTTCTAACTGTGGTTGTAATCTTCATGAGACAAATATTCCTACCAACTTCAACATAACTATTCAGCTGAATATGCAGAAGAATCACAGAATGAGTCAGGTTGGAAGGGACCACTGGAGGTCATCTGGTACAGCCTCTCTGCTCAAGCAGGGTCATCCCAGAGCACACAGCACAGGATGATGTCCAAATGGTTTTCAAATATTTGCAGTTAGGGAGACTCCACGACCTCTCTGGACAATCTGTTCTGGTGCTCAGTCACCCACACAGTAAAGAAGTTCTTCTTCACATTCAGGTGGAACTTCCTGTGCATCAGTTTCTGCCCATTGCTTCCTGTCCTATTCCTTGGCGCTACCAAGCACAGTCTGGCTCCATCCTCTTGGCACCCTCCCTTCTGATACTGACAGACATTTGAGTTTTCTCCAGGCTAAACAGGGCCAGCTCCCTCAGTCTTTCCTCATAAGTGAGGAAATAAATTGAAGCATTTGAAGGCTTGATTGTGACACCAACATCTCCTATATGAAATCAAAATTGAAGGGAAAAAGGCAGCAGTAGAATAATGTTCTTAGAGGAAAGAATCAGGATGTATTTGGAAGCTATGTGTTTTATTGTGTTGATCAATTAGATATTTAGAGCTTCAGAAAAACAAATTCAACTTGCCCTCCAAAGGAATAGAAAGTGCTATATAATTAATAAAATAATTATTGACATGCAGTGGAGTGCTAGAGCTACAAAAAAAATCAGAGTATAGTTGTGTCAGAGTACATATCAAACTGTATTGAAGGTATGTAAATTATGCTGCTTTTTTATCTTGGGAAGCTACCCACGTTGTAAAGGGAAACAAAAGTAGCTACCAGGACTAAGTATTAGGTTAAACTGAACCTGTCTAATATCACAGAGCTTAAGTTGCACTTTAATGATATTAAAACAATCCCTTGGCTTTGACTGTTCCAAAACCTGTATACTTATTTGAATAGAGTCGAGTTGTTCCTGTGTATCATTGCTCTCTAGGGCTGGTGCTCTGATTCTGATGATGTTTGAAAAAGTAATTCACCATCTCGCCTTAGTTCCTTGTTTTAATTTGCAGCCTCTGTTTTCAGTCATGAACATTGTATCTAATCTGAGTGGTACCACATCATCCTTGGTCTGGTCATAGTTGGTACACTGGGCTGCTGCTTCTTTATGAAAACTGTCTCAAAGTAATTGACCTTGAAGTGTAATGTATAATGCTAAACTTTGTGCTTCCAAGATTACTGGGAGAGTTTAAAAGGCAGGAAAAAAGTTTCGTTGGTCACAGCAATAGTAGTGAAAAATTATTTAGACTGCATAGAGTAGCAGGGGAAAACATGATGGTATGTATTGGAGGAGGGTACTAAAAACTGGTGAAAAAGAGAGAAGCCTTCCAAGTGTCACCTCAAAAAAAAATTGTTTGTTTTTTTTTTTAATTCATGCTTTCATTACAAAGATGGCCTAAGGAGTATGGGTCAGTCTCTGATTTATTTTTTTTAATCCTGTCCATGCTTCAGCTATTAGTTCTGAGTGTCCAATATTGGTTGACATCTGAGCTATGGAAACCATTAAGAACTGACCAGGATTTCTGAAATTACTCAGGGAAAATGAATGACGTCATTGGAAAGTCAGTTAAAATATCATAGCTATCACTGTGAGGGAATAAAAAACAAGTCAAGGAGGAAATTTCAGGGGTGTTGATGTTGTGTTGTTGTTGGGTTCTGGTTTGTTGATTTTATTGTAACTAAGAAAACTGAAGACTTTAAAATAACCAAGACTTGATTTATGTGGAAATAGCATATCTCGGTAACTTCTAACACACTTCCAGAACATGCAGGTGAACTGGACTGAAACCCCTGAGAGCACAGAAGTATTCAGGTATAAACTTGTCTCCATGATGTCACTCCTGAGCCTGCCATCTTGAGTGATGCTGCTACAAAGCAGTACAAAAACTGCTTCTACGGATGCTATAAAAGAATACAGAGAGAATGCAAATGGTCCCCATAAAATGATCACTATTCAGTCTGTGTAGAGTGCTGGCTTGGATCAGGCCAGGAGTGGGGGAGCTGCTGGTTTCTGCCACCTGCATACCGGGATTTAGCATTCCCTCTCAGGGAGGATTGTACCTAAGATGTTTCTTTTCCTTATCCATTGGTCAACCTCAGAGATTGCGGCTGAATATTCCACTTTTCTTCTGAGCAACTTAATAGCAAGATGAAAGCTTTGTGGGCTCAGCATAGCAAGTCCATAAAATGAGAAGTGTGTAAAAATAGTCAGTACTAAGGCATACTTGATCCTTCAAGGCAGAAGGCATAGGTCTCCTAAGCTGCTGGAATGAATCCTTCCACTCTTTGCTATAATATGGTTACATCTCTTGCAATGACTGTTGGACTGGATTCAGCTACATGTGGGAATGGAAATGCATGCACCAATATAAAAGTATACAATAAAAAGATAAGGCACATCATTTTGAATGCCTTTGTTTCTACTTATGCTGACACTTTTACAGTGCCATTGCAATTCTTGAGGATAAGAGACAAAATTATACCTGGTTTAGTGTGTCATTGTAGTAGCTGCTTCTGCTCTCTGCCCTTCCGTCTGTGAGCACTGGCTTGCACCAACTTGGCACAGCAGTTGAATATTAAAGATGAAAGCTTTGCTTCTGCAGCTTTACGTGCTCTTTTTAGTATCAGATAAACTTGAGAAACTATCAATTAAATATAATTATTATTCTAATTTGTTGAATGTGATTGCTTTGTTGTCTTTCAGTTTCTGCATAATTGAAAATGCATTTTCTACATTTTGCGGAAAATCCTGCCTTATCAAGTTTCTTTTCTCTAAAGCTGTACTTGATTCAACTAATAAAACTATTAGTTAAGTTACAAAAGCAAAAGCTTTTTTAACGGTAGGAGGAAAAATTGAAGAAATTCAATTTGATTTCAGTTGTGGACTTTATAGCATTGAAAATGACAAAAACTCCTTCATGATTTGCAAATTAAACTTCACTAATGGACTCACTTGGAGAAAGTAGGGGATCAATACTGAAGAAATTAATCTTTTTTTATTTTTTTCCTTTTTTTTAGGGAAACATAGTTTGATGTATTCCAGTAAGTTGAGAGATGTTTGTTTCATGTTCTGGCTCTCAGCCTCTGGAGAGCTTGCTTTCTCAGCAGCCTGTAGTGATAAGCAGAGCTGTCAAGACTCTGATTTTCATCTCCTTTCAGCTTCAGTCTGGATACTTCCTTTGAAAGTTTCACAAAACATTAAAAACTTGTTTTCTCTGGTATTTCTCAACATTTCTTCAACACGTCTGCACACATTTCAAATAGATATCACTTTCTCAAGTCCCTCTCTAAACTATTGGGGTCTTTTAGGAATACTTCTGGGGAATCTCTAATGCTAAAAGTTCAAATTGCAAAGGCAGTCTGTAAATACTAATCTCAATGGATGTTGTTTGGGTTTTTAAAAAAAGAACTGCATGATTAAAATCTTCTGTTATGCATGCAAGAGGAATTTTTGAGTAAAAGATTTTGTATTTACATGTATGTGCATATAAATCACAATTTAGATAAGATAATAAGAATGACATCTCCACTGGAAGGGTTGCCAAGCACTGGAACAGGTTGACCAGGGAAGTGGTTGAGTCACCCTCCCTGGAGGAATTTAAAAACCATTTCAATGTGGCACTTTCAGATATGGTTTACTGGTAGACTTAGTATTGCTGAGTTTGATTCAATGATCTTAGAGCTCTTTTCCGACCTAAACGATTCCTCAGTCCTATTTTTTCATCTTTTGTAGTAGACATAAGGTAGAACTAAGAATCATATCTTTGCTTTTCATAGCATCAACCTCTACGTTCTAGTTGAAATGACAGGTTGATTGAAAAAATAATGCAGCAAATTTTTTAAGGCAAATTCTGTTATTTAATACGCTGCAGTTTTACACCTTTAAGCTGGTTTAGCGTCTAAAAGAAACAAGAGTTTCAGCTTTCATATGTAGCATACGTATGATTGTACTCCACAGTTGTGCAATGTTTACAAAATTAATATTTTATTAAAAATATTTATTATATTATTTTTTCTTTTCTGCCCATTGTTAGGCCAAGAGACGTTTAGTCAAAAGCTGTCATCTGTCCAGCAAACTAGCTGCTTTGTCTGATTTATTCTTTGTTACGTGAATGTGGCATTGTGGCAGCTCAGCTGTTTCCCAGGAGGTGAACTGTGATGTTTCATGTAATTGCACAGTTCTCTCCTTATTTTTGGTACTGTATTAAAGCAAAGTGGTCACAGAAGGAAAAACTTCTCTTTGACCAGAGAAACCCTGGAGGCTACTTTGATAAGGAAATTACCTTTTTTTTTTTTTTTTTTTTTTTTTTTTTTTTCTTTTCACNCTGTCTACCACAGTGTGGCAGTAGTTCTTTTTGATTCCATGTGCTGGTCCTGCCCTCTGTTGCAAAGCTTAGGTATTTGCTATGCGATATCCATCTGATACTTTTCAACAAATTCCAGCTCTTGTGCCAGTGATTGTCATGAGATTCCAGGAGCATTGGAGTAGAGAGATAATCTTTTAGCATCCAGAGTATTTTCCTCCTTCCATTTGAAAAAATATTCAGTGCAAAATGTTCTTATTTATTAAATGGGTAACCAAGACTGAGATATCTCTGATGGGATTTTCTTGGGCTGCATCCCCCTGAAGTTCTACTGAAAGTTAATATTTTCAGGTTCCAGTTGTACCCCTCTGTATTCTTCCTTCAGGCTCTTTGTTGTTGTTTCCTTCATTTCATCATCTGTCTTGGTGGTGGTAACAATGGTCATGCTGTATCTCACTCTGCCAGCTGGTTCAACTTTGCTTTTTTATTTACTTGTTGCTCTAGCTTTGTGCAAGCATGACCTCTAGATGCAGTTTTTACTGTTTTAAAGATATTGGTGGAAGTAACTAGACTGTTTTGTCAGCAACCATGAAGACAATAATACTGCTTGGTCTTCAGAATAGCCATGGAATATGATATCTGCAAGATGAAAAGATTTTGTGGGAGTTTTTCTTTTAGTTTGGACAGCTGGGATGTGCACTGGGTCTGATGACTGAGTGTGCACTGGTATTACTTGATAAGTGAGGAAAGTTTATCAAGGGGATGCAGGTCCTATTACAGAAAATGCCTTAAGCCTCTGAATCCAGGGAGTTCATAGAAGCTGAATTGCAAAATTCATTAACAGAAAAACTAACTGGCAGTCAGCTGGAGGGTTATGATAGTTTCTCATGCTATGTAGTAGCTCAGGCACTGGAGGGTGAGGGGACAAGAGAATTGCTGATGTCTGAGTGATGTGAATGACGTAGCACCTCAAGCTGTATTACCAGTGATTGAGGCAAATAATTTCAGCTACATTGGTGGATAAGATTTGCTGACAGTTCCAGAAATGAAAAGTTTCTTAAAGGGAAAGTAGCAGTAAATTATCTTAGTACATTTCTAAAAAGCTTTGAAAAGTTCCATAACTCTTCTCAAAGGGGAGGAAGAGAAGAAGGAGGGAATTAGAATTGTTATCTAGTAAACTGGCACTGTACAGTAGTCAAAGATCTGATGAATACTCTTTGTCATCTCTCATTTTAGTGACTTCTTCAAAGAGAGACTGTAATTATTTCTTAGATATAAAAAAATGAACCAGCTACAGAAAATAGCATTTTAAAAATGCCCTCTGATGTTTTGCTGACTGAAAGATGAACCTATGCTGACTAAAATTAATCCTGTGCAGAGTGCCCAGAGTTTTAGTGCATGTGTAAAATTCTGATGTAGTCTTCATGTCTACATAAGTATTTACCATAAAGATGAAGTTTCCCTCAATTCCTTGAGTTATGACATATAGTTAATGGATTTTAAGATTTTTTTCTTCCTCCTTAATGTTGTTTTAATGTGTTGATGCCAGCTTAGAGATATAGCTGAAAGCAGGTAATATTGGCTGAAAAGTTAGCTCTGAAACAGTGTTCATAAAAGTAAATTAGGAAAGGAGTTGGGCAATCAAAATGGTGACATTGTTATGCCATTAATGTACCTTTGATCCAGCTGCAAGTTGAATCCTATGTGGGATGCTCTCATTTTAAAAGTGGCAGTGCTGAATGGGGGTCGTTTTGTAGAAGAGTAGCATGAATGTCCAAAGATATGAAATTGCTTTGCTGCAAGTGTCACGAATGCTAAACGATTGTATTGATTTGCAAGACTGGAAAAAATTAAGGAAAATTCATTGAGATTTCATAAATATGTAGGCAAGCCCTTCACCTCAGGACACAGAGGTTCACACTTGTGGAAACAGAGTGAGGCATGGGAAGATATAATGGCAAATTCATCTGTTCTCATATGCTTTAGAAATTACCTGCTATCAATCTCTCAGAAATACTGGGCTAACTAAACCCACAAAGGACTTCTGCTCCAAACTGATTCAAGATAAAAGTGAAGTTGAGAAATGACAGACATTAAAATTCCTTTTACAATAAAATAAAACATGAATGATATGCAGTAAAATCCAGGTTTAGAAACTTTCACACTGCTGTGTTAGGCTGGGCATGTGACCCTGCCTTAGAGCACTTGCATACTCTCTCTGAGGTAAACAAAATTTTCCTGAGTTTACAACTGCAGAATTATTCAACACTTTATTTTTCCAAGAAAAATAATTTCTAAAGGTATGGTCTGAGTAGACAGAATACAGATTGGTGGAGTTAGTATTTAATGGAAGAGGAACATTTAGGAGAAAAGAAATGCTGTTATTTTAAAAAGTGATTTTAACAGAAAGCCATTTTTATGTTTTCCTACTGTGCTTGTGGTATCATGATGAAGATTTACTGTTAAATAACCATCATTAATTCTTTATGAGAACTCCTAGATTTAATTATTTGGGACTGAATTCTGCTGCTCACAAATAGAAATCTGGAGACTCATCTCTAATTATTGGAGGTATGATCCAAGGTAATCAAGGCCTGCTTTTGACCCTCTTTTTTTCTTGGGGAAAAAGAGATTAATAAAATAATCAAGAGTAGACTACCCAAGTAATGAAAATAATAACCTATTCTTTAAAAGATTAAAAAAAAATCATATGTAGTGGGTTATCTAAGTCTTTCATTGCCACCTTCTCCCTTTATTTCCACAGCAGAAATCACAGACAAGTTAGTCTTCAGAAGTCTGGTCCCTTTCCAGCTCCATGAAATGTGGGATGTATCCCACTTGTGTGAAATTAGCACTATTGTCATGGCAATTTTTCCTTTTGATCCAGGATCTGCTTCAAAGCCCACAAAATTTCCCCAATGCCTGGGTTAAATGTTGAAACCAATTGGCATTTTTTTATTGTTCCTTTTTAGTTTATACTGTAGTTGTGTACAGAATGTGTTAATCATTATAAAAACAGAAATTCTCTTCCTGCCTTAGGAGTTTGCTGTTTGTATTTCAGATCATGACCTGACCGACATTTACAGATTCTGCAACAAAGCTGCCAATTTAATTTTTGATGTTTGTTAGGCAAGGGAATGAAAATAATTTCTGCTGTGAAAATAGCAGAGAAAGTCTTCATAATTTTTTTTAGTTAAGTATTTCCCCCTTGAAAAATAGGTTTTCTAAGAGTCAGTAATTTCTTCTGTGGAAAATCATAGCTTCCATTAAACACTTCAACAGTGTAACAGTAGAAAATAAAAAATAAAAATAAATAAATTTTAAAAAATATGAGATGTGAATTCAAAACCATTTTCATTTTCTTGTTCCCTTGCATCATAGTTTACTCTTGGACATCAAAATGGTTCTGACCTGTTCTCAGATTTTGGGATTGCAAATATTTTTAATTTTTTTAGCTTTGATAAAAAGTTTTGAAGTCGTTCAAAGAACTCACTCTGTTATTATCTCTGCATCTTTTTTGTTGTTGTTGGTTTGCTTAGCTGTGCTAAACAGGCAAATATAAATAAGGAAGTAATAAATTATGAAGCATCTGAACAAACAATTGTACACAGCATAATGCTTTGAAAACTTTGTAACAAAGACATATCAAAGAGTAGCCCCATTGTGTTATTTTAAGACTTGGGAAATCTGAGAGGGGTTTCACAATATGCTAATGGAAACAGGAGTTCCAACTACTTATTAAAGTCTAAGTTTAAATAAAGTCTAATTAAATTTTAATGAATGTAGAAAATTTTAGTAAGTGTTGCGCTGTGTATGTGCATGCTATTGTGAATTACTTGGCAGAACACGGCCTTCTAGAGCTTGCACCCACAGCTTTCATAAAACTGTCTTTCAATTTTGGCAGTTTTGCATATCTTGGAAAAGCATGGGCAGTTTGAAATGAGAGCATTGTAATCTCGTGCCCAGACTGAAAAAACTGTTCTGCTTTTAGTTGGAGTCCCTTATTTTCTCTGTAAATTCAGTATATTTGTAGCACCTTGAGTCTGTAAATGCATTTTGCTGCAGAGGTTGCTCATAGTTTGCAGTTAATTTTAAACCCATAGCAGATCAAAAATATTGAGCTGTTAAGAATAAAAGCAGTACTTTATGAAGAATACTGCAGGCCGTCCTGAAGGGTGCCTCCTGAAAGACTGTAAATGCTTCAAGATGCAGAAGGTAACCAGGGGCTCAGTTAAAGCTTACCTATATGATATCAACAGCTCTGCAGTTCCCTTTTTACTTGTGAAATAATTACTTTCTTATAAAAAAATAGTAAGTAGCTAAAAAAACTCCAGAGAAAAAATGGAATAGGTATTTAGTTTTATTTACACATTTTATGGGTATTAGATACAATTCAAAAAGTTCAACATTTGTATTAATGACTAAAACATATAGCTATGAGATGTGTCTCTGTTCTCAAATGTACTTTATATGGGGATAAAAAGACATTTCAGAAATTTTTACATCTCTTTTTACCTAAAGTGGCATTTGCCTTCTCATTAATTACCCTTTTTCTATTTCTGTTACCCCATTGCAAACACTTCTTAGGCCTTTGAAGGACTGAAGAAGTCTACATTTAGAATTTGGGGGGAAAAAAGCAATCTTTTAGCACAAACAGAACTTTGGCAGGTTTAGCACATCCGTAACAGCTGTTATAATTTGCCATAATTTTTTATGCACCATCATAAAGAAAGGCCGTAACTCCCATCTCTGAATGCAACTGGCATATTTCTTCCTGCTTCTCCTACTGTGGACTGCCAATTATCAAGAGTGAGTAATGAAAGAGTGAAGCCTTTGGAGCAGCCAAATCTCAGAACCATTAGTTTTCTTTTATATTCAAGCCTAATTCCAGGAATGTGCTATATGAGAAATAAGACATATCATGTCATTTCAGGATAATACCATGTAATTTTGGGCTAATAAAGAATTCATTTCTGTAGAGAGAAGTGATCTGATATGGAAAAGTTCAATTTTATTCTCTCCAGAGAGCTTTATCTCTTCAGATGTGACCTTGTATAATTAAATATATTCCAAATATCAAAAGAAATGGCAGCAGAGCAGACAATAGGATTCTCTATTTTATGTGGAAATGATATGAAATTATATGAAGCAGTCAATGTAATATAAGATGAAGTAGATTGCTGCTATTCATTGTTTCCAGTGGAATTCCTGCTGTTCAATTTTATTCATTACAGCTTCATGAGAAGGGAATCATATTGTGTCTTTGTGACTAGCTTAAGACTCACACTTAATTGCATTAATTCAGAACGTGCTGGCAAGAATCAGTACTTAATTGCTGTTATTACTTGAATATAAAAAGGAGGTGGTATCCACTAGACAAGAAGTTACAGATTTCAAACATGAAATATCAGGTGCCTAGAGGCTACAGTTCTGATCCTTAAAAGAATACATGTTCAATGAAAGAGGATCTAAATCCTTTTCTTTGTTACAATAAAAAATTAAAAATATTTCAAAACAAATACAACAATTTCCAAACCACTCATTTTTCCTAAAATCAACCAACCTCACTAATTTAAGTTGAGAAAGTTTTGACTGTTAAGAGATGACAGGCTCAGACACAAATTCCTAAGACAAGCTGGGATTAGCTCATCATGTTTGTAAATGTGGCTTTTAAGTGTTTTATTGCACTCCTTATAATGAAAGAAAGTGACAAAAAGATAATGTCTGGTCCTATGTTAACTGCTAAAAAGGAGTGAGCATGACTGGAAATATTTTTCCTGAAACCAATATGCATCCTCTGTTATATTTTTGCATTTCACATTCAATCTTTTCGAGCTGTTACTTAATTGTGGTGGTTAATGGTGCTCAGCAGATATTTTTTTATTGTGGTATTTTGAGTTACTTTCACAGCAGAGGCATAGGGTTTTTCCTTGAGCTCCTCCAACTCAAGGGAGCCTTGTAGCACACGAGGGGGGAAAGAACAAGCATTCTGTGTCCTCACCCTGTGTCTCCCCTGCTTGCAGAGTGGCAGGCTTCTCCTGGATGAGCAGATACTTTGCAGGAGGCAGTGAGGATTCACAGAGTCCATGTTACAGAATGCACTGAAGTTCAGCCTGCACTCTGACATGCTCTCTGGAAGCCATGGCAAACATAAATATTGAAAATGCTTCCTTTAGCTCTGATTTTACAATTTTGGCACTGGTAATGTCAGATGCTATCTAGAAAATATATAATAGATTAAACTCCTCACAGTAAATTGGCCCTAGATCTTTCTTTATGAGTGGTGTCATTTCAAAGCAATAACATAAAGTAACATGGCAACTTTTATTCCATAAGTTGAACCTGGTAGAAAATGAGATTTAGATTTCCATTCACTTAGGGTACGTGTGGCTAATGGCATTTCAGTACTCACTGAAAAGGCAGTTTTAGAAACTTGGGGTCTGAGGTATATTAATAATACAGCAAGGTGACTCAGTATTGAGATGGACTTTGTTTCCTTCCCAGCATGAGAAATGTTAAGGAGTTTAAAGCTTGAGCATCACAATTTTTTAGTTGTTTCCTGTATGATTTCCTGTAACAAGAAGTGTGCCATTTTTAGCATAAGGTGGGGTAGGGTTTTGGATTGTTTTGGGGTTTTTTCCATAGTATTGATTATATATTGCCCAGCACTCTGGGGTAGGGGAATAGTGTGTTGGAGAAAGTCTGTCTCAGAACAGTACCTTATATTTTAAAGATACATATCGACTCATGTTTTATGCCAAGCCAAAGGCAAGTTAGACCACATTCTTGTGGAAAGCAGTTTCTTGAAGGTCCACAGGAAGATGAACCACTGAATTGTCTTTGAATGGCAAGGCTTCTACATCTTTTCTACTCTGGCCCAGTAACCTTATATGCCTAAAAAAAAAAAAAAAAAAGTTTTTCCATGATGTTATTTATTTTGATAAAGAGATTTTAGAATGGAATGCAAAGGAGAGGCATTTTGAGCTGATTTATTTTGCTGGTGTCTGAGCTGTTAACTGATGCATCTGTGTTCGAAAGAAAGTTTCTTGCATTGTTTCCTGCAACTGTGCTTCTGTAGATATGTTCTAAACTAAGGTCAGAACAGGAAACAATTTCATTATCCAGGCCCAAATACACAGCTATGTTAATTCTCTCTTGTAATTTGAGAATCTAGTAGGTTGAGAAGTCAAGGGGAGGAAGAGTTTTGAAGCAAGATAGGTGGTTTTGATGTAACTCCAAAATCGATGTTGCATTCGTTACCTTTTGAACTATACTACATCCCTAGTGAAAATCATGCTTCACAGACTTTTTGCCCATTTCAATGTACACTTTTGCTGGGCTTTTGCAATGGCTGTGCATCTCAATTCAATTCATAATAGTTTGTTGTTCTTCTAACTCTAGTAAAAGTTAATTTTATTAAAGTTGCCAATTCATGTATTTTTATACTGCTAAAATATTCATTTTTATTTTGTAAATTGCAGTTTTACATTTCAGTTGATTCTAAAATTATATGATTAATTTACTGTTTATTTTTTCAAAGTGCAAATTGCAACTGGGTATCTGAACATGAATTATGCAAATGCACATCTAGTTTAATACAAAAAGTCCTAGTTTAAGCTTATTAATTTCACTAATGTGATTCAGTATCCACTACAGATATGAATTTGTTTGAAATGCTTTATTACTTACTAGTATTAAAGCTCCTAGGAATTTAAGTAGTATTTTTTGCTCCCCCAAGGATTCCAAATACTTAGAATAAAAACATATGAGATGAATACATCAAGCCACTGTTATTTTGGTGGTTGGTAGTCACATATTCAGGGATTGGACCTGAAGACTTTCATACAGATACATACATAGTTTAAATTTGTATATTATTTCTTCCAAAGGAAAGGTAGTTGATAATGTGATGACAGATTTCTATAAAAGATAAGAGCAAAATAAAAAGATTTTGAATCATGGCTTAAATGAATGGCTGCTACCAGCAGGATAGGTATCTCATGGTGCAAGGCATGCGTTTCCCCATTTGTTCCTGTGTGTTGCCACCAAATGACTGGATGATGATAATGAAGGACTTGCTAAGATGATGGCCAGTGCATTGTTTATTTTTACATCATAGCAGTGCAAATATATATGTGAAATTGTAGTAGTCTTTGACAGGACAACCTCAGTTACTGACCCTTTTCAGCTTTTCATTCATACCTCTGTGTGGGCCTATTATGCCTTGTATCTGAAAAAATTGCAATTCTTATGAAGAAGTTATACTGAAAGCACTCAGAAGTTACTGTAATGTGCATGTGCAAAAGTAGAAAGAAAGGAATATATTTCATTAGAGGAGTTTTAAGTGATACCATTTTATAAAGAAATTTTGAAATAGGAAAAAAACCCTCACTAATTTTCTGTTGCCAGTATCTGAAATAAAGTTAGATAAAGGTTTTTAATGGAAATATTTTCTTCACTGTAAGCTTACTTATATAAATCAAAACAGGTTTTTAGCTACTTATAATTCAGAAAGGTTATTTGTCTGTTCTCTCTTTCTCTTTTCCTGTTCATATTTTCTTTCCCAAATAAATGTGTGTGTATGGAAAATATTTTTATGTGTGGTGGGGCAGTAAATCTCTAGACATGTGTGTAGCTGTCACTGAGTTCCTTGTGAAGTGATGGCCCAAGAATGAGAGCATGGAGACCACACATGTCCATGTCTGGTATGTGCAGCATCTTCTGTGAAAAGTCCTAATCCAGATTAGTTTTACACTTTAGAAGCTCTCAAGGATGAGCACACTGTAATGATCCAAGTGTGATCTTCTGCCCAAGATTAATCCAAATATTATTCTTTGTTTTAGTAACTGTAAAATGGCACAATGTATGCTACAGACTAGATGTGTAAAATGCTTGTGTTGAGAAAGGGTTTTTGAATATTCACTAAAGCTGTGATCACAAGGAATATAAAGAAGAAAAAGTGAAGGGAAGCTCCAAGGAATTTAGCAGCTAAAGTCTACATCTCTAGGGAATATATGCAAAGTTTGTTGAAAAGACTGCCATAAGAATGACAGAACTCAAACTTCTGAACAAGTTACACCCCCCTCTGTCAAATTTCATTTATCTGTTGTGAAAACAAAGTTTCTCAACAGGATTTTTTTCCTTTTGCTTTTTTTCCAAAACAAAGGTGCTGAGAATGGTTTTTCAACAAATAAATTTTTTCTAGCTATTCAGAAGCTGTTGAGTCATTTTCTGAAGTTACTGTGATGATTAGAAAATGAAAATAGATCTTCATTAAGACCATGACATGGAAGATTCCAGGACTAATCATTAAGTTTTTGTAAGGTTGACAGAGGGAAAACAGACTTATAATAAGGAATTGCTGATTTTCAGTCAACATTATCATCATCATCATCATTGCAATTTTCTTGGTATAAAATAATTACAAAGCACCTCCAGTGTGCACTGACCACTTTTTAACAGCAGTGTAGTAGACCAACTGTGGATTAGTATGATACCTTTTCTTTTTAAAAGTAGATAATTTGCAAAATACATAATTTGTTGGATTACCAACAAAGGGATTTTGTAAAAATAGCCAATAGAAGGGGCAAATTTTTTTCAGTTCCTTGTACATAGACTTACCTGTGCAGTCATGATGATATATTGAGCAAAGAATCAAGTTTCTTGTTTTTCCATGACAATTCATATACCGTTATTCATTTACAAATGCAAAATAAGACAAGGTTTTATTTCTTCTGTTTTTCATTCTATTTAGAAAGCAGCATACAATCTCTAGTATCGGAGGAGGAAAAAATGGGTAAAAAAAGTTAAATTAGTTCAGAATAACTATTCATGAGCAGCCTTAACCTTAAATGAAAATACCTCACTCAAACCTTGGATCATGCTATATATAAAATAACAGAAAAAAAAGAAAAAACAAAAAAAACTTTTTCATTTTGATTACTATTTTTCTTTGATCTTCCTTTTGAAAGGCAAAGGAATTTTTAGTGCAGGCATTATTGTTCTCATTATCCACACTTCTCTAGTGACTCTTTCCTCATGGGTTTCTAAGTGCCTTGATATATATCTCACAAGTTTTAAGAGTGGAAGAGTGAAAATTAGTAACATTCTGATCATTTTGTGAAATACTATGTTTTGGAGTGCCTTTTTCTTTGGTCTTTACCATTACCTTCCCTTGTTTTTAGGGAGTTCCAGTTAGTCTTATGTGAAATATGAGACTCTTCCAACTCACCAACATGGTGAACCATGACATATTAAAGGTTTTGTTTTAATAATAATTTTCCAGTATTTACTTAATAGAAGACTTAAACCAAGGATGTATATTTGTATTAACCACTTAAGTAATATCTCTAACTGTTTAGGTATAGCTTAATCCTCAAAATATTATCATCAGGATGAATAAAATTAATTAATCTCAAGGTATTAAAAATCATCTGGCCTATAAAGACAAGGTTCTTTAATCTCTGAGCACTGCACATGAATAAACCCCATTGATTAATGTAAGACTGTAGAACTGAATACATCATTTTTTTTTTAACATAGAGAAGCAAACCAGTTGTAGAAGGACAAATGACAGCAGTGATGTTTCACAGAGCTACTTATTTGTCTTTTAAAGTGTTTCTCTGCATCATTTTAGAAGGGCAAAGGAGATTACTCTGGATGTTTGCTCTGATAAAAAAATGTATATTGTTAGCTCTGAAGATTATCACAGGAGTGCCTTTTCCAGTTTGTAGGTCAAGTTGTTCAGGTGTCAGTAGTTATCAAGGTTGTCAATCCTGTGTTGATTTGAAGAGCTGCAGGATCTTAGTAAATTTGTAGAAAGTCTATCATGTTTCAGTCAGGGTTCTAAATTTTGCATAGCCAAACTACTTCTTGTGATCATCCTTGACTAATGCATTCTTCACAGTAGCAAAAAGCCATGACTTGGTAAAAGTGACTGTGCCAATTTTAAAGCAATCCCCATGGGCTGTTTTATAGAAACTGAGAGAAGCTCACTTGGAATTCTGGGCTTGTGTCTCCTGCCTTTCATTGCTGTGTTCAGACCAAAACATCTCATTACCTCTTTATTTAGCCAACCATGCAATGAGGAAATATTACCAAGTTCTCTGTTTAGTTGAGACAATTACCAGATACTGTGTTTGGAGGAGAGTTTAAAACCTTGGAGCTAAGCAGCTTCTTTATTCTCTTCAATGTTTTTGGGGTTTTTTTAAGCTTAAGACATTAAGGAGTAAGGAGTCACCAATTGTGCTGTATGAAATCAAAAGGGTAAATATTTTTTCAAAAATATTTTTATATGAAAAAGAATACAAAATGTCATTTCCATGTCACCTATCTAAATTTTGAGTTTTTGAAAGTGTTCACTGGTACTAGGTTTTTAGGTTTGTTTTAACAGGATTTTATTTCCTGCTATGTAAGGTTTTACCAGGCATAGTTTACCTGTACATTTGTTTCCTTCTGCATATCTCTGAATGCTTCTGTAGAGTTTTTTTAGACATGAACCTTTATTTCTCATGTCATAGTTCTGACTGGAGACAGCACCATGATGCAGAAACTGTTTTTGTTCATTAGCTCTGTTGGTGCATGGGATGATTTTCTTGTCTGTGGGCAGGAGCACATGCAACAATCAGACAAGCCCCTTGAAGCAGCAGTATTTATATTCCTTTTAAGAAGAGAAACCTATTTTAAAATACTCCATGTTTATTTTCCTAAAGGTCTTGCTAGTCTGTAATTTCTGGATGAAAAGACTTGCTTTCAGTTAACCTTTCAGTAAATTGTCTCTCTTCCCTTGCTCTTCTCCCTGTTTCTAGTTCCCTACTGTGTCTAGAGTGTTGCTTTGTAAACCTCTGTGTTCTTTTGATGTCTGTTGTGCTTCAACTGTCACTTAAAAAGCAGTCTTTTTCTTTACAGAATTATTTCTTAGCTCTCCTTTAGAATTTGCAGGGAACTGACTTACCCTGAACATTTCTATCTTTTACCAGACCTCAAACCAAACTAATATATATATATCTTTAGTAATACATAAACTAATGTATATATTTAATAACTTATGCACATCACCTGGTGCATGGGTAAACAATTCTATAGTTCTCAACTTTTATTGAATGTATTTAGCCTAAAATTACTTTATTAACTGTCAGATTTGAAGATTTGAACTCAGTCTGCATCTTGACAGAACAGTTTGGGCAAAATTGTTCCAGTTTCTAAGGTGAATTGAAGTACTGCCATGAAGAAACTGGAAAAATATAATCATTTTTCTTTGTTGTGTACTGATATCCTGACCTGTATTAAATCATAGATTAAATTCTCACTTTACATAATTATCACCATTTTGTTTATTTCCATCTATCCATATGGATTAATTCCAGTTGCAGTTCTGTTCCAGTAAATTCCTCTTCAGCTTGCAAGTGTGTAAGATTGAATCATTGTATTATTCACAACGGCTAGGTATTATTCCAGAGGCTCAGATTTCTTGGAGTGATGAAAGAGAAAAGCTATTCCCTAAAGGATGTTATTAAACCTTTTCTGTAATTTCAGTATATGAGACAAAAAATAGCTACATCGTTATTGGCTAATTATGGTCATTGCTAGGAGCACTAAATACAATGATTCTGCTACTTTATTTGTATCTTGCTGCTTTCCCACCAATAATGATTCTTTTGGCAGAGTTGATAAAGCTGACTAGGGAGAGTAATTTCCATTTCCCTAAATTCAGAAAAAGTAATTTTTAGCTGTGATCTTAGTACCCCTTTAATCTGCCACGTATTAAGAAGCTTTCCTGGCTCTCAAAGATGTGTCTTCACAGACTCTATAACTGCCATCTTCAGCATATTAAGGGGAATTAACAGTTTGATATTTTCTGAATGTTCCACAAAAATAATTGCTAGTGGAATGCACAGCACCCTAGTGTCTAGGGTTTACAATTTGCCACTGTGATGGAATGTCCTGATATTATTCATTGGAATTTTACTTAAAGCAAATAAAATTAAGATGAAAGATGTTCATTTATGTACAAGATCCAAAGTGAACTAAGCACAGATAAAAGCATAGTTAATGCACTTATACCAAAAGCAGAAACCTGTTGTGGCCACTTGCTCCTTCCTTCATGCATCAGACAATTAATGTAATCAGAAATTCAACCCTGGAACAATTCTTTTAGCTTGTAATTTTTTGGAGGGAAGATTCAAATTCCAATTTTCCTTCTGAAAAAGAGTGTTGATTGTTTAGTGCTCTCCTCTTATATTCTGTATATAATATTCTGTAGAGTTAAATGACAAATTAAGCTACAATCCCCAATTTTTCATGTTAACATTTTACTTACAAGAATTTATTTAACTGAGCTAAAAGAAATAACAAATCAGAAGAATTTTTCTTACAGTTTTCCTCTCTCGTGTCTCTCTGGAGTGTTGGTTTGGTTTTGTTTGTTAGGGGATTTTTTTGACTGTGATTATACACGAACAGGTGAATAAAATATGGGTCTATGTCACTTCTTTGCTTTACCTGCAGCCAGTAGATTGTGCTTGACAATATCTGCCTTTCTTGAATTCCTTACACATTGTCAAGAAAAAGCAAGATCTCCTTTCCCTTCTATACTGCTCCTAATGTCTAGCACCTCCAATGAAATCAAAGACTATAAACCCAGGAGTTTAAAATTGTTCTGTCTTCTCTTCTTCATCAGAAGATACTTTTAGAAATTGCTAATTGGCACATATATCAGAGGCTGTCATGATGCATGGAGTGGAATCTGGGTCTGTAAAGGGGTCTGCTGTTTTGGGGCAGGTATTTGCTTCCCCTTGCTGGATTTCACATCTCAGTTCCAGTCACTCAGCACCATAGATGGGCAGTACTTCACTGACATGAGTTACTCAACATCTATAGGTTTTGGTTATTACTACCAAATTCTCCAAAATGCATAGAGTTAAGAATTCTAAAGGCTGGTAGCATGATGTCTGAAACATAATCTGAGAAAAAGTCTGGTTTGGACACTGTAAATGAAGAGATTTGCAAACAGGCAAATACCCAGACCTTCTGTCATGAAAGGCAATCAGTCCTGTATTATTTACCATTCTGGTTACGAGTGCCTCTCACTGATGAAAAGATGCCACTAATCTTTTCAGAGGCATCTATTGTTATGAAGCAAGGATATCTGCTATCAAATTTTTAAAAAATATTTTTAATGAACAAAACTGGAAAGCAGATTTGACAGAACTATGTTTTTCTTTTTTTTTTTTAATTCTAAAATAGATGCTTAAATGTCTTCTGTAAAACAAACAGGAAAAATAAGATGAAACACTTTTTTGCCCTAATTATTTCTGTTTTCATTTTTCATCTTCATTATTGGAAGAAACAAAGAACTACAGCCATCCAGGATTTTAATTGCTGTTTATTAACTAGTACATCTAGCAGGAAGATTACAGGATTCTGTAAAGTCATTCCTGTAAATTTGTGATTGTGAATCAAATGCAGTATCCACTCTTGCAAATGATCCAAAACAACCAGTGATCAGTTTTTAATGGCAAAGTGGTGGTTGCATTGCAAGACAGATTCTAAAAACTAATTTTATACTTCTTCATACTATGAAACTTCAACAACTACCAAAGACTTAAGTTAGATCATCTTTGGTTCCAGTTCAATTATGTTCTTTACTACATATTTTTACTTTGTTTTAATATTCAGAATGTATCCATATTATTATATAATGCTCTCTCTTGCTTATAAAAGGTGCTTTGATAAAAACAAAGTACTTTATTCATGAATTCATTGGTGAAAGGAAGAAAAGCCACAGAGGTGACTCTGAAGCCTCCTGCAGTTCATAGTAATTACTGTAAGCTGAAGTCTTGCATGTGTAAGTGCATAGGCACTTTTGCTGAGTACTCTGTGCTAATTAATTGGGGATAAGATCTTTGACCTTATCCCTTTTCATCCTCTTGTGAGTTTGATACGTTATTAGTGATTATTTTAAACACTGAAAGGCTCTGGCTCACATAACTCAAGTACATTACACAGGTGCTTTAAAAGTGTTTAAAGGCTACTCACTACATAAACTGACTCATTAAGGAGTATTACAGTCTCAATATACAATTAACATTCAAGCCAGATGTATGTAACTACTTTTTTCAGTGGCTTGTATTCCAGTCTGTTTTCCAAAGCCACTAAGTAAGTAAAAATGCTACAATAATTGGAGTTGTATTTGGGCAGATGATGTTTAATGACAGCTTCAATGTCAAGTCTTAATGTTGTTAACTAGTTAGCCTTGCTTTTGATACGAATAGTTTTTTCTTTTAAATCCTGCCCCAATATTCATTTTCTGAATTTCCCAGAGTCCCCTTTTGATTTGCATGGCTTAAGAATGCTAAGGATTAAGCTGCAATCAGACAAGGTGGTAAAACTTATGAATTCTATTTTAAGTCCTTCAATAAGTAATACATATATAATATTGTGTTCTTACTGGAAAGGCTTTTTCGGTGATGGAGAATAGTGTAGGGTACTTCTCAGCACAAGGATGTGTGCAGCTTGGTCTTAGTTAAAAAGTAGAGAAGCTCATAGTGGTTTTTTGAAGGGAAGAAAACAGTCTCTGTTCCTTTTTTTCTCTGTCTCTTTCCATGTTTACAGTGCCACTGTTGAGTAACCAAAGTCCTCTGGAACTCAGTGTTCTGACTCTGCAAAATGGTTTATGCATTTTCATGACTGATTATTTGTTCCAAATTCCTTGTGAAATGGGCCTTGTTTGTTTTTACACTTAAGCCTTCCACTGACAGCACTGCTTAATCAAGGGAATTTCTGTTATTGAAACTTGGCTAATAAGGAGGGTCTAGTACCAGCAGTTACTCTCTGTCCTACCAATAATCGTCAAGCCCTATTTGTAGCTGGACTCTCTCAGTATTTTTAGATACACTTAAGTAGCTAGAAATTAGCTGAAAAGGAAAGAAAAATGCTGAAGATAACTTGTCATGCCCAGTCTAATATATATGATGTAACAGAGCGAGCATAGTACATGCTTCCTTCAAGGTCAGGCATTGCCAATAACCACAGTAAATGTTGGATCAGAAGGAACAAGGGAATATTTCACGGGACTTTGACTTGAAATTTCAATGTTGGTGGTGGAGGGAAGAAAATATACCTCATAATCCTTGTGTTGTAGACAAGCTCATGATACAACATCACGGCAGCTCCAGTACATAAGCTTTGTCTAAACACTGAATTAAGTTTACAAGATCAGTGCTATAGCTAATATGGCAAGATAAATGCCTATCTAATTCCATACATAAAAAATTAAGAAAAATAAATTGTTCAAAAGTAATAAATTCAAAAGTGACACAGTAGGAATTTCTCAAGGGATTACATGTCTCAGAGTATATTAATTGTTTTCACCTATGTTTTTCTTAGACCTGTGTGAAAGCACACCTT
Source organism: Drymodes brunneopygia (assembly GCA_013400955.1). NCBI lineage: Eukaryota > Metazoa > Chordata > Aves > Passeriformes > Petroicidae > Drymodes > Drymodes brunneopygia. Next base: position 212,263 of record VZTZ01020164.1, on the reverse strand, counting down.
ATAAAGTGTGCTTAATTACAGTTCTCTAGGAAGATATGTGGCTAGGTTATTCAAAAGGAACAAGAATCACAGAACCTAAGGCTCTCTCAAGTCTGTATATGCAAGTTGACCTCTGTTTTATTTCATAATTGCCAGTAAAATATAGTTTTTATAGAGGAAGAATAATAGAAAAAAAGCAAAAATGATATCATTATTTCTATACAAAAGTTTTACATTTGACAATCTTTTCAACTCTTGAAAAGTTCTGCGAAAGTATTTTTTAAATTTAAAATTTGAAGTCAGTCTTTAAAAGTATGAAAAGCTGAATAGCTGAGTTGCATCAAAAAGGCACATATTTGGTCATATGCCCCAAAGAAAAAAGGGCCATTGCTTTGCAATTTTTGTATGTGCTTATGACATCTTTACTCTCAAAATGCCTTTGAGTACTGAATGCTTGCTTCTGCCTAAGCCCACAGAAACCAGGTTTGATACCATAATTTTCATGTGACAAAATAAAGATGTAGGCGTGGAGAATACAAGAGAAAGAAAGAAATACTTTCTGAATGAGGTAATTCTTATAGGAGCCTCTAGTGGTCTACATCCAGAGTTGTATCAGTAGTCTTGGGAAAGAAAACAAACCCTAGACAGTTTTCATACTTGTTTCAGGAAAATGGTACTTATCTAGCTCAGAAGGAGACTATGAAGATGAAATACTTAATATTATTTGATAAGCTTAAAAGTTGAAAAGGAATTTAAGAGTACTAGGTTTTAAGGATACATTTTAAGATGCCTAGTAAAATTGCCTGGTGTCTAACTATTAAGTAAAATAACCAAAAGAGCTGTATTTTGTTGTAGTAATTCAGTATTTTATATGATTTAGTAATAATAAATTCCTATTGATCCTAGACATTTCCAATTGCTTCAGTAATATGGGGCTTCTGTGTGTGGTCTTCAATTTAATCTTATTGATCTATATATGATATTTTAAGCAATTGGGAACTCACTGAAGAGATTCCCTTAAGTAGTTTTGCATTCTTAAAATGTAGTGTTATTCCCTATGGTATCTTGTCAGTGTAGAAAGACTGTGGGTTGGTGATGTACGATTACTCCCATAGTTTATAAGCAAAAATTTTGCATATGATGTCTGGGTTCTGGCCTTTTCTGAAACTTCAGTTCTTACTTGATTTGTTCTCTCCTGCTTCTATAGATTTTTTTCATATTATTATTTCTCAGAGGCTTGGTAGTAGTTATATTTGCTGCAGAAAATTTGATGCAATGTGATGTTGCAGCTACAACCTGTTGAAAGGAAAGAGGAAAATTTTTAAAAAATAAGGCATTAGAAGAGATTGTCAGGAATACCTGTTGATGGGGGGAAAGGGTGGGAAAATGTGACAGTGTCAGGCTGATTCCAACAGGGTAGTTTGAAGGATGAAGAGTATTTGTTATAGAAGTATGAGCAGAGTCTGACTGTCCAAGATGTCTCTCCAGCTATCTTTCTCTTTTTCTGAAGCCTTTTTATTTGTGAAAAATGGCCTAGGACTCATCCCCATGACATAAAATTCTTTTCTGCACATTGAACTGTGGACTATTGAAGTGGTTCTGGCAGCTACTGAGAGACCTGTATAAGGATCCAGATTTCAAATTAGTGCCTGGCACTCAAACTGAAAAGCAACATAAGAAATGCACCTCCAGCAAACTGGATAGCACTGTGTTTTATTTTTTTCTTTTAAATATTTGAGCTCCACTACTGTAGTACTCCTTAAAGTTTGTTTTAAAATGTGGGTCTGTTGTTTCGGTAGGAAATGCATTTGGAAAAAAAGCAGTCAAGGAGACTGTGTTGTGGTTGCTGGTGGGGAGAGGGAAGACTCATTTACCAGAAATATTGCTATGTTCCAAACTGAAAAAATGTTACTATTATAGTAGTTTATTTAGGATTACAGGGCCCTGGATCACATTTCTTAATCTTGAAATTAAGTATTACTGTCCCTGGAGAGGGACTATTTAGTGGACTATTTCAGTGTGGCAACCTTGTACTTTTGTAAACCCTGCCTTATGTCAGAAAGTGAGTGTTATTTCTTGTTACAGACATATGCCATACGTTTCAAGAAGCAGTAAGAAGTCTCAGGTATTGATTGCTATTGATCAGCTAATGACAGAAATTATTTTATGTCTAAGCAGTCTTCACTTTTCATGTGGCATCAGACAGGAGGCTTAGGTGCTTTTCCTTTTTGAACAAGCAGTCTAGTTCTGAGTCTAGCATCTTTTCTTCAGGAATCTATCTCCGAAGCTGTGGGTATGTAAAAGAGAAAAAACAGTGTCTGTTTTCTAGGGAACGTTTATTAGGACCTGTTTGGTTATAATACTAGTGGTTTGCAGTAAATATTATTTAACATGGACTTTTCCTGTATAAAGCATGTTTTCATGTGAACAGCCATTTTTTGTGCTCTGAGAGAGCACAAAATGTGGTACAAGTATATAATCATACCTTATATTTTATTTTGTGAGATGCAAAACAACTGGGTTTGTTCTACATTTTTAGAAGACTGTTAACTATATATCTGTCATAACTTCAGTTTTGGTGGACACACTACAAAGACTTAGTTCTTTGATTGTCTTAAAAGTCTTCATCCTTTTTTTATGTAGATTTCCTTTGTTAGCTAGAGAGCTCTCAGGTTGCTGCTATAGGGAAAGCAAAATACAAATTTCTGTCAGACTCACCTCTGCAAGGAATCAATCTCCTTCTTTTGGGCCACAGTGTTGTCAGATATTTCTGACCCTTTTTAGAATTGTTCTGTGTCTGTAGTCATGTTCCACAGATTTTAATCTTCTGATTACCTTATAGCACATTGAAAGTGATTATATGAAGTTTTTTTGGGCACAGAATACCACCCAAATGGTAAAAAAGGCTTTTAAGGACAAAAACTAATGTGACCTGGTTATAGCACCTGACAAACTTTGCTGGCATCTCCAATATTAACCTTCCATCATATTCCCTACAATTTCTCCTCATTTATTTGTTGGTAGTACAAAATGTTCCATCCTTAATTTTTAAACACAGAATCCTAACAACTCTTGCTGCAATGAATTAATCCTTTAACTCAGCCACGTGGCAAAACCATACACATACCACATTGTTGCTCTCACCAAAAATCTCTACTGATTTTAGCCCTAACTTGCTAATATTAAAAATTGCTTGATGCAATGTTACCTCATTACTCAGTTACGCAGCTGTTGAGATTCTTGGGTACAAGTAAGGTGCAGATACCTCCAGAGGCTGGGAAGACTTAAATTCTATCAGCAGTTCTCTTCTGTTTGTCTCTTTGGGTTTGTAGTGCTTGGTTTGCATTAATATTTTGCACATTTGAGAATGCACACGTCAGCAACTTAAAATCACTATATCCAATTGCCAGAGGAATTCTGAAAGGAATACACCGTTTAAACAGCGTATCAGGAGTGCTATCTTGATTTTAGAACTTGGGCTTCATCAGCAAGGTATTCCCAAGAAGACAGTAAAACAAAACATATTTCAAGAGAATCAGAGACAAGGGCGACTGTGTTCATGTCTTTAAATGAACTGATTCACTGTATGTTTTAGGATTTGGAGGGGAGACAAAAGGCATCATAGTAAACAGGTCAATTGTAATGAAATGCTGAGAAATAAAATGTGGGCATGAATAAGAAGCACAGTTCTTCATTCCTCAAAATAAAAGCTACATAATTAAATCCAATTATTTATGCTATGAGGGGAGGAAAGGATTAAATTTGATTGGTACCAAAAGTGCAAAATCATAGTAATTAGACTCATGTTCTCAGTATTAAAATCTGATTGTTATTCTCTGATAATATTAGCATTCTCATATGCTTCACTGTGCTTCAGTAAGGCTTATTTTCTACCATAAGACTACCATATATGTCAGCTCTCCAAAGTTGTAACAGATTAATTATATTTTAGTCATGCAGTAGTCCATATTTGTGTGGCCTAATAAAACACATCTTCACTGCTAATCCAGACAGGTAATTAATAATAATATTGACACAAGAAAATAAATTATTCTTTGAACAGTGTACACAGAAGGGGTTGCACATGGGGTGAAGGCAACAACTGCTTTATGGGCGGCTGCCACTGATGGATTGACTGAGGCAGTGACGGGTGCCTCTGACAGAGGGGAGCTCTTGACCCGCAAAGTGAGAGCAAGGCTGCCGCTCTCTGGATTCTAGAAATGGAAAAAAATGAATCCTCAGCATATAGGGAGGCAACTCTGTTGTCAGCTGTCTGATGCTAAATACTGGAAGTCTTGCAGTTCTTGGTGAGTTAGTTCAGTGTTTGCAAGGCAGTATATTTGATGGTGTATCCTGTCAGGAGCTAACTAATTACTTTCTGTGAGGATCTGCTGTGCGGGTGGATCACCTCTGACTCTACGGCTGCTTGTGCTGTGAATCTCTTCTTTAATAACAGACTGTGCTGGGACCCCTACAAAATACCTGTCTTTCCTCTCCTGGTGATGGTGATTGTTTGGCTGGTCAAAAAAGGTGTGCTATCTTATGAGCCAGCTATGTCCAAGTGGCCAAGAAGGCCAATGGCATCCTGGCCTGGATCAGCAATAGTGTGGCCAGTGGGACCAGGGCAGTGATTGTCCCCCTGTACTTAGCGCTGGTGAGCCACACCTCAAATCCTGTGTCCAGCTCTGGGCCCCTCACTACAAGAAGGACATTGAGGTGCTGGAGTGTGTCCAGAGCTGGTGAAGGGTCTGGAGGGCAAGACTTAGGAGGAATGGCTGAGGGAGCTGGGGGTGTTTAGTCTGGAAAAAAGGAGGCTGAGGGGAGACCTTGTTGCTCTCTACAACTGCCTGAAAGGAGTCAACATCTTCTCCCAAGTATCAAGTGACAGGACAAGAGGAAATGGCCTCAAATTGTGCCTGGGGAGGCTTAGACTGCATATTAGGATAAATTTCAATGAAAGGGTGGTCAAGCATTGGAACAGGCTGCCCAGGGAAGTGTTGGATTTACCATCCCTGGAGGTATTTAAAAGAGGTGTAGATGTTACACTTTGGGGCATGGTTTAGTGGTGGACTTGGCAGTGCTGGGTTCACAGTTGAACTCTATGATGTTAGAGATTTTTTCCAACCTAAACAGTTCTGTGTTTCTATCATTCTTACTATCCTCTTGTTGCCTTTTTGTCTTATCCACAAGCTGCAGAGCTTTGTATTATGTGCACTTTGTATGGCAGTGACTAATGCTTGCTGGTGCTTCCAGAGCTGAGTCTCAGTGAAACCCTACCTATAGATTTCTGTTTCTTTTGCATACATTTTTCTTCCTTTCTCTGCATTTAGAATACATTGGAGGGTAGAAACATGTAACAGGTTTGACACTCAGAAAAGTAAGTGTAACCTCTCCTTCCTTCACTTCAAAGCTTTTAAACATGATGCACTCTCCTGGACGGAGTCCTCCAATCTGACTCTAAACTATCAAGGGGCAGAGGGCCATGCACCTTGATGCACATTCTTTTTGAGAAATGCCACATAACTTCCAGTATTTTGTAAGAGACTGTGAACAGTGGAATATTGCAGTAAACAAACCTGTTCCAGATTTTGTTTAAGAATTAATTAGATTATTTATGTATGATTTGCTAAGTAGCATATCATTATCTGTGTTTAGCAGCTCTCCGGTTCTTCTGCACAGATAATGAAAATATTTCTCCTTTCTCTGCATTTCGTAAGTATTTCAGAGTTTCAGGAAAACAAAAAGCTGAAGGACCAAGAAACTTGTAAATTAGTTTAGCTTCTCATCACTAATGTATTCTGCAGGGCATTAATATTTTCTAGTCATAAAGATTGTGTTGCTATTCCTCTGTTAAAACTGGGGTTTTTTCCTGAATTCATAGGCTTCCCTTTTTCCTTCCAGGATTCTTTTTACTGTCTAGATTTTTCTCTGTGTGTCTCCTACATTGTATTTTAAGCTCCTAAAGTAAATGGTTGCCATTTTGTATTCTTTCTAACTGTTTTGAACCTTTCTGCTCTGAGGAGGAATTCACTGCCATGCTCAGGTCTCTGTGCTTCCTGCAGTCAGTGTAAGAAAATACTCCCAGTGGCCCTGCTTGTAGGTAGTGTGAAATGAGAAACTGGCAAGTAGTGCTCTTTTGGGATGCAGTTATTACTCTTTGGATCCTGGATGATTAATGACGTTTGGGTCTAGAAATGAATATTATCATAATCTGATCTCTCTTGTATGCTTGTATGCAGTATACCTGTGGTTTATTAGAAATCATGCTCTCAGCAGCACTAGTGCAGCTAGAATGTATTTCCTCTCCCCCTGCACTGAAAATGACAGCTTCAGACTAAAAGACTTGCTGTGTAACCAGACCTCTACAGAAGAGAACAAAACTTGTCTGAAGAGTTAATCTCTGACTGCTAGTGTCTCCTTATTATCATCCAGAGCAGTGATTGATTTTTCTAAGAGTTTTGGGAGAGAATAATTCCAGTTTGATTTCTAGTAGTTGTATAATTAATATGGTGATGTATTACACATTGTGACTGCATAACTTTGTATGCTCTTGTTTAAAGTTTTTGTGTAGCTGGCACTTTTCCTATGTGTTTGTTTAATTTCAGCCTATTGATTTCTCTGAGTAAGAAAGGTTTTCCTGTCTGAAAATTAGGATAGGGACAATGTTTATCTTCTTGTGCTAAACTCATGTTCCATAAATTTTTTATATCTGGCTTCTCTGACTTTTGTAATGCTGAGATGTCTGCAGGGTTTCTAAAGCTCTCATCACTTTTTTTCTCCTCTCTTTAAAGCTACCAAGAGATAAAACAGAGAATAATTGCTGCCATAATTACTGAAATTGTTTACACAGCTATACTATTTGTCAAATTTCATTCTGCTTAAAAATGGTTCTTTATGGATCCAATTCACCAAGCATCAATAAAGAATAAGGACAATTAAAATTGAATTTTAATGCAAATGTGGCCTTTTCCCTATTCTGCATGAACGCACATTTATCAGGCTCATAAACCCTCCTGTTGACAGCATACCATTGAAATAACCAAGAAACAGTCATACTGTTATTGTTTCGTGAGCCTTTGATATCAAGAATCATTTCCCTCCAGAAAAAGATTGCAAAAGGTCAGTAACATGTCATAGAAGTCTGTTCCAAAATAGCTTGGGGACATATTTGCCTAAATTTGCAAAGTCTGCAATGCTGCTGGGCCAGATCCATGCAGCAATTTGTTTGAACAAGCATTTAACATAAAAGTGAGCCAAGCCTTCATTCACATATTCCATTATTACTGAAAAGTTGGGATTATTGAATCACAAAGTGGTTGGGGTTGGAAGAGACCTCTCAAGATACCTCATTCAGTGCTGTGGCTGAGCTTTAATACTTACATTGCTTTTATTAATTAATTAAATCTATACCAACGACTTAAAAATGACTGAATGAAAATTAAGTTTTCTGGATTTGTTTAGGGCTAGGCTCTTAAATAAGGTTCTTTGAAACCTAACAAATTGTTGGATCAACTCCACTGACTAAGAATATTAAAATGTATTTTAAAATTCTGTAATGGGTAAAAGTAGTTGTTTAATTTTAAACCACTCTGTATAGACTTAAAAGCAGAATGTTTATTTATGTACAGTAGATGCCCTAAAATGAGGCCTCTGAAAGACTCATTTCATCTTGGGAAAATTCAGTCATATTCTCACAATAAGATGTAATAATAACTTCTGTGAATTCTAAAATCATAAGTGGTATTTAATGCATTTATGTGTGATATGCACAGCAAAAAGTGGACAAGTATCAGTTGTGTTGAGATCCAGCAATTCTTTAATGTGCATGGAGAATAGAGGTTAGAATGAACAGGAGAGTTTGTGGCTGAGCAGCTGTTGAGCTCCCAGAACAAGCATGCAGCTCTAGGTCAGAAACATGTGCTATGCGAGTTAAGGCAGAACTGGTAAGAAATTGAATGATACTTTGAACTTTCCAAAGTATGGATTTATTTTTTAAAAAGCTTGACTCCTTAATGACAGTGATCAAAATTATTTCACTCTTTTTCTGTGCTACTAGATAGAGGCTGGTAGTGACTGCTTTTTTTTTTTTCTTCTTTAAACAGAATGGGTTTTTTCATTTACCTCAGAACTTCCTTGATCAAAGACCTCTTACAATTCAGTACTAAAGTACAATACTATAGCAGTGATTTTAGAGATTTCATTGTCAGGGGCTTAGACTTCTTTCCATCCGGCAGCCAAATTCAGAGAGGAATTAAACAGTCTCCCATGCTTAGAGCTAAACCTGCTCACTACATACAATATTGGATTTGGATTTTGTAATTGTTGTTAAACTTCGTGATTGAAAGCAAGAAAATCTTGACATCGTGAGCATTTTATTACATTTAATGAATATTTTCTATTGTGTTATTTCTATACAGTTAGGCATGGGCATGTTTTGGTTAGAAGAACAAGCATCTGACTTGGTCATATATAGATATGTGTGGTCCTTCTAGTAATAATGATAACCATGTAAAAAAGTATTAGCCTCATTCTGGTTATGATAGGGCTTCATGGGTTTTCATGGCAGGCATCAGAAAATTTTTACAGAAAATTTTGAACTGTTATCATCTGAAACGATGTGTTCGCATTGACCTGTTTGCCCACAGGATGTGGGTACTAAGCAGTAAGACCTGAGATGTACAATGTGTATTTATTACATGTGAGACCCGTAGTTGATTTTGGAAGGGCAGAGCGTATTCAGAATTCTGAATGTGTTGGCCATGCGCAATCATTATTGTTAGTGTTTCTCTGCAATGATACACTTAACAAAATCACAAGTACTAAAGAGAGACTCTCCTTAGAGCTTGAAATAACATATTTATGCACACACTGAAGCTGGAGAAGGAAGGAGAAAACACTGTGTCCCTACATTTTTCCTGGTAAAATAAAAGCTACCTTTTCAGTTGTTTCATGAAGTGGTTATTGCTGCAGAGTGAATGAGAATATATCTACATTTGGGAAATTCCGGTAAGGGCCCATTAAATTTTTTCTGTACCTGAAGTACAAAATTACAAAATCCTTTCCCTACTTTTAGAGAGAACTTGTACGATTTCCCTTCATTTTGACAGTTTATTCGTTTATAATTGAAGTTCCTCAGATCAGCTTCCTATTTTGTTCCTCTTCTGCTTTGTGAACCTTTTGTTTAAGGTTAACAGCATAAAATTCTACTGCTGAGAAAATGTGATGGAGGATAAAGGGATCATTTGATCTCACAAGATGAAAAGCATTTGTGAGTCCAGAAGTCTTGTATGTGTTTTGAACACCAAAATGTCACCCTATTACAACATGATATATAATTTAGCCCATTGGGAAGAAAAATCTATAACTTTATTACGTAGCTATTGGAGCAGTGGATTTTTCAATGGATTCCAGTGGATTTGAATGGGATTTTGTTATGAATAATTGCTCCACCTCCATGAGTGAAGGTAACATAACAAAGCCCCCAAGCATTCAGATCAGACAAATTTTACTTTTTACATCCAAACCCCCTCCAAAAAAACAAACTCCACAATGTAAGGATACACAGCTAAAGTGATGTAGAAAAAGGTTGTTTTCTTTTTATCAGTACATATACAGACAATAAAAATATGTGACAGTTAAAAAACAGCATCAGGAGAAAATTCACATGGTTAACTTCAGTTAGGTTTTGTGGAGATCATGGAGGCTGAAAGTCAGGGCAGGCAATAAGGGCTGGGTATGCTGCTTAGTAGTGGTGAGGTGATCATTATTGGTAGGTTAGAATATTTTATGCAGACAGCCTGTGATGTCCTGATGAGGACATGTAAACTCTTTGCGTTAGTTCCATAGTATTTAGTGAACTTTTATAAAAAATAAAAATAAAAATATGAATATCNGAACTTTCACTAATGACATGTGCCATAATTTGCTTGATGCTTTTGTTATGGGCTTTAGTAGAGATTCCAAACGGAATTGCTGATGCATCTTTGTTGTTCAGTGATATAAATGAAAACACTAGTTATATAAATATTGCCAGTTGAGGTTATTGTTTCCAGGGTCTTGTTCATTTGCATCCTCCTGAATCCCAGTTACAAAATTGATAGATTTGCTACCAGGGGACATTAATTAGGGGTGGCAGTACTTTAGTTCTGTACACATTCCTATTCAGTTGACTTTATTGTAACTTGATTACTTTTCATTTGATTCTGAAAACTGCGTTATAGCAAATTACCATAGCATAGCTTCTGATATCATTTTCTAAGACATTAAAATACTTGTTATCAGTATACTTGGGTTAATTTAAATCATTAATCATGCTGGATTTCATTATTCTCTGGAGGAATGCTTCAGGAATCACTAACAGCCCAGGACTGCTGGGCTGTCATCATTAAATATGGGTTACCTGTGCTTTGAATAATATAGAAAGAACTGTATTATTGTGTTGGAGGAACCAGATGTCATTTTTTTAAATTATGGAAAATATTTTTAATGGATTTTATTTACTTTGCAAGTTTCCACTTAGTAGCTTACCTGGCATAGGAATAATTGCTGTAATGTTTAATGATGTGATTATTTGTACACCTTTATTTGATTAGCTCTGAGTTGGATGCAGCATTGATTTTTATTTACTGAACTGATAGCAAAGATAGAGGCATATAGCGCTTTCTAGTCAATGCATTCAATATCTGTGCAAGTTTTTAAGCCTAATAAAACCTTTAGTAGGTGGAATTTTATTTCAGACTGTGACAGTAGCTTAGTTGCTAACAGAAGTGTTTCAGACCAGCCTGGAGTGCCTCTCCTTCAGAAACTCTGCTCATGTAGACTTTCCCGTGCTGTTGAACAGCACAAACTAATGGGACCTTGCTCGACCCCGCTGCCTTTTGCAGTGATTCTCAGCCAGGTCCACTTGGAACATTTTAGGGCAGAATAATAGTGCTTGCATAGTGATTGGTTCTACAGGTGGATTATGCTGTACATAACTTGATAGCTAAGTTGTTTTCTCTAAGAAGGTAAAATATAGTTCCATTTTGAGCTCTTTGCCTTTATGACATCTTTATGTTCTTCTTCATCGTGTCCTGAGATAGCCAAGCACCCTAGCCCTGTTATAAGCATGGTGAACATCCTCATGGAATGTAGTGAAATCTAACTTCAATTTGATATTAAATTTTTCAGACCATAGTGGTTAGTTTTATCTGCCCTGGCTCTACAAATTTTCTCCTATATTTAGACTACAAACCTTCCTGTTCAATGCAGGTAGAAAATTTGGCAGTTTGCAGAGCAATGCAAAATGCCATACTCATCAGCAAATCACTTCAGAAAAATACGAGCCATGACTCAGCAAATATCAGCTCTTATTCTACATTTTAGTGCTGTGGAGGCCTCTTCAATACTGTTTAAATTGAAGCAGGTATCTGCTTCAAAGCAAATCTCCCTGTCATCCCACTTGACCGTGGTTTGGCTCACATCATGAAATGGTCCTGCTCTGAATCAGCTTATCTTTGCAACCTGGTTATCTGCAAAGCCATCACAGACTCTGAGAATGGTGGATGTTGGAAGGGACCTCTGGGCTTCATCTTGTCCAAACTGAGGCAGGCACAACTAGAGTAAGTTGCCTAAGACTGTCAGACAGCTTTTAAATATCTCCAAGGATGGTGACTCCAAATCCCTAATCATTGTGGGGAAAAACTGAAAAACAAAAGGCAGCAAAGCAAAAGTATATAAAGCAAAAAGTTTCAATAAGTAGCCAGTTCTTTGGCAAAAATAGTATCATAATTATGAAGTGAAACTTGAGCCCTTCATTTGTGTCATTAATGAAGATACTAATTAACACTGGTTCCAATTTTGGACCCCTGGGGGATATCACTTGTCACTTTGTCTCTCATGACTGCACTGTTGACCACTACTCTCTGGATGCAACTGTCCAATCAATTCCTTTCCCACCTAATAGTCCACCCATCAAATTCTTCTCTCCAGTTGTGAGAGAAGGATGGTAGGGGTGACCTTGTCAAAGGCTTGACAGAAGTTCATATCAATGACATCTGTAGCACCTCCCTTGTCCCCTGGTGGAGTCACCCCAACACAGAGGGGCGCTGAGCTGGTCAGGCAGGACTTACCCTTGGTGAAGCTGTGCTGGCTGTCTCAAATCAACTCATCTTCAAGATGAGCAAAATGATTCTTCAGATCATAGTCAGTTATAACGGATTATTTGATAAAGTTTTATGTATCATTTCAGTTTTTTCTTTTTCTCTGTCATAAGAGTTTTCAGACATCTGATGTCTGATTAGAAGAATTATAATTTTATTTTTTCTTTCAGTAAAATTAAAAATAATTCAGGTTCACTACCTCTCACTACTCACAATTCTGATAACTTCTGGCTACTTGATCAGTAGTTTTTGGACTTTCTGGTAATGTAGTGCTTCTGAATTTCAATACCAAACCAATGGTTTTACAGTGAGCTTTTCTGTTTGAAAGATGTATCTATGATGTGGTAAAGAACTAAGCTGTTTTGTAGATAAAGTTCTAATATGTTTCAGTTTATTTTTGAAAGATGGGTAAGAACATCCTCTGATGCTCTATTTTCAATTCTGATTTTAGCAGAGGGAGGCCAGGGAGCAGTACTGTGACTATTCTCTTAAGTGTTTAGCAAAGCAGTCTTTTTCATCTCCAATATGGGATTATGTGCAACACATGTATCTATATAGGCATTAAGGCCCTTCTCAGGAGCAATGGGGAACCAGGAAGGAAATTTATACCCAGACATCAGAAGCTTTTGGTTAATAGGGCTCTGAACAAAGACCTTCTCTCACTTTTCTTTAAGCTTTGGTGCAGTCTTAGTGTTCTTGAGGTTTTCTTTTAAGCTACTTTCCGTGTCTTCAATTTAAATAAGACATAATTTGGAAAGAAATAATTTGAAAGTAATTTTCTTGAAGCACTATTATTCTCACTCCTTTTTTATGTTCTCTTTGTAGTTTTCTGTCCTCTGTTAATTTTTTTCCATACAACCAGTAAAGCATGCAGTAAATCTCTAATTGTTCTGTCTTCTGTTTCTTTTATGAAAAATCACAGAATTTTAGAGGTCTCTGTTTTATTGCTTTTCCATTCTTCTGCTTGCTATCTAAAACATGAATAAAGATGGATCTTTCATCACAACAGGTTTTCAGTACCTATTGAATTGAGTCTTTCATTTTTTGATGTTCATGGCATCATCTTTCTGCCAGACATGACACAATTCCTAACAGCAGATATGCATATAGATTCCCAAATCAGCAAATTGTGCTGTAGGTGTAACCCATGTGCTGTTCAGTGGTAAAAGAAATACTCTCTATATATTCTAATAGCATTATCACTTCCTAATTTGCCCCAAATGCTATCTTTTTCTTGAATATATACTTTTTTTTTTTTTTTATTTTAGAGGGAAAATGCAGTGTGTGTAGTGACTAACAGGACAATTTAACTCTCTAAGTAATCTCTGTGATATCATGGGTAGACATTCATCCTTTGATGCAGAAGGCCTATGCCTCCTCTTCCTTCTTCAAATTTTGTCTGTAATATGGCAGTATATTCTTTAAGCACTGATGTCCCAAGCTGGAGCTTCCATCTCCTGTCACTGTTTGTGTTGCGTGGAAATTGAGTTGACAGGTTTGGTTTGGCCCATCTATGTCAACAAATGATGTTCTAATTCTCTTAATCAGAGATTTGCAAAACATCAAGTAAACCCCATTCCCATATGAGTGAGCATTCCCAATTTTTGTCTTTTTGGAAAATCTATCTGCTGTTTTGAAGACCCATGAAAAAGAGAAATGCTGTTTATTACTGTGTCCTCTTTTTTATTGTTGTAAGCTGCACTTTTTAGCATGTCTTTTCAACACATTGATCATATGAGCAAAAAATTCCACTTAAACTTTTGAAGAATGAGAACTGAATATGAAGTCAATTTCATTTTGCGTTCATGTATTTGAACAAAAGTATGTGGAAAAGTTGATGTGCACTATTTCTAAAAAGTACATTGAGATGGTAGTCTGCAATGGTCATTCAATGGAAGGCTGCTTATATATTTCAGGGAAGTTTATCAAAGTAACTTTAACTGCCCCTTAACTTTGTATCTGAATGAAAGAATCTACAATATAGATTTTAAATGATATATTGCACTGAGACAAAAATCTGTAATCTCATCCTTTGAAAGGTACTATGTCAAATTGTTTTAATCTTAAGCAGTAGTCTTAAAATAACCGTGTGGGCTACAATTCTGAGTAAAACGGGGGAAGCATTGTCAGCATTGTAAACTTAATAAGGTGGGTGATGTGGATCAATTTGTTCTGTCCTTGACTTTCTGCTTCTATTAGAATTCTGGAAGATCATTAGTCACCTCTGGGATGTATTTGATTAATAGGCTTGGTTAAACAAAAGAGGTGAGGTCAAGCGTGATCTGAAATTATGAAAAATGTGTATCCCAGTGGGCTTTTCACTTTCCAAATTACGAATGAGGGAAAGTGCCTTCTCTCTTTTGATTCTGATTAATTTAATTGGCTTTTATCGTAATGATAGCCTGCAAGAGCTTAGTTTTGCATGTTTTATGTTATACTGCACTGTTTAAAACTAGTATTTTAAAGTTTGTACTATTAGTATGCTTGTTACGGAATCATAAACTTAAATGACAGTTCTAATAAACTAGTGTACAGTACAGGTTCATTAACCTAGAATAAGACAGGGAAGTGCACATCTTTCTGATGACCTTTTTTTTCCTCTGAAGATAATGGTGTTGACTTTATATTGTATCTGCATAATTTCAAGCAGAAGATAATCCAGCCAATTCACATTCCATTATCTATGTGCATACATTCATTATGTGCCAGAGAAGAAGCTATTGGCTGTTTTTTACAAATGGTGATGTTATGGTGGTTTAGAAAGAGTGAAAATGAAAATATATTTTAACTGTTAACAATCTCCATTTTTTCTATTCCCGTTGCTCTTTCAAAATTTGTCAAACAGCTCATTTATTTCAGGGAATGATGTAAAGCAGAAATTACATAGACGCGTGTAATACTATAGGTTGCTTATCAGTGGCTTTGGTTTTTTTTCTGTTGCTTCTATTTTCTTCTTCAGGTCCATTGGTTTGTGCAGATTAAGCATGTTTTATAGCTTCAAGATGCTATTTCTGTCTACTTAGTTCCCCATGAGATGAAAGCAATGCGTTTCACTGTCTTTATTTCGGTGCAATTCACAATTAGTTTTATGATATATACCGAGCATGTCTGTGTCCTATAAATCCAATCCATAACTCCCACTTTTCTGATGGTGGCAGTGAGTCCCTGGAGATAGAATAGGACTTAATTTCCTGATTATAACATCCTTTTCATCTTCTAAATTACTGCTGTCCTAAAAACTGCTGCCAGCACACGTAGCAGGTTTGCAGTAGCTGGATCTTAATCTGGAACTTTGGTATCATTCTTTTTAATTAATAATGAGTAATTTTCTGTTTATTTGGCTCCAAAGACATGATTTTTGTCTTGTAAAAGAGGTAATTTTGCCTTTTTTATAATTTTTGTTTACAAAATTTTGACAGTTACATCAAATGCTTTACCCGTAAAGTAATGCTTACTCAGTTTTCATCTTTTCAGAGTTTATATTACTCAGTCAGCATGTGCTTGCTTGTATCTTAAAGATTTGTACCAATTTCTTTAATAAAAATAACTTATTACTGAGTTAATTTTTCTGCATTTGTCTTGGTTGCCCCAAACAAATTAGTTTAATTTTCATTAATGAATTGAAATTCAGTGTAATTATAAATTTTTACCACAACTGTGTCCTTTATTGATAGACTTCACAAAATCATCCATTTCCAACTCCAGCTGCTACTTATGAAACAAAAGCAACAACATATTTTCTCTTAAACAAATCATATCAGTAAAGAAAGATGTGCAAGAAACTGAAGTTGAGTGTAGGAATTTTATTCAGTTGATGCAGGATTTCCCAGAATTGTTCAGTTATTATGGACAAATACCGGGGACATATTATGGACAGTCTGGCATGTGCAGACATTGAGTCTGCACATTGTACAGTCAGATTTACAAAAACAGAATGTAGATTGAGTGCCACCAAAGGGAAAAAAAACCCCAAAATATAATCATAAGCATCCATCTGATCTTAATCTAGTGGATATGAAGAAGTCTTTGTTTTTCAACCAAGTTGTATTATTGACTTACATGTAGGTACTAATAATTTAGTATCTAAATTACTAGAAACTTATGCAACTATCACATTTAGCATTTTTCTTGATTTTATACATGGAGAATCAGATGGGGCAAAGTCCTGATGAAGGAAAACCTCCCATTCATTTGGTAGAAGGGCTGCTTTCCAGCTGCCACCTCAGTGAAAAAAGCATTTAAATTTACTTCTGGGAGAGTAATGTTATAGGAGAAGAAATGACAGATTTTTCATGGACACTTTTTAAGAAGATGTTTTTCAAATATACGCAAAATTAGTTTGCAGGCTTTTGCTGCAACAGATGGATGCTGGTTCATTGGGCCCAAGTATCGCCCAAACTCCTCTTGCAGATTCTTCTGAGATTCTTCATGGCTAACCATTGACTTTACCATCAGCAAACTCATGTCACAATGCATTTCACCCCTTGGTTTTTAGGTTATTTTTTAATATATGGAATGGTTCAGGTCCTAGGACACACTATGGCAAAACTCCATTGGCAATCTCTTGTAAGAAATAAAGTTTTTATTTTGCCCTCAACAGGACATATTTCAGTCACAGCATATTTATACGTCAGGTTTTTCATCTTAGGCTGTGGCTTACTGAATTCCTCAAAAACATGTGTCTTTTCCCCTTACTGCTGAAATGGAATGCACTGCCTGTGATTGTTAAATTCTTTGTATCACTTTATTGCCAAGTGAAGGTCAAGTCACAGATAGAGCATTACCACAACACCTCTTTGTAGTACCTAATTAGGAAGCACATTGCTTCTGTTAACTACACATTCGTCATCTACTCCATGCAAACAGCTCTCTCTACTCCAGTTTCATTTGCTATATAATAATAATGTTAATATAATGTTGTAAAAATAAGGAAACTATTACCTATATCTATATAGAGAGATATAGATAAATATAACTTTTAAAGCCTTTAAGTAAACTTCAAATACTGCAGCCGTGAATTTCTTTTTCTTTTTTTTTCCCTTAATCCCTATCTTGTAATTATAGGAAGATTTGTAGGAATTATAAAACAAATTATTTATTTGGTTTTTTTCTTTATTTTAAAGGAAACATTATGGAGTAACTGCTATGGTGAGTGGCATCCAAGTCAAATTGATAAAATTTGTTTTTAAAGAGATTTTAATTCAAATCCCCATGCATTCCTTTTCTCATAACAATCTAGTGTCTTTGCCGATACATTTCATTCACTTTTTTTATACATGGATTAACTTTGGAAAGAATATTAAATGAGAGGAGAAAAAAAAAAGGAAGCGAGGGGCAAAGGCATTGATTGCCTTTATATTTCCAAAATGTAAGATTCCTCTAGTTTTAAGGTATTCATCAAAAATTTTCTGTAATAACGAACAAGGAAATTAATAGAACTAAACCGAGAAATCTCATAGTGTTCAACTGCTGCATATAAGTTGAAAAATTTGGACATACTTGTGAAGCCACAGGATTTCAGGTATGTTGAAAATGCAGATGATCATACACTTTACTTTTCTAAGCAAATCTATGTTGGTTAGTTAGCAACAGAAGAAACACGCGGGTTACAGAGCAGCAGTGGTCTCACCAGGTAGGACTGACTAAAAGTCCTGCCCTTCTTTATTTACCTATTTTTATAGGGTTCTAAGGACAGTTAAAGATTGGTGAAAGGGGTCAATACCCCTGAAGGTTTACAGGACAAAGACATGGTCAATCATCTTTCTCCACCCCAGAGAAAGGAATAAAAAACAATTCCACAAGTACAAAACAATCTTAGTTAGTTAAAAAAAACAAAAACCATGTTTACAAAACAAGCATAAAAAACTACAACTACAGTGTTACAACTTATGAGGCCCTGTAAAACCAGGGCGACAAATCTACATTATCTATCATTTAAAAAATAACTATTTACAAAGTAGATTATTTGAAGTTATAGAGAAGAAATACTGTTAAGTCCTGCAAGACATTCCTTTAGTCCACAAGTATTAATAGAATGATAGAGAGAAGAATTATTTCTCACCATTAAGCAGTTATCTTACATACTGAAATGTGAGGTTTGATCAACATTGTTAAAACAGTTTCCACAGCTACAAATGTATCTGGAAGTTAAGAAACTGCTGAGCAGTTTTTCCAGTCTGGAAAAAACCAATTTTCTCCACTGTTCTCCTGAAGCCAACCACCAGCTCCCTTAAAACCTCTTGTTTAGTCTGGGCTGTCCATCATGTGGTGCTTTGTTCCTAAATTGGCTCTTGACTAGATATACATGGAAAAGTGTTTCCAGGTGGTTGCAAGGATAGGTGCTTTCCTTGATAGCATATAATAGAAATTAAGCTAATGGGTTGCATGTGCCTCTTCTGAGCCTGAGTAAGAAGGCATGGTTTCATGTCATTACCTTAAACATTTTTTTTAAGGTTTTTTATTCCTCTATGTGGATGCAGGTACTTTCTAATATAGGAAATCCTTGAACATCAGGTAAAGCTGTGCAGCTTTATAACCATTCTGCTTGTAATTTAAAACTGATAATTGAGGTGCTATAATTTAGAGTAGAAAATTTAAATCCTACACTTCAAGTGGATTAGGGTTCAATTTTAGTAGGAATATAATTTTTAAGACAAAATTATCTGACATTTCTTCTGTGTGAGGTGATATAATATATTGATTTAAAAGTTCTGACTTGATGCTTGTGCTTAAAGAAGTGTTTGTTGACTAGTGCTAGTCTCTAACAGTCTATAAGAGAAAGATGGTGCAGTCTGCAAACAAAGCAGTTAACTTTGAATGTTGTTTCTGGCCTTTTCACTTAGTCTAGAAATATAATTAGGAATTTCCCCTCTGCTAGTGTACAAGTTCAATGGGAAATCATATGTGTAAAATTCTTTGGTTTATACGTCATTATGAAACCTTTTAAAGTGCTTCAGAGAGTCTTATATACACAGAAGAGAGGCATATTTTATCCATTTGTAAAAAGAAAGGGAACAGACACGGAGAAGTGGAGAATGAAAGACAATCAGCTTAAATAGAGAGTCTTGCTCTGTATACTATTGTTCAGCGTAGGAATTAAAATTGTAGATATTTGTGGTTTTCTGCATAGTTAGTTTGTGCTGGAGCATACCACAGATGATCACTGCTCTTCTTAAGCTCAGAAAACTTCTGTAGTTTGACATCATCAATTAAATCTCTCTTCATGGTAATGGTTGCTTTTTAAATTATCTGGCTATATGGGGTTATAATGTTATTAGAGCAGTAACTCAAGTAACAATAATTGAAATATTAATAATTGTAGAATTTTTAATTTGATAAATTCTAGTGAATTTCTTTCTCTGATGTATCTAAACTTATAAAGAAAAGAATACTGGGTCCATTTTTTTTTTTGGTTTTGAAATCTAAATTGCTTCCTTTCCTAAATAGACCAGAACAGCATGAAGTGTATTGGCAATTATATATAAAAGAGTATGCCATGTTTCTTGTCCTATTACATCTTCAGCAACGTTTTTCATGGCACATCTATGACAGATTTCCACAATAAGAATGAAGGCTACGGACAGTGTATCTTTAGGAGAATATTCTTATAGGATCTCAATCAGTGGGTTTGTGGTTTGATTGAATTTGTATTAAAAGATGCATACGGCCCACTCACTTCTTTAAGGTGCTTTCATGTTTCTCTGGAATTTTTCTTCCAGTGCCTGATGGCTGTGAAACCGAACTTGTAGTCTTGGAATAGAAAAAATATGTAGTATTCAGTTCTCTAAAAGTCAAAGATCTTCATCATAAAACATGTCAAATTACTTACACAAGAGAACTTTTATCAAAGATGTATTAATAACAGAGAAGTTTCAGTCATTAGAAGAGAGCTTATTTAATTACTGCAGTTTACCATTTCTTGTGAAGTGAACCCATGACTGGTATTTAGAGACCTCATTCCACAGGTTTCTTGTTTTGCAGAAATACTGGTGTGTTTCTGTCAGAGTGTAGCCATTTGGTTTAGAACTTGCACAACCTCACCATCTTTACTGTAGGTATAGTAATAACAAATTTTTTTCCTGGCTGAGTATGTGCCTATGGAGTATATATTGATAAAGAAGTGGTGGGGGTTCAGAGTAAAGTTTCACAAGATAATTTTATTAAGATTGAATGGGATATATTCTTGAATCCACAAGGGAGCATGAACAGGAGGAATATTTTCTGAATTAATGACTTTTTGAGGTTCCTGTTACCTCTACCTGCTTACCTTTGAAGTAATGCAAAGGAAAGAGGTAGGCTCAGAAGGCAACAGTCTCCTCAACTTATTGGAGAGGGCTACTACAGACAAGTCAAGAGTGCCAACACAAGCCTGAAAGCAGCCTTTAGATGTCAGACTTATGAGAACCCTGCTTTGTGTGACTGAATTTGTTCTAGACTACTGAAAGGTGAAATTGTAGACAGCCTCTAAGCCCATCAAAAGGTATCCTGTTGTTCACCTGCTGACTTCAGTTTTAAATTCCAAGAATGAAGCTTCAGCCTAAATATGAAGTAATGCTCAGAAGTTTTATAATATATCAATCTTCGGAATCCAATTTTTCTTCATTGACTTGAGAAGAAACAGCCATGGTCACTGTAAAAGTTTCAAAGTTTCAAAGTTTTCAAGTGTGTTTACAATTATAACCATAATTCAATCCCTCAAAGATTGTAAAAAGAAACAGGATTTTTAGAAATTATTAAGCAGCACTCAAATTCAAAGTATTGGAGTCTAAATGTACAGAGTCTACAGACTCAGCCTCTAAAGAAGCTGCATTTCCTAAATGATTTGTTTGGAATTATTCACTCTGCTGTCAGCTATCAGTTGTTCCCTGAAGCTGAGGGATTATGCCAACTACTTTGGTATGTCTTCTTTTATCTAATTGCATTTCTTTGCCCTTTCTTACAAAGTATTTTCATTCACCTCTCAATCCTGCTGGTTGGTTGCTCCAGTAGCAAGGACTGTCAATGACTGTGGTTAGTAATTATGCTGATGTGGGCAGACAATCCATCATAGTGGATTTTGCATGTGGCGCCTGATAATTAATCATGGGGCCATGGTGCAGAAACTACACAGCAGAGTAGAAATTTGTCTTTTAAAGGCCAGTTCAGGGTTGGAATATAAAGACTAATGAGCCCATAGCTGGTAACTCCTGTTTACCAATCAATCTTCCTATTTTGTCTTTTAAACTCTTCTGTAGAATTTGATGAAATCATCCATGAAAGTGATAACAATAGCTCAATAGAAAACATTGTGCATTTAAAGATTTCACTTTTTATACTCTGAGGTGTTATTTTTCTTGTTTCTATCAAGTACACAGAAAGAGGAGTTAAATACTTGATAAATTAGAAACTGGATATATTAATAAAGAGGGAGAAGTCTGTGCAAGGTTGGAAGGTCTTGTTGCTGTACTCAGGACAAACCTAAAGTAGACCCCATGAGATCAACAGAAAATGCCTGAAAATAACATGAATATTTGTGATCTTGCTTTGGCAGTGTATTTGGAGATAACTGATGTTCTGCCAAAGCATCTCCACTCAGGTTCATTGAAAATGTTCTTGCTTCTAAGGATTTGGTATCTTGGCTATAGGTTATTGTATGAAAACCATTAAAAAGCACAGAGCACTCTTAGGCTTTGGACTTTGCTAGTACTGACTGAGGTGGTGTTGTTCCCATAGACATTGTAGCCTGGTGTTTCCATAAGGGTAGAATCCCTCAACAACACTGTACATATTGAGGAGAACAGATTGCACTTATCTGCAATAATAAAGGTTTATTGAGAGAAAAAAAGAAGGGGAAAAGCCAGCATTCATTTTTGGCACTTGACAGTAGCATCTCACAGCTTCTCCTTGAAAATTTTATTATATTATTATATTATATTTTGATTTATTTACATAAAAACACAACAGTGTCTCAGTAGTGCTTTTGGACAAAATTTGATATATGTGTGTTAATTATTAACCCAGTGTCATTTATAAGGATTTTCTACTCTGCTTCTTAGACAATTTCTAAACATATTTTGTATCTTGTATTTTATTGAATGCAAAGCCCTGTGTTCATAGTTTCATTATTGTTTAAATCTCCTCTTTAAGTGTCAGAGTTCACACAATGTTTATGGCCATTTCTGTCTCTGTTATGAGGGATAACTGTATTATTCTACTAATGTATTTTTCAGCCTCTCTCTTTTCTGTTCCAGTGAAATCTTTTATTATTTCAGCACATTACACCAGAATGTCATTTGCTGTTTGGGAAGCTTCTTTACCTTGCTGTTACAACTGTTCTCAAGCTATTTTACTCAGATTCTGGACTCTTGAAATCCATATTGGTTATTAACTAGATGTCTGTAATACTGACATATTCTATATTAAATAGGAATTATTTTGATGAACCAGGACCTTTTCAGAGATACTGTTGCCTGATGATGAGAAAATAATGAATTTTGTCCAGTGGACTCTGGATAAAGTTTTGCCTCTGAACTTTTGTGCAGCTGCTGCCACTGTTGAGCAAGCCACTTTCCTCTGTGTTTGTCTTGTAGTCTGTACAGTGTGCCAAGATTAGCCTCATCTTTGACAATTCAAAAAATTAAGTGTTCCTGATTTTCCTATTATTTAGGCATCCTAGGCAAAAATAGAATTTTTCATGAAAATGATTTAGCATAGAAGAGACCCTAATTAAAGATCTGTCATCAAGAGGATGAAAGATTAGAGAAAGGCACTTGTTTTACCCTTTTATCAGAAAAGTAAGGGTCTGTCATATAGCCTGAGAGCTTAATCTGATCAAAAGCACTGCTCAGTCAGCAGGATGATCTGTGAGACAAGACAGAAGCAAAGAGGGGAAAGTGAAATCAGGATTGCTCTGATGATGAGACACACATCTGGATTTGACTGTAAAAACGGAACATTTAGTATTGAAAACTTCAGTGATGTGCATAGTTTTGTCACTGTACATAGTGAGGGTCTGTACTCAAAGAAATAGCTCTTTTTAGTAATAAGAGCTGAGATGGTTTCTTTGTCTTTTTTTTTTTCCTCTGTCCTAAATTTCACAGGAAGAATTCAAGGACAAGAAGAGGTCGCCTCTCCCAGTAGTTTGTTATTCATTTACTTCTCAGTTGCTTTTCACAACTTCTCAGCAAACCAACGCTTTTTACAGTTTGTTTAGTGCCACTACTGCCTAATTTCTTTCATGTCACCCTGTTTCCTGGTCTGCTCACTGTCCTCCACTGTTGCTAATGTTAAATGTATTGAATGAAGGTAGGGGTACAACTCACTGTCCAAGATCAACTCATTCTGGAATTATCATATTTTTATTCTTTTTTCTATAAATTAATAATTTTTCTGTATCTAAAGTATTGCCAACTCCTGAAATCCCCCCTTTTTTTTTTTTAAATTTTACGACAAAAATGTTGTTGGATTTGGTTTTCGTAACATTTCAGTTTTCCTGTGCAATTAAAAAAGCCCTGATACCTATTAAAACATGGATGAAATTGTCATTGTACTTCCTATAACCATGTCAAATGGCTAACCCAGTGGTCTGAGTTCACTTTCTGGCAGCCTTTAAAACAAAACAGAAAAACCAACAATAAAAGTAGAATGAGAGAAAGGAAAAAAAAGAAGGGGCAAGGAACAACACCTTTTCTGTTTTATTGTTCTCTTTAGTGGGAATTGCATAATATATTTAGATTATTTTCCTGTCCTGACATAAAAATGAGATAAGTAATAAAGTAGTACCATCATATCTACTGCCTTCATTCTTTTTTTAAACCATGAAAAATAATATTAAATTAAATGTGTGATAAAAATGAAAATGCACAAGTAAAAACATCACTGGCGAGCACTTAATGATATCAGAAGCAGTTATGCTCTAGGGACAGCTTTAAAAGTTGAAAGACCAAGATGCATTTTAATTAAGGCAAAGATATGTGTAAAAAGAAGGGACTGCAAAGCTGAAATGGTCTGTAAAAGTACTGTTATCTTTTTACAAACCTTCAGCTATCTAAGAAGGACCTCCTTTTCTCTGGCCTCATCTCCATCTTGGCTTGTTTCATCATTTAAGTCATTAGGACCACAGTAAGAAAAATAGTAATAGTGACTTCCAAGTATTTAAAAAGATTCTATTTGCCTTAATGTTTTAAAAGAGCAAGGAGATGGTAAGTATCCCAAGATGAAGTACAGGAAATATATTTAGAAGCAGCAGAACTTGGCACAAGTATCAGAGGTTGTCTGGCTTATATCAGTAGGAGTTTTGCAGATCGCTAAAACTTCTTTCAAATTCCTGTGTGTGCTGTTTACATGCTGTTCAGCAAAACCATTAAAATAATTGCCATATTTTGAGGGGTGCAGATGTCACCCAAGAAGATTGTTTCCTGACCCTTCATCTGGTTGCATTGTGAAGTTAGCATCATGTATTTCAGTACTTGAGCAGATGCTGAGAGATGACTGTATCACAGGCAGCCATTAAGCACAGGACTTAAAATAGGCTGACCTGCATGCAGCTGAATTAGTTGAAGTCAGTACACTCAAAACTGGCAAACAGAATGACCCTAATTAAATCCTAAGGTTAAAAATGTATGAATCAGCATAGCAGTTATCATTAAAATATAATAAAGACAACAGTCTCAATGTTTTGAGACTACCAAACAGCAGTTTTTGCTGCACTGTTAGAATTAGATGCATAGAGACTCAACAAGTTTTCTGTAGCCTTGTGTATTGCAGGAGTTAAAAATTTGTATGATGACACTAAGCATAAGGATTAGAAGTAGAGAATGTGTTAGTAATACCTCATAATTTTTGACTCCACAAAATTCTGCATTTCTCCTAAGTCACTGAAGTGCTGCTTACCATTGTGCTAAAAGTATTAGCACAAATGAGAGACCAGTATAAAATAACCCATAAAAACAATATTCTCAGCTGTGTTTGCCATGGATAAACATGTTCCATGGGTGTAGCAGAAAGGTCTAATATTCTTTGCATCCTCCTGCTTAGTATTTCTCACTCATTATGTCCATAGTGTCAGTTTTTAAAGGTGTGCTGTATCATTTACATGTGAGGTTTTTCTCTCCACAGTACCCATTGTAAATCAGTGCTATCAAACCTGTGATCCATTTAAGTATGGCGGTTCTGTTTTCATTTTTTTTTATTAAGAGCTGTGTCCATATTTTTTTGTGTGATTGAAAGAGATGATGCTGGATTTACTGATGTGTAAGATGAGGATATAACTATAAGTGGGAAGGGCTTTGGAGCTAGGCATTTGTCAGAGGGGCAGAAAGGGACTAGCAAGTTGATGCAGCAATGAGGCAGGAAAAAATTGAGTCACGTGCCCAGTAAGAGAGGCAGTCAGATGCACATGTAGTTTCAAAGGTCCCCAAAGTGTTTAGGCTTTTAAGTGTGGTTTCCAAGCTTCAGTAACAGTTTTACTTGGTGGGGAGGTCTAAAGGAGAGCAAACAAAATGCTTTTGAGTTGGATCAAAAGAAAACTGGTTTGAACAGAACACCTCCTGTGACCACTGCAAGATCCAAAGGTAGAAATACTGCATGTTTCTGGAAACTGCATCGCAGAAAGGATAACAAAAAAAGAATTTTCTTCATACTTTGGGTTGAAAAAAGTGGCAGTATATTAGTTGTAGCAATATTAAAAAATAAAATATAAATAAACGGTTCATTGCTGTCGGGATCGCGGGCAACCTCGGGATAGGCTGCCGGTGGTCGCGGGATCTCTTTGTCCCCTGGGCCAAGCCCATAGTCAGCCGCGGGGGGAGAGCAGTATCTCCAAGAGACCCACGAACCCAGAGAGAAGGGATTAGGGTTCTTGTTGGTTTCCCTGAATCCCGACGACTGGCGGAATAAGGAGAGACTCCCGGAGAGGCAGTAACACCAGTCTAATCGATCAGGTCCTTCTCACGAGAGCCACGACCAAGGGCTGTGCAGGGGAATTTCTACAAAGACGGTAACCAATCAGGGATAGGGTAAGGGGAGGAGTTGGGGCGGAACCAGGCTAGCTCAACCATTGAGCAGGAGAGAGAGGAGGGGACAAGGATACATAATCAATCAGTAACTGTATTACAATGAACTTTCTGGAACAAGGGAGGTGTGGAACTTAGGACTGACACATAGAGTAACCAACAACAGAACACAGGGGTGGGGAAATGTAGAACAGGGCTAAACCATAGTAACGGGATCAGGGGTGAACTTCCTTGAGAATGGACTTGCCCACCAGGGGGAGGAGCTCAGAGCTGCAGGAGGCTTCTTTACAGAAAGAGCAACTCCTACATAGCAAGAACATTGTGATGAATAACTTTTGTAGACTGGGACAGACAGATTTAAAAACTTAACTGATTACTGCTTATTTTCCTTACCCTATGGAGTTTCTAGGACTTGAGCATAAAATCTGGTATGTGAAACAGGCTGAGAGTTGGTTAAGATCTAGCTCCTGATCTTTAAGTCAGCTCCTAAGAATTTAGGAAGAATGACATGGAGATCAAAGGTTAGAAAGGGCCATTTGACTTGACTCTTGTCTTCTTTATTTCTTCCAAGCAGAATATGCTGCACAAAATTTTTGAAGATTTTTGAGTAGCAGTAATACAGTCCAACTCAAGAGAAATTAAGGTGGTTTCTTTTTTTTTTTTTTTTTTTTTNAGGTGGTTTTTTTTTTTTTTTTTTTTTTTTTTTTTTTTTTTTTTTTCAGAAAGGAGCTTTGGGCAACAGCTGTTTTAGCAACAAAATTGGAAAGGGCATAATGTTTCCAGCATAAAGAAAACTAAGTGCTTCAGGGGAGAAAGAACTCATATTTTCTACATCTTGCCTACATTTGGGGACGTTTCTGACAGTAGTATTTACATTTATGCCAGATTTCTTTCATGTTTATCAACTTTCCCAGCAAATTGACATATCTACAGATGTTGTTCCGGGGATGGTAGGATTATGTTCATTATCTACCAGGATTTTCTGTTTCTTCAGAAATAATATAGAGGAATCATGATTGCATGTGATGCTGCCATCTGGGGTAGTTAAGGAAGATTGTTGTATTGATTGTCCTGTAAAAACGTGGTTGAAATGGTAAAACATGTCTCTAGAATTTCAGTTTTTACTTAGGCAGAAAATATTTTTCTTGTAAATACCAATAAAAAGTATGGGGCCAAGTATCATTTCAGATGTAGCTCTGTTTCAATTGCTGCTAAAAATCTATGAAAGGAAGGAAAAAAAAAAAAAAAAAGGAAAAAGGAAGGAAAAAATACTTATTAGATTTCTTCCGGAAAGCTGAAAAAGTATGGGGTGGGGGATGGTGATGTATTCAGTTTTAAGGTTGTATCAAAATCCTAGCTAGCTATATAGAATCATAGGATTCTTTAGTTTGGAAAGACCTTTGAGGTCATTGAGTCCAACCCTTAACCCAGCACTGCCAAGTCCACCACTAAACTATGTCCCTAAGTGCCACTTTTACACATCTTTCCCTTCAGGCATGGTGACTCAAATGCTTCCCTGGGCAGCCTGTTACAATGCTTGACCACCTCTCTGTGAAAAACTTTCTTATATCCAGTGTAATCCTCTCTTGGCATATCTTGATGCCATTTCTTCTTGTCCCATCTCTTGTTACTTGGGAGAAGTGACTGACCCCTACCTGGCTACAGCCTCCTTTCAGGCAGTTGTAGAGAGCGATAAGGTCTCCCCTGAGCCTCCTTTTCTCCAGAAAACAACCCCAGTTCCCTCAGCCACTCCTCATAAGACTCGTGCCCCAGGCCCTTTGCCAGCTGCACTGCCCTTCTCTGGACACACTCCAGACCCTCAGTGTCCTTCTTGTAGTGAGAAGCCTAAAACTGAGCACAGGATTTGAGGTGTGGCCTCAGCAGTGCAGAGAGACAATCCCCTCCCTGCTCCTCCAGGCCACACTAGTGCTGATACAGGCCAGGCTGCCATTGGCCTTCTTGGCCACCTGGGCACACTGCTAGTCTGGAGTTAAACCACAACATAACTATCAAATTAAAAGGTTGCTGTTTTCCTCAGTTTTGACAGAATGAATTAGAATGGACGTTTGTCCTGTCAGAGCACAGCATGCTTTGACTCTCTTCTGATAGATACTTGTACTGTGCATATAATTTTTTCTGCAGCCTGTAAGCGCATGTTAAACTGTTTGCCATTTTAAATAATGTTTTCAGTGGTAATGTGTATGTTATGACCCAGAAGTAAGTTTAATTAGCCTTTGTCCAGCAGGTTCATTCAAAGCTAAAATTATGGCATGATCTGGTACACTTAAACAAAGTGCATACAAATGACTTTATAATCGAATAATTAATTGAAGACTCTTACGGGCATTGATTAGGCTAGTAGGTGCACAGAAAACACAGGCAAATGCCAGAGAAGAGTCTGTAATCAGCACTCCAAATGTTTTTTTTGTGGGTTTTCCATTAACTCAAAGTAAACTTGATGATTGCTTAGGGAAACAGTCAAGTTTGATACCATACTATACTGGAGGGAAGTCCACTAAATAAACTGAGCTTGCTGAGCCTGTGGAAGATTGACAATAAGTTTCCAAGACATCAAAACAATGATGTAAATCGATGTGACTGCTGTCCTTCATGAAAAGTGACCTGCTTTTGTATGCACACATGTAGTCACACTTGGAAAGCATTTGGGTACAAAACCACTACGTTGAAGACACCAGAAAGAGGGAAAATCCATACATGGTGTGATCCCAGCCATTAAGTACTGGAATTCTGTTTTCATGTTAGAGATATTTACTTTCTTGGGACATTTCCAGTTACAGGCTGAAAAGAAAGTAATTGAATTTTGTATGGAAGTGAAAAATAATTGAACTTTGACAAAGTTTAATCAAAGGATTTAGAACTACAAGAATTTTACTTCTTTTCTGAAACAGAATGAAGTATTTTGTGAACTCACTAATAGTATGTGTCACATATGTGGTTATTGTGTATTGCAAGTTCTTACCATTGTCAGGTGAGTTTACTGCTATGTTTTTAAAAAATCAACTGAGATCAATCTAATTATGCATTATGCCTCAGGCTTAAATAAATATTTGTCAGGATTAAAGAGAAAAGCTGACCTCTGCACAGAGGAAAAAAATTGCCATTCATTTTTAATTATTAAGACAGAGTAAAGCAAATTTTTGTCTGCAAGTATTAATATGTTCTTCTGGAAATTGCACAGTAGAATTTAATTCATAAATCTGGCAGTTCTTAAGTAAAAACCCTTTTAAGTTCTGTAAATAAATAATTGAATTAATGGGTAACTGAATTGATTGCACTTGCCTGTGAAGAAAATACTGCTAAAAGAGAGGACATTTGGGCAGCTGATTAAACTCTTGACTCTAACAGCTTTCATGGCTGATTTTGGCACATTTCTGATTTTCTGTACATCATTCCTTTTCCTCAGCTTAAAAATCATCAACTTCCCTGATCTCCAGCCATGCTGTCAGGAGCAATTCTCTAATGCTTGTAAAAGCAAAATGGCATAAAAATAAATAAATAAACAAGATAGTTTTGACCTAGGATTTCCCTAATCTGATTTACAGCACAGCTGCATAAATGCTTGTGGTAGCATGAGAGGAACAAGATCAAGTGGTGGGGTGAAAGGATGGGCAAATTGCTTCTTTTGGAGCTACCAGCTTCAAGTGTTTATGAAACATCATCTTTAATGGATCTTAGGGCCCCTGTATACACAAAGAGGAGTTGCAGCCTGTTTTAATCATACATGAGCAGTTCTGGCTGAAAAGGAGAGCTCACCATGGCTTCAAAATAAGCGAGGTTTTAATTTACCTGAAAAAATATAATTGCTTCAGCTGTTCCCCATCACAGCCATGAAACTCAAGCCTAAATAAGCTTAATACTATACAAATTCTTCACAAGTACCTATCAATTCCATGATCTGGAAGCTTTTTTTTTTTTTGCTTTTTTGTTTTTTACTTTTTCTAATAATCAAAAGATAATTGAGTATTTCTAATTGTGAAGAATCTGCAGTCTGTGTGGTCAGANGTGGAGTCTTTCCGCGTATCAAGATATTCAATCCATGGAACACTGCTTTGACAGAAACAACACTGAAAATCAAGTGTAAGAATTATGTATCTTGGTGAATCTTTCTAGGCTTATCATGTCAGTGATTTTAGGGAATTGCTTCAGATCATTTTTGTACAGTCTGACTTGTTCTGTCATCCGTGTTTGAAAAGAATGCTTTTTTCAGGGTTGATGTCTCTGCCTGCAGGTTGTCACTTCTGGGGATATAGCAATGTTCAGTAGTTACTATGAAGGAAAGCTGGAGTTGGCTTTATACAGTTAATTCTGTAACTGTGTCCCTTAATTGACAACATGCAATACCATTAAAAACAGTAGTGTGATAATAGTTCATTCACAAGGAAAAAAATAAAACAAGTAAACACTACTGTAAATTTCTTGTAAAATATGCAGGATTTAGAAGAGACAACTCAAAAGGGATTTAATTAGATAGGAATTTAGACAGTTGTTTAACTAGGATTTCTTTATTAGTTACTGAATTTTCACATTAAGTTGTTTTGTTATTGCACACTTTCTTGTGTCTTTGTCACCTGAATCAAGATGCAGTGGAGGTCTGTCCTTGCTTCTAAAACATTCCAAGTGAAATCCTTCAGGTGCGGAATCTCTTCTGCCAAGATCCCGGTGAGAAGAGTTGTCTTTTACCTGTCCCCTCCAGTGTGTTAAGGTGTGGCGAGCTGGTGTTGAGAAGTTTGAGGAGCAGTGTTGTTGCAATTAAAACAGCTGCAATGTGCTATTCGTGCTGTAGTAGCAGCTAAGCCACGAGGGACTTAGGAAATCTGTCAGACAGGAATCCAGCTCCACGCTTGAGAGCTACATGGAAAGTCTGAATGTGAGCTCAGGCACTCGCACCTTATCTTGCCCTGAATTCTGTGGCAGATCTGAACGTGGTCTGACAAGTCACTAGTGCTTTGCTTTGCAATATTTACACACTGGCGTGTCTTGCAAAAGCTCTCTTAAGTATTCTGTGTTTCTGTGCTCTGAAAATGGGAGTTATAAAGATGCATAATGGGTTGGCTCTGCTTCCAGGCTGTATTAAGATACATTGCTTTTCCTATACCATTTTGTGCAGTACTTTCTTTTTATGAGGACAAAAACTAGTCTCACTTTTCTTACTCTTTTGGAGGGGGAATTTGTGTCTACTTTTTTGACAGTTACTGATATTCTCCCTTAATAGAAAAAAAGATTCTGTAGCCATATCTCATAGCTGAATAAACTGTAACTAATCTCATCCTTGGATTTTGAAAGAGAAGGGGAATAAATATAATTAATGAATTGAGCTTCTTGCTTTTGTTAATGTGTAGGTATATTCAGAAGATCAAGAAAGATTTTATAGGAACATTTGCAGCTAGCACTGTTTTCCATTTAACTAACTCCAAGCTTGATTATATGTAATCTCAGCTTGATTACATGTGGGAAAAAATGGATTTTTCTCCTATAAATTTTGGAATTGATGCCACTCTGTATTAAGCAGGGCAGAAAAACCAACATAATTGGGGATAATGTCAAAAGATCTATTGGTGTAGATGGTTGTTCACGTACATTTTTTAAAGTGATACCTGAAATATTTGTGACAAGAGATGTAGCTGTAAGCTGAACAGTACCAGACAATTGCATGACTGACAACTCAGTGGTCTGGTGGATAAACACTTAAAATTTGTAAAAGTGTTCCTTGTACAGCTTTAACCTAAGACAATCAGCCATATGAAACAGTCCCCAGGCATGGTTTGGGAGGTACCCAGGACCAAGACTATTCCTGTTATGCAGTTTGGGCGTTGTTGTGATGGTCTGAGAGGTTCGAAGATTTTAATAATGACATGGTTGTCACTGATGCTTAGCTGACATGATGGCAAAATTTGGAAGTATTTCATCATTTCTATACACAGTATAGATCCATACTGTGAGCTGTATGTCTCACTGAGCCTTGTTTCACAGGCTACCTGGTTTTACCTACCTGCAGCCTAAGCTCCTGTACAACACACCAGTGCCATGCTGAACCAACAGATGTCCTCAGGTGCTTGAAGCTCCACCCAAGGCCCCACTTTCAACTTGAAAGTGAAGGCAGATGTGGATCAGGTCGTGATTTTGTCACACCTCGGATGCAGTCCACTGGAACTGCCTTACCATTCCA
The DNA here is from genome assembly GCA_013400955.1 of Drymodes brunneopygia. Lineage (NCBI taxonomy): Eukaryota > Metazoa > Chordata > Aves > Passeriformes > Petroicidae > Drymodes > Drymodes brunneopygia. The sequence goes on along the minus strand of VZTZ01020164.1, from coordinate 179,966 downwards.
GATTTCTGCAGTCATGACAACTCTGGCAATAACCAAAAACCAGGCAGGGAGGATCAGGGAAAAACTCTAACGGGGAGTGTGCTAGGCATAGTCTGTGCATCAGTGGGAGTAATACATATAAACTTCCATGGCTCCATCTTGTTCTTTTCAGTTCTGTCCGAACTCAAATGCAAATTTGCAGCTGAATAGTGTTAAAATCAGCACAGTTCTGACTGTATGCATAGCAGCATATAGGCATCGTGATATCCAAGTTCAGTGTGCCCTGGAAATGGAACATTCATACCATTTTAGACATGGAAGAGGAAATCACTGAGTAAAATTTTGTGGTCTATATTGTGTAAAGTGTCTTGTTAAATGGTAGGAACTATCTCTTCTGCTCCTAAAACCACTGTTTTGTGATGTTGGAACATGTAACAGTTATTAATCAATGCGTTCACCCAACATCCTAATCAAATAGAGTTAAATATAAACAATTTGGATTTCAAGAGCAGGAATTTAGCAGCAGAGGTCAGATGATTTATTGAAAGTGACAGAATCTGCCAAAGTACCAAAGCAGAAACCATCACAAACTATTGTGAGGGGCAATAGACAGATATACAAATACACATATATTATAAATAAATTTTCTAGTCCAGAAGGATTACTATTATTTAATAAGACTGCAGCTGTCATTGCAACTGGAAGTTCGATGAACTTTTTGTAGCAGTTACAAATACAGATATCTCAGTTCCTTACTCTGTCTGGTGTGATGATTTGTTGCAGTCGAATACAGGGGTGTGTCTGTTCTCTCAGACTCCAATGTATAAACTCATAGCAAGTCATGGATAGCAGGATTGAAAGGTTCCTCATTAAACCATCTTGTCTGTCTCCCACTTCAAGACAAGATGCTTGTGTGCTAGTCCCTGCTGAGAGATGTTAGCTTACCTTCCCAGTGTGATGCTCCCAGAATCACCTAAGCTTGCTTAGTCTCTACTTGCTTCCTATTTCAATATTTCCTGTTTCCCCTTCAATACTTCTAGACTCAATTTACTGTGTTGCACTTTAAACACATTCCTTCTATTACACCCCATGGGTAAAAAGAAAGAGCATTCTCTTCCAATTTTAGTTTCAATTAATATAATCTTTCCTCATGTTTTCTAGGCTCCTGATTGTTCTCATTTATGTTTTCTGGAGCCACTCCAGTTGGCAAATATTTGTCACAATGAGTGTGCTCAAGAGTGAGCACAGCATTTTACCTCAGATTGTGTCAATGATGAAGGCAGCTTATGGATTTCTTCTCCCTATTTTGAAGACTTTTTTGTAATGTTTATACAAGTCTTATATGCTTATATTTTTTCACCACTTTAATGATTTTCTTTTCATAATAATTTAATCTTATTTACTTATATTCAGCTTCTGATCTACTATGAATCAGAGAATTGCTTTAAGGAACTACTAGATGAAGGAAAATGTTTCCCATCCAGTCTTTGAATAACTGCTTATTTGCCCCTCAAAGTTGGAGGCTTTCCTTTGTTGAGTGAAATCCCTTTTTCTTCAGATCATCTCTCCAGTTTGACTGATAACTTTGAATTCTAATCCCACAGTTATATAATTTTTTCAGCATTTTTAGGTCCCTGTCATGTAAAATTTATCTGATATATTATTGAATAAACAGTATGATCTTTTCAAAATCTTAATGGAAAAAATAAAGCAAATTCAGGACAGATTGTGTCAAATCCACATATGATACCTCTTTCTATTTTAGAAAGTGAATGATTGACAGTGAAGAAAATAAAAAAGTTATACTATGTATAATTTTCAGTGGCTAAAAAAAAGTACGCAAAGTGAGATGCACATTAGTAAAAGGTGTGTGTTTCAAGTTCAGTTCATTTAACCTCCTTTAACTTAAACAAACTGTTCTCTATGAATTTGAAAGGTGTGATAAGAATGAATGACAAGTATCTGGCTCTAAAATTCAATATCTGTTAGCTAAATGTTGATATATAGCCTGAGTTTGTCATTTTTCCCTGATAGGACAATTTCATTTTTTAAATTTTTCATTGCAGTTCCTTTCTAATGCCTGCTTTTAGGCTATAGAAGCAGTGGGGGGAAGTAGTATTGAAAACTGGGGGAAATAAGGAGGTAGTGGGACTTTCTTCTGGTCTCTAGAATCAGGAGCCATGTACAGACCACGAAGTCATCTGAAAACTTCAAAGCTACACAGAGGAGCTTGGATAGGATAAAGGTTCTGTTTTATTAACCAGTCTAGTGCAAGTATATTTTCCCCTGCTAATAATTTTTTTAGTATGTTCCAGTATTATCCTGGAGTCAATTTTGGTCAAAGAAAGACCTTGTGATTTTCTCATATTGAAAACAAGCAAATGATACCAGGGAGAAGCAAAGTTTAATAACCCTGATGCAGGTTTTAACATGATAAAAAGCTAAAGAACTTCTGAGATATTTGTTCCTTTGGCCCAATTACCACCAAAGCTAATTATGTGCTGTGCTACCTGTTCAGTCTGAGACAGGAACAGAGCAGTTTAATCATTCTGAACTCTTATATCTGGGGTTCCTCCTGCAGACTGGACAAACTGCTTGAGAGAGAGGGGAGGCTTTTTTTCTTTGGTTAGCAGCTACCAGATACCAAAGAATGTCAGATTTCATTGATTTCCTTAGGCTATGAGGAAGCATCTGAGGACAACAAATTCTGTCACATATTCACAAGCTCACAAATAAAGAAATTCCTGGTTTTCTCTGTAAAGACAACAACTGTATATTTTCATACCCATAAATAGAGCTGTGAGTATACTCACTGATTGCTTTATCTGATTGCTGTCTTTAGCATGTACCTAAAAAAAAAAAACCGATGAGGATCTGTCATTAAAAGATAGTAGTTAAAATGCCTTTTGATATTTATATATAAATATGACATAGCACTTTCAGTCATAGAATATCTTGCTGCTGTTGTCCCTGCACCGCACGCTTTTCACCTGCGTTCAGTTCGTGGTGAAGAGATTCCATTTGAATTCAGTGGAAGGATGTGGAAGCAGGTGCGCCAGAGGAAGTCTGCACAACTTCCCCAGCTGCAGAGGAGCCACTGAAGACTTGTGTTTGTCCGGAAGAATTTGTGTTTTACCTAGTGGCTCGTGGGGATTACAGAAGATGAGTGTTCTGATCTGCAAATTAGTTCTCTAATGCAAAAATTTGCCCAAAGAAAGGTCTCCTAAAACTGGGAAGGATCAGGGGATTACAGACCAAGGAGTTTGTTCTGTCCCACTGAGCTCATAAAAAGAGCATGTAGCAGCTCCTGGACCACCACTTGCTGCCCTAGAGTGTTTTTCCACTGTAAACTGGAAGAAACAGGAGCTGTTTTTCACTTGCAACTTAAAAAAGATTGTGTTTTGCTTTCAGTCAGATCAAATTACAGTAGTTGTGAAATTTCTTTTGCAGCTTTCTGGGAAGATAAGCAGCTTTAAATCTTAAATCTGTAAACCTTACAGATTTTTTTAGGCTGACCAAGCACAAAGCGAATCACTCATGCAGGAGTTGTTGGACACCTATACTGACATGATTCATGATGTATTTTTGTCTAATGTGGTTTTATGAAGAAAATGTCTTCACTTTCCTCAGCCATCTATTCCGGCGCCTTATGTGAAAAAGTTTTTGCTACAGTCTAATGTTAATCTGCACTGCTGCAAGCAGTTGGCTCATTTTGTTCTGCCTTGTCTACCCTGAATTTGAGATGGTCTTTTCCTTTACAAACAGCTTTTTATGTACCTGGAGACTTGTTACTCCCTTCAGTGCAGATATCTAAGGCAGCTCATGACCTTTTCAAACAATCTCCACACATCTGAAACTTGGCCTAATTCTGGAAGGGCTTCTAGCTCAACCCTGTTGGTGACCTGTGAAAAACTTGTAATATGTTTTTGTGCATGGGGCTCACTCTTCCCAGGGCTTCATTTTCCCCTCACACTATCATTATGTACCTTTGAGAGATAAAGCCTTCCATTTGAATAGCTCTTGCATCACTTCTTTTATGAACTATTGGACCATAAAAGGACTTGCGCATACTGAGTGCTGAATCTCAATCTTTTCTAAGTGCAAGCATACCCTTATGTTCCAGGCCAATATCTGTTCGGAAGATGATTTTCAACTTTAGAATCTGTGGATTTATCAACCATTTTCCAGAAAGAATTCATCTGGGAAAATACAGTGTGAAACATTAAATTTTAAGGAAAATATAATATTTCAAATTCTCGCCAAAGAAAAATTTCCTGCATTACTATAAAGCCTTCCTGGCCACAGTTATAGCTCACTTCTTTTCTGATATATGAGGTTTTGCAAGATCTCTCTTCATTTTCATCCAATGGTGTTGAAGTTCTGAATGATAAATCCAGCTTATTGGAGTACTGAAGGACTTTGAGCATTCAATTACACTGAAGATTCCTTGTCTGCATTTGAATCTCTCCTTGAGACCTAAATGATCAGAAAGAGCTAAAAGCAAGTGTGCTATGGAAACAGTAATGGCAATTTCATAGTTTCATTTGAGCACAAATCAGAACAAATAAACATTTCCTTTATGTTCTATGAAAATAGAATGGTTTCCCCCTTAATACAGCACTGTCATTAAGTCTCTGTGTATTTTTGCAAAGTTCCACAAGCGGAGGCATGAACCTTCAGTTCACTGCAAGAACAGAGAACAATCTTTACTCCTTAGCAAGGAATTGTTACAAATAGTTGAAGAATCTTTATAGATGATAGAACTAGCTGGGGCGGAGTTGACAGCAGTCTGTGAGTCTCCAATTTTGTCCTCACACAACCACAACTTGCAAGCTAAAGACAATACCAAAAAAAAAAAAAAACCATGGGAAGAGAACTGATTGGAAAAAATCCCCGTGTTTCATGCAGCACCATATGCATCATTCCTTTAGCAAGCAAGTCTCTAGGAGACTTTTATGGATGAGACTTTTACAAAACTTGCCAGACTACTTTGAACTGAGTTTTCACTTTGATTTGAGGACTAATTTCACTTTGATTTGTACTGTAGTAAACTTTAGAGGAAAGTGAGCTGTATTAAAATTGAGACTAAACTTGTAATGTTTACGAGCAAAATGAGCAAAATTAAAAGTGCAGCTAATCAATGTTTGCTGCAGTTAATCTGTCTACATGACACATATGGGAAAAGTAGTTCCAGAGTCTTGGAGGCACTTTCAAGATGTGATGCCATTTTAAATGGAATTTAGAGGTTCACTTTAATTTGAAATATTTTAGGATTTATTTGGGGTTTTTTTGAGGGGATAGAATAATTTTGGGTAACAAACTGTGATTTTGAACTGAATTTTAACAACCAGTTTCTCCTTCAGTGCCACTATTTGAAACAAGTTCTACTTTGAAAACAGGGAACACTTGGAAGCAAGTCCAAGACACACAGGTAGTGGCAGAAGTAAAGCCAGCAGTCCTCTTCAGTACTGATATAGTGTGCTATGTTACTAATTCTGATATTTTTCAATAACACTGCAAACCTGAATTCGCACTATGAATCACTTGACCTGCCACTTTTTTCCCCATGCCCACCTACCACCCACTGGTAAAGTTTGTGAGTTATCTATATTTTCTTGGTTCAAATCTGTTTTAAGAATTGCTCACATAAGAATGACAGCTTCAACTGCTTATGGCTTTGGGAGCTTTTTCATGCTTTCTTTCTTCAGTTACTATGATATTGCTTGTTTTGCTCTTGACTTTACTGACAGGTCTTTGTTTATGAAGAGCATGTCTTTTGAAATGAGATCAATAATCAGTCAGTCAACTTAAAAAGCTGTCTGCTTACTCGATGTCTGTTTACTTCTGTATGTATGGAGCAGTAACATGAGATGCCTTCTTACACAGACAAGGATAATTTTAAGGATGAGGTATTGGGTTTGTTGTAGATGAAATGTATACTGTGAAACAAGTGAAATTTAAAGAACAAAACAAAAAACCAAAAACAAACAAAAAATCCCAGAGAGATGGGCAGAGAAATGTCTGCAATTCAGCAAAGGCAAATGTGGGGTCCTGCACTTGGGAAGAAATAACCCCATGCTCCGGTTCAGGCTAGGGGCTGAACTGCTGGAAAGCAGCTTGTGGAGAAGGGCCTGAAGGTCCTTGTCCGTGAGCCAGCAGTGCCCTTGTGGCCAAGAGGCCTATGGTGACCTGGGGTGCATTTCGAAGAACATTCCAGGAGGTCAAAGGAGGTGATCCTGCCCCTTTACTCAGCCCTGGTGAGGCCTCACATGGAGTGCTGTGTCCAGTTCTGGGCTCCCCAGGACAAGAGAGACATGGAGCTTGTGGAGAGGGTCCAGTGGAGGGCAATGAAGAAAATTAAGGAACTGGAGAATCTCTCTCACAAGGAAAGACTGAGCGAGAAGGGACAACTCAGAGGGGACCTCATCGATGTCTGTCAGTATCCGAAGGGAGGGTGTCAAGAGGATGGAGCCAGGCTCTGCTCAGTGGTGCCAAGCAATAGGACAAGGGGCAGTGGGCAGAAGTTGAGTTCCACCTGAACTTGAGGAAGAACTTCTTAACTGTGTGGGTGGCAGAGCACCAGAACTGTTGCACAGCTGGCAACAGAAGAAACACGCGGGTCTCAGAGCAGTAGTTGTATCTTTAGGCAGGACCGATCAAAAGCTCTGCTCTTCTTTATTTACTTATTTTTATATGTTTCTAAAGGCAATCAAGGATTGGTGAAAGGGGTTAACACCCCTGAAGGTTTACAGGACAAAGACATGGTCAATCATCTTTCTCCACCCCAGGGAAAGGAATGAAAAACAATTTCACAAGTGTAAAACAATCCCGGCCGGTTAAGAAAAATAAGGACCATGTTTACAGAAAAAGCATGGGAAACTACAGCTACAGTGTTACAACTTATGGGGCCCTGTAAAACCAGGGCAACACCAGAACAGATTGCCCAGAGAAGTTGTGGAATCTCCGTCACTGGAGATGTTCAAGAACCATCTGGACACAATCCTGTGCCATGTGCTTTGGGATGACCCTGCTTGAGCAGAGAGGTTGGACCAGATGACCTCCAGTGGTCCCTTCCAACCTTCTTCATTCTGTGATTCTGTGGTTTTGTAATGGTCAGGATGTAGTTTGTTGTTCCTTACCATTGGCCACTGTTGCTGTCTCACTTCTGAAATTAAATAATTAGCATTCATGCATTGTATTGTACCATCACCTAACTCATCAATATCCTTTATATTCCACCGTGGCATTGTTGCATTAGAGACATTAAATCTCTCTAGCTGAGCTTGAATACCTGCTTATTACTTAGTTTTAGTTGCACTATGTTGTACTCTGAAGAGAAGGATATATTCTTCTTGAAGTTATGAGAAACTTTACCATAGATTATTTTTTCATTGTAGTTATTCAGACCCTAAGGGCCTGAGCTTTTGAGTTCATGGGGAAAGTACAAAATTGAAAACATAGACTTCAATGTTTTCAACTTTCAGGTATTTATCATCTTTGTATAAATCACATCGATCTGTTAATGAACTTGAGTAAATTTCTTTTAAAGATTCTACATAAGAGTTATGAGCTAAAGCAAGCGCCTTTCTCTTGTATTTGGATTTATTTGTATATATCTAATATCTGTGCTATTAGTTTTTGTAGGAATTTGGACAGCCAGTTCCTTTAAAAAGCTTTGTGTCCGTGTGTTGTGCAGGAAGATTCAGGAAGAGTATTTTAAGAGAGTGATGTCCAGTACTATATAACTATCATTTTCTTATTTCTTTTTTTTCTGTATTGCTGATATTGCATCAGTGGCACAAAGTATTTGTTTTTGGAGTGGTCTATAACAAATGAAAAGAATGAACCAAGGTGAATGGCTAGCAAATTAAAACATTATGTTAAGCCTGAGCTGACTCAGTATTTCCTGTTGTCTTTATACAGAGATTCTGAGCTACTGCCTTTTGGTAGCTTCCACAGTGTTCCTTTTGCATCTCACAGTTTTGTTAAAAGCACAGACCTTACTGTTACAGAAAAGTCAGATTTTAGCTAAATAGCAAGCAGTAAAACAGGGGGTTAAGGGCTACCAGAAGCGTAATCCAAGCTAATTATTTGTTTGTTTACAACTCCAGGTGTTGAAAACACCATGACAAACTTTTAATTACTGGTGTGGAACATGGACTTAATGGACCAATGAGTGTAAATGGCTACCAGAATAATCAGTTTTCTGTATTGCACTGTTATTTCTTGTCACAGTGTAGTCTAATCAGTACCATGTAAAATTATTCAGGAAAAATGTCATTTTAATCTAGAACAGAGCTGTAAGGCTGCTTTCTTGTGTGTGGTCACATAGCTGATGATTTCATCTATTCACTCTTGCTAGCTGTGAAAAGCCAAGGCAGCTATGAATGATTGAACAGTATTTATTGTATTGCAATTCAGCAGAATTGCTTCTCGAAACAAAGCCAGCCCAGCAAATAAGTTGGTAGAGATTCTTTGGCTCATATCTGCAGAATACATTAATAAATAATATATTGGGGAGGGGGAGGAGGCATAAACCAGGATGAAAATGTAAGGTATTCCATATTGTAGGAAATAACCTCTCCAGGGGCAAGTATGATAATTTTTAAACATGCTATATGGCTGAATTATCCCTCCTGAGAGCAGAGCCCTTTAAGATAGATGGAGACACAAAGACTCTGTCAGCATCCTTTTTAGATACTTGGAGAGGGTTTTCTCTGTCCCTGCTGAGGCATTTAATGACTGCAATGTTTATGCGTATGCATGTCTGCACAGTTAGGGATTGCTGCTGGTAAGTGGCATTCCAAAGGACCAGCACACAGCCCTCTGCTTCTGGTAGGAAGCTTCTACTTAAGGGATTTATGTAATATCCCTTCATTATCTTGGGCAGGCTACAAGTGCCTGTTTGCATGCCTTTGGCAAGAACTGCTCAGATCTCTCTCCTGGAGTTACGTACTTTCTTGCAAACAATAGGAAAGGCCAAGACCATTCTTTTGAAGTGTGGTAAACATGGGAGTGAAAATGATGCCATTATACTTTCCAGAGGAAGGGAAGTTTAGTGAGTTATTAGTATGTAGCATAGTTTCCCTATAGAAGTAGAAGTTTTCATTCCACAGTCTCGTTGCATGTATTACCCAATGGATATTTTATTATGCAATATTGGCAGCAGGGTCTGAAATAGAGCCCCTTTATCAGGCAAAGCAGATCTTTGCCATAAAGCTGGATACAGCACGTGTAAGCTCACACAAATGCACACAGACATGCACAGTGCTGGGAGCCTTGAAAAATGTGTTACTGGCTACTTAGGGGCTGCAAATATTTAGGTGGATTCCAAGGACTACAGTCTTAGACAGAGACACACATACTTTACAGAGGAGTTTTTATGGGTCTCTTCTTAATATTTATTTTTATACGTCAAGACTGAAGATCTTTTTGTACCTCAGTTGTCAAAAAGTGGTAGTGGCTTGTTCAATTAACTATGTGTATGTTGTCCACAGAAATATTTGGGAAGTATCCATATATTCAGTATTCTTTAGTCTGGTAGCAATGGCTATATCTTTTTAATCCTACTATCCAGTTTATCATTATCAAGCAATATTGTGGCCCATGCTATCAAAATTAATTTTTTCTTCAATAAGTACTTTTAAAGAATTACTTCTGTGCAGTTAAATCCATCTAAAATTCAAATCACTATCATAAAAGCAATGAATTAAAAGACTTGCAATTTTTTTCAAAAACACTGCTCTCACAGCATCAAAATGGATATAAGCCAATATTCTCCCATTGAAAGGCCTCTTGGCATGAATCTGGTGAATTTCTCGAATGCTCTATAAATATAACTTACAGCCAAGTGTGGTTTACAGCTTTGAAAGCTAACTGAAGTGTATTTGTTGGACTGAGGTGTTAGGTACGACATTTGTTTAGAGCCAAAATGTTGTTGTCTATGGTTTCCAACAGTTTATATTTTTATTTATGGGAAGGAGACTTTGTGTTATGCAAGGTGTTAGTCTGAAGCTTGTACTGATGAAGATCATCTCACTGTTGTTTATGAAGTCAGGAGCACTGAACACAAGATGTTTTCCACTACCCCAAGGGCAGCTGGACTTTTTGAGGTTTTGTTTCCTTTTTGAAATCCTGATTCAAAACTTATGAACTCTTAGGTTCATAACTCAAGTATCTCCTAATTATCAGCTGAATTCTTGACAAGAAACTGCAGCCTTACCTTCACTTCTGTGTTGGGCATCTCCCTCAGGAGACATCACAAGGAGGGTTTGATGTTTCCTGTCTTCCTGGCAAGGTAACAATTGTTCCCCTAGTGTAACTCAAAATTATTCTAAGTTTCTGCCTAGCATTTTTGCCATGTCAACACGGGAAAGTTTAGAAGATCCCTGTCAACTCCCACTAGTTACTTCAGTTCAAATTATGATCAGCTGTGTCAGTGAAGTTTGCCTTATTAAAAAATACCAAATCATTTCACAGAAAATTAGTAAAATCTGCTGGCTATTTCCTTAGGCAGCAAAAAATATTGCTGGATATAAACTGCTGTCAGACTGCTTCTCCAACCACTCCAGCCCCTTCTTCTCACACCACTGATGGTATCAGAGAGTCACCAGAGGAACCGATAGTTGACTCTGCTTCATCTGCCACAGCTTGTGTTGCCTGCCCTCTCACCACTGGAAATGTACACCAGCCAGAATAGTGTTGGCTTTGGCTCTCCACTGCAGGACTCATGCCATGAGCTGTGTTTTGAGTGTGTTTTGACTGAACTCGGTCTTACCTGGTACTGCCCTAATTCTAAAAGCCCAATCCAAACTAACATACAAAAACCTCCATTTTAACCCTCTTCAAATAAGCACACCAAACACATCTGTGGCATACATCTGGTCACTCTGTACCAAATGCACTTGTCCTCAGTTTTCTGCCCTGCAAGTCCTTCATTCCCTAACCTATCAAATCCTTGCTTTGCATCTTTTTTCTGCTTCTTTTCCTGACTTTGTTTTTGTTGGAATCAAAATAAGCCTATTGCCTCAGCTGTCATTAGCCTCTGTGCTCCAACCCCTAACAATGCTTTCTCATTGCTACTTTTAAGGATGCTGGTGACAGAAAGAGCATGTGTTGTCTCCTTGGCACCATTGATAAATCTGTTACGGAACGTACTGTAACTCTGAAACATAACTGTAGTGATGAGGTATCAGTTTTACTGAACTCTACTGCCCTGAGTTCACTCCTCTGCCATAGACCAAAAGCCCACTCATGACGTGCACTGAGCATCTTCTTGTGCTGAAAGGCACAGTGCCTGAGAGAGACCCCAGTGTGCCAGTAGTGCAGTGGGCTGACATCTCCTCTTTTGGCAGTTAAGCAACTGAGGCCCATGCTAATCTAGAAATACATAAACTCATTATAATGCCTAAAGAGCAGAGGAGTGCTGGTGTTTCTGAACTCTGCAGTGATTTGAGGTGTATGCTTGAGACACTTGGGTTTCAGCAGGCCAGATACACCCAATGTGAACCAAAAGCTGTACATCAGTTGTGGTCACAGCATTAAGTCAACACAAGCCCAATTCTTAATTAAGTTGTGCAGAAATGGTGTCTATTTTGGAGCTGGATAGTGTAAGGTCTGTTTGCAGAGTGGCCTGAGCAAATGCACACCAAGTCTCTCATGTAGACACAAACCTGCTGAGTGAATCTCACTTTAAAAAGCCACTGTATTTTTAGGCCTTTCAGGTTAACTTCCAGTAGCTGGTCTTGAAGTCTGTTCACTAGAATGAGGATGAACCAGGCTCTCTGCTGTTGATTCTCAGTACATTATTTTACTTGGTTTTGCCCTTGAGATTTTTGGATGAGCAATGAGGTCTTGACCACTTGGCAGAATGGGATATGATCTCATTTATACTGCTGTATCTTCTGGCTTAGATTCAAAGAATTTATTAGATGGCAGGACTTTGGGCGCTGTGGTTGATCTAGATTTATGTTGGAGTGCAGTGTATGAAAATCTGATCTGTTTTATTTAAGAGTCATAAAATTACAGGCATTGGCCTTACTAACTTGGGAATATTTGTGTGATTTTTTGATAGAAATATCTGTAGTCTCAATTATACATGGCAGTTTTCCCTTTCTCCTCTTTACCTCTCCATTGAGTAATGTGCTGTAAAATATTTCTTAAGGTGGTTGAGAAGTTTTTAATCTTGAGAAGCTATTCCTCTGGAGTTTAAGAAGAAAATTCAACACTGAGTTACCTGAATATAAATCTAGGTTAACTTTACTATTTTCTGTTACCTGCATTGTAATGATATAACTAAAGGCAAAAATGTTTCTGAAACATTTTTGAAAGTCAATTTCAAAATTGTCAATTCAAAAGGACCTCTCTCAGAACGCTGTTTTATACATGGTTGTTGGCACATAATCATGTTATACAATGCTCTGATAGGGACATCACAGATTTTCCCTAGCTTGCACACTGTTTTATTCCCCAATACTAAAACATACACGTGAATTATGCTAGAAAATATTTGAGAAATGCCACATGCCATGGATGGATGTACATGTTGGAAAGGCATTTTACCTCATTTTACCCCTTCATCCTACCTCAGAAACCTGGACATATTTAAAGCTGCCCTGGTGAGCTTTCCTTCAACCTTCACACTTTTTCTGCATTGCTTAATTGTGTTTAATAACCATGAGTGCTGTGCAGTGTCATAAAGGCTGAACGTCGTTTGCTCAGCCAGAACCCGGAATACATTTAACAACATATTGAGAATGAAGTCATATCAATTCAAATGTGTAGCAGCTATGCATATTAAATGGCTGTTAGTAGAATCATCAAAATCAATACTTCATTTATGTCTCAGGATGTGACTGCACTGGAGTTTCATTCATTCCTTGTCTAATTATCCCTAATCTGCTGCTCCACATGCTCAGCAAGTGAAGCAATTGAGATAATAAAGTTGTATTAAGGCAACCCTGGCAATAATGCAAGTGTTTTGGATAATAGAAGAATTTTGTTCATTTTGTTGCTTAGTAACAAAAATACTGCAAAGAGGTTGTGTGGAAAAAATGGAATTTTTAGTCAGGTATTCATATTTATAGCTCATGATTAATGTTGCTGCTCAGTTTTGACAAGACTCCGTGTTTAGGTTTTGAATCTGCAGTAAATAAGAAATGGAAAAGCCACTTGGCTTGAAATGATATTTTTGTATTTCTTCATTAAGATCCCAAAGTAAGTGGTAAATAGGATTTCGTTTCAGAGCAAAATTATTTTAAATTTTTTATATATAGTTTTTTCTTCCCTGTAGGGAACCTCAAGTACAGTTTTAAAAACTTCTGCTGGTATTTTCTTAGGCTACGCAGGAGACCATCTAATTGGTGTGAGTTCTGGCATGAGAGGTCTGTAGAGCATGAGAGCATGATAGAGCAAGTGCATATGCATAACTTTCTGTACCATGAGAATGTCCATTTTCTGTGAGACCACCTTTATTTGTCCTTGGGTCCCTCATGCTGCATGCAGGAGTTTGTAGCTTTGTACAAATGCATTCTTCTGCTTCTTTATTTGTATGATGGGAGAGGTTTTTTAACCTGGGCCCCGTGAGAAGCTCAGCAATGTGCTGTTGGACCTCAGCAGCAGTTTTGTTGAGAAGAGCCCAGCACAGTCCTTCAGTAAGAGAGTAGAGCAGGCAGTACTAATTTCTACAGAATAAAACAATTATATACATAATAAGCATAATTTTTTTTTAGAATACTACGAGCCTATTATGTGTATGAGTTTATGGGTGCATTTTTCTACAGCCTTGGTCTTACAAGGCAAAATCAATTTCTGAACTACAATGCTGCCTTCTTTACTTAGTGGTATGGCCAAGCATATGATAGACCATATACCCCCTTGACCCATAAGAATTACTGCAGGGTATGTTTGTGTAAAAGATCTGAAATAAGGAGGTATAAATCTTTGTCTTGAGTTGAAGGGGGTTTGCTGTTGACTTCAGTAGAATTACTTTACCTGAGATTTGAGAGTTTTGGACAATTTCCCACACTTAAATAGCATTATAAAAAGCTTGTAGAAGATGTTAGTTGTGAGTTTTTCCATTATAAATGACTGGGCTGGAGGTCAATTTCAGCATGTGCAGTTCTCCTTGGGATGGTCCTGTGAAGGGCCAGAAGTATGTCTAAATCATTTGCTATTGCTACTCATCCCAAAGTAGCTTAGTGTAACATTTTCAAGTTGTTTCAGTAGCCATAGAATTACAGAATCATCAAAGTTGGAAGAGGTCTTCAAGATCATCAGGTCCAACCACCACCCCAGCACCACCATAATCCCCCAAATGTCAGACAACTCTTGGACACCTCTAGAGACACTGACTCTACCATCTCCCTGAGCAGCTTATTCCAATGCCAAATCAGTGCTTCAGTGAACCTTTTTTTTTCTAATATCTAATCTGAACCTCCCCTGGTGCAACTTAAAGGCCATTTCCTCTTGTCCTTTCTCTTGAGACATGGCAGAAGAGACCAAACCTGACCTCATTGCAGCCTCCTTTCAGTAGAGAGCAGCGGGGCCCTCCCTGAGCCTCCTCTAGGTTGAACATCCCCAGCTCCCTCAATTGCTCCTCATAGGACTTGCTACAGACCTTCCACGAGCTCCATTTCCCTTCCCTAGACACACTCCAATGTCCTTTTTGAATGGAGGGGCCCAAAACTGAGCACAGGATTTGAGGTGTGGCCTCACCAGTGCAAGTGTAATGGAACAATCACTGCCTTAGTCCTGTTGGCCACACAATTCTTGGTACAGGCCAGGATTCCATGGCCATCTTGGCCACTTGGGCACATGCTGACTCGCGTCCAGCTGGCTGTTGACCAGCACCCCCAAGACCCTCACTGCTGAGCAGCTCTCAAGCCACCCTTCTCCCAGCCTGTAGCACTGCCCAGAGTTGTTGCGACTCTAGGATTTGGCCTTATTCAGTCTCATACCTCCCAGATCTGTCAGAGCCTTTCTGCCCTCCAGCAGATCAACAGATTGATAATAAGTTATTCCACTCATTATAGTGTCTGGTAAGAGTGGAATTACTACTCTTAATCACAGAATTATGACTGCCAGAAAACACAATAATCTAACCCCCAGGTATTCTCATAATATGTATTTCTAATGATCAGTCAGTATTTTGAGAGCAGCATTCACTCTTTCTAAATGCTCCTGACTAATAAAGCATGTGCTGAAGTATGCTAGAAATCTGATTGTAAGTTTTGGAGGGGTTATGAACAGTTCACTTTTGAATTGTAGTTATTTGTGATGCTATTTTAAATAATATTATTTATCTCCATTTTATTTCTAATAATCATTAAATAATTATTCATAGTACAAAAATTCAATAGGAAACAAAGCAAACCTTAGATTATGTCTTTCAAGACACTCTGCATTAGTTATGACAGTAAAGTGTAGGTAGTATTGATCTTGAATGTTAACTGTCTTTCTGTAGAAGGCAAAACCTTTCAAAGCTGCTGAGTTCCTTCAGCATTTCTGGGAAGCTCAAATTGTTAGTGCCTGCAGTAAGAGCTCTGAGATGTTTACTCTTTCCTAAAGGTCAGTCAAAAATTATTATTTTAGAGAAACTAGTGCTACTGAAGCAAAGACATTTATTTTTGTGGAATAGGAATTATCAGCATTATTCCAGGGCCTCCTGCCTTACCAAGAATTCACTTATGATTGAATTTTCATGATTTTGCAGTTTTAGAAGAAAATCCTTAATTGCGAAACATTATGGTTCTTGGACTAAATTGTTGAAACTTCGTGTTTTCATGCTGGAGGACTAAAACTCAAAGTTTTACACATGGGTAAATCTTAGGTATTCAAAGTGAATCCCAAAAGTCACCTTCTTATTTGGTTTTCAAATCGATTTGCATTTTAAGTACATTTGTTAGCATCCAGTTTCTATAAGCTTCGAGGCAAACTTGTCTTTCTCTTGTTTTTGGTTGGGTTTTTTTTGTAATTATCCTATTTCCTTATATGTTGTTTTCTTTCCTTAAAATATGCTGTGAGGGTAGGATTTAAGTAGTGATTTCAGTAGCTTGTACCACGTGTAAACATTCACATCAGTATTGGTTTATATAGCAAGATGCTGAGTTTCTTTTATTTCTAGTTAGTTGGGAGGTGGAATAAATGTGAAATGCTGTTATAATGACAAGCGCAGGGAAAGCTTAGATGTGTTGCCTCAAAGGTGTGGAAAAAGGGGCATTGATATTTGTGTAACTACAAGAGGATAGTTCCTTCCTGGGAGCTGGCTGTATGGCTGCTTAGTAATTGTGATCTTCATGTTCATTGTGTGGTTAACAACCATCCTTGAAATAAATTTGCATGGTATTTATTTTGTCTGTAAAATATTGCTAACCCAATATCTATAGCTGATTACTCATAAGTTTGGATCACCTGCCATTTGTTCAAAGACTGTTTTTCTTTTGCATATCTGTGTTTCTATTTATTTTATCCTGCTCAAGGGTGGAACTTCCCTTGCTAACATTGGCAGCAAAAGATCTTTTAATCCAATAGGTCCATATTCAATCACTGAA
Organism: Drymodes brunneopygia; assembly: GCA_013400955.1. Taxonomy (NCBI): domain Eukaryota; kingdom Metazoa; phylum Chordata; class Aves; order Passeriformes; family Petroicidae; genus Drymodes; species Drymodes brunneopygia. The sequence goes on along the minus strand of VZTZ01020164.1, from coordinate 163,437 downwards.
ATTTTTGTGTGCTGCTTAAATTCTTCACAGCAATATCCATGCAAAGTATTTCACATCTATAAATGTTTGAGCTATTGTGATTTAGCAAGCACTGAACTTCTCTTCATTTTTTTTCTGTTTTTCAAAGTGTAAGGAAACTATGACATTGTTGAAATACAAGAATCATGAGTTATCAGGTCACTTCAGGTCACTTCAGGACTAGGTTACCTAAGAAATTAAAAATATGGTGTTTTGATATGTTTGAAACCTAGGAGGTTTTTTTTGCAAGTGTGTGTTGCTAAATGCATTGGCCGTACATCACTTCAAATTATACAGTGCTGACTTGAATTCACCCTGCTCGCTTCCTTAAAATGAGATTATTTTTTATTAATATTTATTTTATTTATTTAACATCTTCTATTAGACCTTGAAAAAAAGCTACATTCATTATATCACCTACTTTAATGAAAGATTTGATCAGTACCTCTGTTTCCTGTGCTCTTAGACTGTCACAGATATTTGGAATTCTCACGTAAACATAATTTTCCTAAAGCATCAGAGAATCTCTTGCCATGAGTGGCATTAGGTAACTAAATTACCTGTGTACTATTTTAAGGAATTTACATGAAGAGAGTGAAAAGGAAGGAAACTACCAGCAACAACAGCTTTTAACCATTTTCTTCCTCTTTCTTGTTTTTGGGTTTTATCTTGTGTCCTTTGAGTCTCATGTTTTCAGACTCCTGCCTTAGCATAAAATAATGGTTGGTAGTAACTTGGTGAAACTTGCTCTCATCTTCTCAGGAATCTTCTTCTCATAAATTGGAAATTAAACTGGATCTCTGTTCTTTTGGAATAGCATTGTGTGTGCTACATATTTTAAATTGCCTATTCTTGTATAAATATACTGAAAGAGCTTCTCAGAATTGATGTCTTACGACATTCAATCAATAAATGACTCAAGTGCCCATCAGCCTTTTCTCTAATCACTCACCTGAGCAGTAGACTATGAAATGCTTCAGCTAACTTGAGTAAGAATGTTTAAAGAATGTCTCTGAAAGCTTAACATTGGGTTTGATTTTTGTTTGTTTTCTTAGTCTTAGCATTAACTGTAAGCTTATAAAAAGCATGTTAACTTTAAACAATAAAGTCCCATTTACCAGAGACTATCCAGATTACTAAAGCAGAGACTGAATATAAATATCTGCAGCATTAAGTCTTTTCATGGTTGTCTCAACATAGATGAACCTGTAAAATCACACCAGATTTTCCAAGTATTGTGGTAATGGAAGATGTTTCATATACTCTGTCTTTCTTGTAAGGAAACATTTTATTTATCCCTCATAAGTCATTGTCAGGTGTAGTTGGACATGAATTGTAATGTTCTAGTATAGAAATGAGCGTGTAGATAATTGTGTGAGATGTACAGTACAGAGCGCAAATATGATGATGTGTAAAGTGTAAAGGTTTAAATTAGCAAGAGAAAAGCCACCAAGCTTTCTGTGAATCCCAAGTTCATGTGCTACTAAAGCTTCTAGTTCACACATTCCCATTTTTATGTGCTGTGCATGATATATACAAGCTACTTGAGACATTTTTTGAACTTTGAAGAATGTGTGGTTTGGGCATTTTAACTGAATATGAGGGATTGCTGCTTGGATAAATATAGTGTTCCCTGAAATTATTAATATCTTCTGCTATTATTATGGAGTGTAAAAGGATTTAAGTTAATTATAAACACCATTACAATTATCATCCTCTATGATAATCATTATCAGCATTTTCTTTTCCTATATCCAGCTCTAACATCCCTATATCCAGCTCAAACATCATAGATCTCTGCCCTCTAGGGTCTAAGTCTTCTGCTTTCAGACCCATACGATGACTGAAGTTATTAACTTCATTTGTTCAGTACACAAACTGGTCTAATTTTGCAAATGTGGACAGGGAAATACTTCATTATGGAACTAAATATATGAGGGTGGGATGACCAGAATTGAAGTCATCCCCCACACAATCTGACTTTCAGCAACCTGAGTATCAGTGAGCCACAAATGCTGATGTAACATGGTAATTACTTTACTAAGGCTAAATTGGCCAGAAGTACTTACTGTTTTTTCAAGTCTAATAGTGCCTAATGACAAAAAGTCATTTTGTTACTTAAATTGCCTTGTACTACATTAGGTGCATCAATAGGAACTTTGTCAGAGTTAAAGCTGTTGGATCAGATTGTTAATTTGTGCAGATATTGAGACAGCTTTGCTTACAGCACACTTACTCCTGACCTAAGAGTTTCTTCAATTTTTACAAGTAATTTTAGTCTAATATTAAAGTGTGTTCAAGCAGAGGTAAAATGTATAGTCCTACACTTTAAATGTCGGGGGCTATAAAAACATCCTTTCTGGCACATGAAATGCAGCTATGTACCATTTTGTTGAAATTTGTCTCAAAACTTTCTAAATACTTTTTGTTCACCACAACTTGGTTATGGTCAGCCAGAGAAAAAGGAAATATTTCGGTCACTTTTCTACCTCTTTCCCCCTGCTTTTGCCACTGAATAAGTGCCAACGAAATACACTTTACTGGCTGGTATCTTAACAATCTGTAAACAGTTCCAGAGAAATATTTCCCCTGTGTCAGCCAGAGTGATAATAATCTCAATAACACATGCAGTTTGCTTGGAAGCTGATGATAAATTCTGAATGTCATGAGTCATGGAGTCATAATTATCACTTCTAATGAAGAACATCTTCTAAGGTTTTTGTTGGGATGTGCAGATTAACATTCTTTTTTGAGATTTCTGAAGATCATAGATCACTTCTGGTTTTGTATTTTTTGCTCACTTTGAATTGCTTCCATATTATTAGTATTACTGGATTGTATTATCCAGTAACGTTTGCAAACTTACTTGAAAAATTACAAAGCCTTTTCTGAATATGCTGAACATTTCAGACTGTAATATGTCCTAATTGTCTCCATCTGCCTGAGGCTGTGGGTGTACAAGCTTTATTTCTACTTGTTACCTACAAAATAGTTTTTAAAAACCTGCAAAACAGTTTGCATGTGAAGGAACAAGAGATTTTTAGTAACTACCGATGACCAAAATGTTCTGTTTGCAAAGGAAGATAATTCTAAAGCATAGGTGATTTGGAATGTCATAATGCAATCAAATTAATAGCAAACTTTTGGGTTTGCTCAACACTTTCCTCCCTGAGTTACAGTGCTTTGTTTAGTCAGTACTCATGCACTGCTTTTAAGCCATTGTACAGTGATAAATACTGCTCACTAATTATATCCAATTCCATTTTTCAGGTAGCTTTTACAAATGAACTTGCTGAAGAAAAATAGCAGGAAGTGAGGTCAGAATATTTTTACCTCTTATGCTTTTTTGTTATTAATGAGAGTTTTAAAAGTATTTAAATACTTATCTCTCATTGTTACATAGAACTTCTCAGTGCTTGAAGAGCTTTAGGATTTTGGCCATTACTTAACAATTAGTTTATCTGACACGGTTAAAGGATTTTCTGCATTCAGTTTAGCCATATTTTTTAATGAGAACTTACAAATGTAAGCAAGGAAACTTTTCTAAAAGCACCTGACTGACCACCATTAATTCCTCTCACTTCAAATAAGAAGCAGAGGGATCTTTGGAGATTAAATAAATGGCAGCTCTTTTCCTAGTGCTCTGCAACATGTGGCTGAACTGTGAAAATTTTACATTATGTAGAAAAATCTTCCTGCCTAATGTGTGCAATTCATAGCTGTCTGAAGGTTTTAATGTGAGGAATTGTTGCTAAAGCATATCTTCATAACTTATCCTTGCACGGATGAATTGTGCAAAGTAAAAAGAACATGAATCTTTCAGTGAGGTCTTTTTGAAAGCAGCCTTTGCAGTTTCCCTTCAGCAGGAACATTTATAGGATCTAGATTGTACTTGGGGAGAAATTTTCAGTTCTAAAAGGCAGTAGTTTAATTGCTGCCACAGGGCATACCATTCCATGCTTCCTGTAAGCATTGATCTGTGGTACAGCAGTCACAGTTTTCCAGCTGTACATTGTCCTGCAGAAAGGTCAGCTTCCAGAGCAGGTGTTCCTGTGGCAATTACAGGGGAAAATGCAGCAACCTGGTAGAAGACAAGTCATTTAAATGACATGAAAAATGAGGAAATACAAATCAGTAATACAGAAAAAAATAAAAAAAAAAAATCCAAAGCCTACACACATGTATTTATGATTGGTCATGTGCTGTGTTGTTTCAAACTGGGATGTATAACAGAAAGAAAACAAATAAACAAGTCATTCTTTATACTGAATTTTCATGACTGATTACAGAAAAATCTAAGAGAAATGATACTGTGAATCATATGATTATTTGTGCTTTGCTATACTAGCTGAAGTTTTCCAGGAGAAATTCAGTGCAAGGTATGGTTTTAAAAACTACATGTATTCACCTTGGGTTTGTTTTCCGAAAAAAAATCAGAACGTTCATAAAAATTAATTGGGTGTTTAAAAGTGCATGTGGCAGTACTATAAAATATTAAAAGGGAAAGAAAGTCCTGGAGAGTCTTTTTTGTTTAGGCACTTTAGTAATTCTTAAATGACATGAAATACTTGATATCATGTGCTGAAAAACTGTTTCCCTAAGTTACCTGTAGTAACCATTCTCCATTTTTACTAAGGCAAATCACTTTTTCACCCAGAAATATGAAAAAGAATTTAACTTTAGCTTATTATGAAAAATAACTAGTGTTTTCTGTCTTTTTCCCTAAATCAGTGCCCAGAGTCTAATTTTATTCTTTAATTTCATGTAACCATAACTATAATGGCAATAATATAGAGTATGACAAGGTATGAATACATACTTAGCTGGCTTTTAGAATCCCTGTCCATTTTTTTTTTCAATAGATCCATTTTTGCTCAGGAAGAGAGACTATGAACAAATGTGAACCCTATAGAAAAAGCAAAAGTAAATTAATCAGAAGCATACAATAGATTCAGAGTTCCATTTGTTCTCTACGGATATGTTCAAAACATAAGTGAAGTTTGGGACAAACAAACAAATTGGGCTTCATGGCAAAAAGAAATGAAAATTTCTGTAGCTTGGCAATTAATTTGGTGAAAGCTCCAAAGTGAACAGAAATACTTAGAAAAACTAAGTCATGGTATTAGATGGCCACCTACCAAATAAATAGCCCTAAGTTTGAGTTGAAGTATTTGTTCTCAGCTTTAGCCACCAGAGATGGTAATTGGTTCACTTTTGTCATCTAACCAGTCACCAGAGTGAGACAGGACCTTCACAGAGAGTGAGTTTCCCATCTGCTGTCACCTCCCATCCTCATGCATATACACACAGGGGTACAATGGCTGCATTGCTACTTGGGGGCAGTGTCTTAAAGACTGCCTTGGGCAGTCCTTAGGCTGCACTGGCTCACTGCAGTCTGAAATTTCCCCGCTTCACCAGCAGTTCTAAAAGCTCCTCTTGATAGTGACCTTGAGCCCTTCACACTCCCCAGAAATGAGATCCAGGAAAAGTGAAATGAGACAGGGACTGCACCAGGATCCCACAGTACCTTAGCAGCTCTGGTGAACAGCAGCTGTCAGTGAGTTTGTACCTGGCTGGCACAGGTTTAGTGAAGCTCATGTGAGACATCAAATATGGGGATGGCTTTATATTTTTATATCTACCTCCTGTTCTTTTGTATATGCTGAAGATTTCCCTGTATAGTTCACAAATTATCTGTGTTATAAGAAAGTCCTTTTCAGAAGATCTTGGCTTAAAACAAAGTGCATTTTCATAAACTTGATAAATGAATAAAGCAATTGCTTATGTGTGTAAAGCTTCCTCAGTCTTATGGCAGATACTGAATCATTACGTTAACAAGCCCCAAGTCCCATGGTAAACTGTTGTCTGATGAAACAGATAGCTCTGGTGTTTGGAGGCTGCAAAGGGCCTTAAAAGTAAAAACAATATTGACATTGACAAATAGATGAAATACTGGCCTTGCTGACTTAGTTGCTTTCAAGGTATTCTGCAGAGTTTTGCTGGAGTAGTTGCTAAACGAAACACACAGCAAGGTTGTTGAAACAAGATATTATGAGAAGTTTCCAGGACACGTTCAAAGGAAATTGAAGTATTTTTGATTTTCTCACATTCTGTGAGATCCTTCCAAAAGCATGGTGGAAGTGTGCTCTTATATATACAATTTATATACAATTTTGGTAAACTAAAGAGCACACATTTGTATCCAAGCATGAAAATGTACTGTTGATCTAACACTTTAATTACCCAATCAAGATATCACAGTCAGTTACCTTAGTGCAATTTAAATTGTATTTATACTTATGTAAATTATCTAATTATTCCTTGTTGTTATTAATGATGCTACTAAAGTAGTTTCAAGCCAGCATCTTATTATCTATCCTTTTCTCTGGTGGTATGCTCATCTTCCCTATGTGTTGCTCCACTGAGTTCAGTTTTTGCCAGCAGGAGTTATGAAGTAGAGGATTAGAGTTTCTTCCTCCCAGGCCTGATTACTTAGGTTTTTTTATCCTTCTCTGTAGATGCTATGGTTTCCTTTTGGGGAGAGATCCATGCAACTACACACAGCTAAACAAAATGCAACAGAAAAAAAAACCCTGATAATGTAACTTAAGCTTAGAAACACAGAATGAGCAGCAGCCAATTTCCCACTAATAATTGTGGTATTACAGCTACGGAAAGCTAGATGATAATCATCAGCCGTTTAAGCAAGTTGTAGATATGGTCTATGTTCATTATGTATTTTTACAGATGCAGCAAATCAAAATAGAGTAAGGTCAAGACACAAGACAAGTTCCACGTCCGGATGTGTTTAATTGTTTTTATGAAAACTGAGGTCTGTTGCTGGTGCTTGGCCATGCCAGACTGTGTGGTCCACTCAGTGAGAGCTACAATATAAATGAGTCCTTCAATCCTAATTCCCTTGGTACTGAAATTTTCACTTGTGCGAATCCCTTGCTTTAAGAAGTTTTCTGGTAATCTTAATAAATGAAGCTCATCACCTTCGTACCAAGGGAAATTTCCTCTTAAGGGAGTCTCTTGTCCTAGAGAGGATTTCCTTTTGGCAAAGTGAGTGTGTGTCAGTGAAAGAAAACAGGTAGCATGTTATATCCTTCTTCTGAGCATCTCCAGCTGTGTTTTTGGAAATCAGGTTCTTTTGTCTGAGTTTTAAGTATTTTCCCTTTGGCTCCAAGCCACAAAGTGAACCAAATTAGAAGATGTATTGGTGAAAAACAGTGTGCTCTTTACAGCAGAACTAAAAGCCCAGCCCTACAAAAGAATGATAATCTGGTATTAATAGAAGTCATAGCCATATCAGAATATTGGTAGCTATTTTCATTTTACCTTTTTCTTATGTACTACCTGCTGTTTTGGGTTTTATAGTGTTCCTATATTTGGCTTTGCCCACTGCAAGTTTTATTAACTCCCCTGTTATTTTTCTGTTGCTCTTACTTCCTTTCAGCTGCTTCCAAGAAAATATGAACACAGAAACATAACTCTAGAAAGAATTCAGATCTCCAGTTCTCAGGTAGCTTTAAAATTGAGCTAAACACGTTTCTCGGTGTAAGTGCTGTCACAGTTTCCATTCCAGAGTCTGATAAGAATCTGCCACTCCAGATGATGATAAATAGATCTAGGAATGTATTAGCTAATCAGAAAATTTAGTCTATTTTTTTTTTCATTTTTCATTAATTTCTAAAAAATTCACTAGATAAGAACAGTTACAAAACTGGTTGATGGGTCAATGGTGGCAGCTTCTCTGTTTGCTCGTGCCTGCTTTTGCCTACTTGTTTCCTACTTGTTCTTCTTGGGCCTAAGCTATGCTCTCACAAGAAGCAAAAAAGAAACAAACCTTAGGGAATAAGTTAGAAAAATTAAACAAAGCCTGAAAAAAAAGAGAGATGTGATTGCAACATGTCCATGGGAAAAACCTACCAACTCTACAGATGAAACTACAGCTAAATGCAAAAATACTTGTGTTTTTCCCAGGAAAGCCCTTGCTGGAGCTGCCATGGAGATGAGTAAGTTGATTTTTGGAAAAATACTGCTGCTTGTGTAATTCTGAGTTGCTGGAAGAAGTTAGCTGTTGGTAGCACAGTACATCCCTTGTAATGTGACTCACAAATGAAAAGTTTTTCCAGGGAGAATGTTTTCTGCCTTGATTTATTTTTGCATTGCACTTAGCATGCTTACCACGGTAAATCTTCACATGGCTGGTTTTCAACTGTGCAGAGTGCAGAGGACACATAGATTAAAAAAAAAAAGTTTGCAGGGAATGGCAGTAACTTTCTCACTCCTTTTGTTGCACCTTTAAAAAAAAAAAAAAAACAAAAACCATGGTCTGCTACAGGTGAGAAAACTCACACCAGCACAAAATTGGGGAGAACTGTAAGTGACACACAGTGTGTGAACCACACTTCCAGTTCAGTGAAAAGGTTGTGGTGAGGGGAAGATTCATAAAGTTCTGGTCAGGACCAGTGTGACTTCTTGGATCAGACAAGATATTGACAGTCTACTGAATACCCAGTAAAAATTGCTTTAAAATGAAAATGATACAATCTTTTGTTTTTCTATTCAGATATTTCTTAAATTCAGGTATTTCTTTTATAGATTTAAATGGTTATTTCTTACAGGTCAAGGAACTATCAAGGAAATATGAAATACAAATTTATGTCCTGTATTGAATCCATAATCTGTGGTTTTAACAGTAATAAAGGTGTGAAAATTGTGTTCAGAATTACAGCATTCTGTCTATCTTTAAGGATCAGTAAAATGCTGTAAAGCAGATATAACCATTCTAGTTTTGAAATAGCTTTATACTTTCCTAGAGCAAGATGACATGTTCAAGGCAATGATTTATTTCTCACTTGACACCAGCTAGTCCATTAATCCTTTCCTTATGAAAGATTTGAAAAGATCACTAGGACAATACTGTGTTTATGCAAGTATAGTCCGATATAACAAGCCTTGTGTTGGAATCTGGATTCATGTGGCTGTCTATAGGAAGATGGAACAAGCCTAAGGCTCAGCTTTCCAGAGAGATTAAGGACAATCCATGCCATCCTTATTCCTTGTACTTACAGATGCCTATATTACCATAAACTTTGTTGCCACGTGAAGTAAAAATACTAGATTGTATCTTGTGTCTTTTGATGCTGCAGGACAGACAGCTGTTTGGGTGAGGGAAAGTGATGGAGGACTATTCAAAAAAAGATGAATAGAAATGTATGGGCATAGTCTGAGCCTAACCCCTTTGTCATTGTATGAAAGCTTCCTGGAGCTTGGATCTGCCAGTTAATATTCGATGTAGTATTTATTTATTTAATTAGGTAAACTTTAGGTCTTAGATGTTCATTTAATATTCAATATGTCTTTCTGTTTCTTACCCTTAATGAGGCAACCTGCCAGACGAAAGAGAATGTGAAGACCATTAGTGATACTGCAGAACTGTTGTGACAACTGAGAGAGATAGGAAAAGACAGGTTGATTCAATGTTTAAAACAAAAGGAGAAAAACATAACAAAGAAAAGAAAGAACTTGATGTCTCCCTTTCCAAAGCTTGATTTATGTAGCAGCTCATTTATTTATTTATTTTCTTGTTTTGAATTAGAAGTGAAAAGCAGATCATATATCCATGATAAAGCATGGTGTTCTTGTTTGATTAATAGCTCACAGTGACTTTAGAAGATGCCTAATTATGCATCAGTGTTTGCCTCATTATGTAGAGGAACATCATCATAGCAGATCGTCTGTGAACAGAGAATGGTTTTCTTTTTGATAATTAATTCTCATGCTTCAAAGTATGTAACCCAAACAACTCTTTCACTGTAAGATTTCAATAGACCTGATTTTGTAAGCAAACTGTTTGTTGCAAATAATGGGGTAAAGAAGATACCTGACCTAATCTAAAAAACATGACTTAAATTGATTGCTTTTCTTTGCCAGTAGGTTGTCAGAGAATTTCCATGGACTGCAGCTTTCTCAAAACCTCTTCAGCAGTAATAACTCCATCTCTTTCACTGTGCTCCTTGACACAGCAGTGAGTGCAAAGGTTATACTACTAACAGGGCTGACTTTTGCAGTTAAATGATTGAAACAGTTTTGAAAACTACAATTCTGGCTTAGTAAAAAACTGAAATTTTTTAGTTTCAAAGTATCAGAAGAAGGGTTGTATTTTCAGTCTGGATGAAATTGGAAAAGGGAAAACTCTTGAAATAAAAACTAAGAAAAGAAAATGTTTGGATGATGAAATGCAGCAATTGAGAGAAAGAACTGGATACTTGCTTCAACAATAAGTGTTCTTGAAGCTTATAAAGGCCTGCATTCCACCTGTAAAAAAAGTCTAGTATTGCTAGGTGCTTTGTTATAGGAAATAAAATTCAGAAAATATGAAGGATAATTAGAAGTCTATGGATCCATGCTTCTAGCATTTGCACTGCTAGGAATTTATGGCCTCTTCTAGTAGGTCAGAAAAACCTCATTGAGCATCTACATGTTTTATCCTGTTACACTCTGTGGAGCATAGGTAAATTCATCACTCCACAGGAAAGATTTGGTACCTCAGAACTCCAGTTTCTCTGTCAGAGAGGGCATTTTTAAAAAGAAAAGTACTGATATAAAAGTTGGAAGACAAGATCATCTTCTTGATATAATATCAAATTTCAAAGATAGTAAGTAAGGTATTGCCCATGGTCTCCTTTGTATTTTGAAATCTGTATTTTTAAAGCATATTTCAAGGACTTCTCTTATTTACATCAAAAATGCTGTGAAGTAGGGAAAAATAACCCACTGAGTTCTTGAGGAAAAGGACTAACTTCAAGCTCTATTTAGACCTGACCATTAACCTGTGATGGTTAGCACACAGAATGGAAAAGAATTACATAAGTCTAGCACTTTCAGTTAGTCAGGAGGTTATTCAAACATTCCATGAGTAGGTGACCATATTCCAAAACCTTTAGATTAGTCAAGCCTAACTTTGCCACACATTAGAATGTCAGTAGAATTACTCTGGGAAATAAGTATTCAATATAGGGAGCTGTGCCAGAATCTGATGCCACTTAAAAAGTAATTACATGTGTTCTGTGACTTCTATTTCCAGTCTTCCCAAGAACCAGCATTATGGTCCTCTGCAAATATCAGGTCAGTGCCATCCTCACAATGGTGTTTTACCAGTTCTCCCATGCAATCTGTCCTTGGTATTTGAGAGGTTAAAAAGAATGGCATGAGAAAAAACTGTTCTCTGGAGATAACACCTGTTGCAAAAGTCAGTGATACATTTTGGATGAAGAACTAAAAGTATGTCAAAGATAGTTTCAGGCAAAACAGAGAAAATGTCAGTCTAAAGACAGGTCTCAAATCTGCAAGGCTGTTTGCAGTGTTAAAAATACATTACAAAAGGAAGTGCTGCTTGACAGGTCATCATTTACAATTTTTAAGAATCAATATTGTCAGGATGCAAAATTGTGACTGTGAAAGAAGATAGCATTTGTGAGTAATGCATTGACCTCAAGGAAAGTTTCTCTTTTATGGATTCACTTCCAAATAACCTTTTAATTGGCCTTGCAACCTGGAAGAAACCTCTCTCTATGCTTCCCTTAGGGACGAGTTACTGTATAAATACCTCTGTAGTAAACAGACCTGTTAAAAATAATCAAATTTTAATGCAGCGAGGTCACTCTTTTGACAGGTTGGTGCTATGTAATTGTGTTCAGAGAATGATCTATAAAGGCAGCTGTACATTTCTACATTATCTTACTGTATACTGAAATAGTTTCCCTGATAGGTAATCTAGTTGTCCAAATTCTTGTTCCAGCTGTAGCCACAGTAACATTCGTTGAATTAGGGAGGTAAGAAAGTGCTAAAACAAGTGTGTGCATCCACAGTATGGTCTCTGTTGTAAAAATTGTCCATTCAAAAAGCTTTTACAGCCTCCTCAGCCTTCCTTCTCATCCCCTAGGTGGGCAGTGTGTCCCTGAGCACACTTGTGAGGGTTTTGTGAAGTTCAGGGCTTCCAAGATGATACTGGGAAGAAATTCTTCCCAGTTTGGTTGAACTTTGTTCCGTGAGCCATGCTGTTATTGTGATGAAGCTATTCCAGGGAGCAAAATGTTCTCCAAAGTGGCAATCAAAGTGAATAGTATGGGTTTTTTTCACTCTTGAGGCCAGGCACTGCACCTGCAGTGCCTTAAACCCACACAGTTAACAGGAGGAAAAGCAGAGGGGAATATTGCTTTTGTTTCCTGTTTGTGCTCTAAGAGTTCTCTCCTGTTTAGTCTGCTGGCTCATTAATTGGTTCAGTTTCTTGACCGCATTCCAAATCAGGCAATTAATATATTTACCTTGCAGCAAAAATTATTTCCTGTTAATTAATTTTTACTTTCCATTTAAGACTGCTTTGCTGTATATTCTTAATCAACCTCCTTATCCAGCTTAAGGTGGTCGCATTTTATAATGTGTCCTTCCTCTGGGGAACAAAATTATTCATCCATATATTATGGAACGCAAATTATTTGGATACTATGAGTGGAAGATAAAAATGAGTGGAATATAAAAAATATATTTCCTCACTTTTTTCAAAGCTAATATTGGGGGATCATTGCAGGTCCCTGAAAATTGGCACAGACACTTATGGGAAGAAACAGGTCAGAGGGCTTTTCAGGCAGTTCCAAAACCCTTTTCTGAACACAGGCATTGAAAGAATGTGAACAGCTTGAGTATGTAAAATATAATTGCTTTAAAATTTGATACAAAGAAAATTCAAAGAAATAGTGACTGTCTGTAAATATTCTAGTTTGAAAGATTTATTTCTTTTGGGGAGATACATTTAATTGCCATGGCTGCAAAACACAGGCCAGAAAAGCAGAGGTGGATCCCAAGGTTTGGGTTTTTTTTTAGTTGGTTTAATTTTGTGCATTATCCAGATAAGATCAATTGATAAGGAGTAAGTGCTTAAGTTATTTCCGCCTCCTTTTTAACGTATAAAATACATTAATCACTGATTAATACCTGAAAGAGTTTAACTGTGATATGAAATAAGATTTAGGTAATTTTATTACTTTGGAGGCTTTCAGATGATGAATAATGATTAGATCATTCAGTCTATGGGTAAAAGGTAGCCCCACCGCTCTTCAAGCCTGAGACCCCTTTCTCTGAGCTAGACTGATGCAAGCACAGCAAATGAAGGAGCCTGCTATCAGCTGTAGAAAAGGCATATTACCATACTGCAATGCCATGAGGGCATCAGGAACTACCTCATACGACTGGCAGTTGGAATAAATCCATTAAAAAAATCTTTCATTGTTTCCTTGTAAGAAAGGAAAACTTGGAGCTGTGTCATTACTACCAACAAGCTATCAAGCCAGTCCCAGCTGCTTATGAGGTGGTTTGACTTACTGTGCTGCATTACTGCAACCTAAAAATGAAGTGTTTTCACTGCTTTTCCTGTTCAAAAATCTCAAATGGAAAAGTACCTCAAGGGTTTAATGATGCTTCAGTGACATCTGTGTAAGCAGTCACCACACCTAGTATCTAGGTGTTCAATTACCTGAACACTCATCTTGTTGACAAAGGCTCTTCTCTGCCGGTGACAATGACTGGTAAGTCCCAATTACCAGGGCTCAGGGAAGTGAAACAAAGAGGCACCAGGATCTCTGCATGTCTCTATTGAATGGAGCTGTATTTGGAGGAGTCTTAGGAAATCCAGCTTGCCTCACAGATTCTGCAGTCCCAGTCACTCCTTTCATGCCAATATGAAAGCCCATGCACAACAAAACAGATTTGTTCAGAGAAGTTTACCTTCAGTCTATCCTGAATGAAATCAAGCTGTATTCATCTGCTCTGCTCAGGCTCTTGCTCTTAGTAATGCTGACCTTCTCAGGTTGTGGCAAAAGAATGTGCATTTACTGTGAAGTTTGGAGATTCTCTCAACTTTAACAGGCTGTAGTTGAAATTGAACACCAAAATGAGGGTGCTATCTGGGAGTTCATAGTCATTGATGTGCAAGGAATTAACAGAGCAATTGCACATTCAGGATACTCTCCACAGCCTTGTAGTATATCATGCAAGGACTTTGAGTCATTATTAACATCAGAAAAAGAAACTGCATTTTAGCTTGACTCATTATTAATATCAGAAAAAAGAGATTGCATTTTAGCTTGACTCAAGCTGGTTAACCCAAACATCACAGCCAAAACAAGTTTCTGAGTGTTTGTCATAAGTGTCTCTGTAAGCAGTGCTACTACTAGATCAGCAGTATCTGATCTCAAGTGATCTTACTCTTAGGTGTGCAAAACTGTTTGGAAAGAATGGCACTAAAAAAAGATTGCCCTTAGCCAATTGCCAATAAGTAGCAATGAATTTTGCTCTTATTTATCAGTCTGCATCAGACTGGTATTACCACACCCAGCAGATTCCACACTACCTGTCTGCGTCTGGAATGGCTATGGATCAGATGCTGAAATCTGTTTGGTAGAAAACTTCCCCCTCCTTCCTCCAGATTTCCTTAGCCAGGACTAACTGACAGAATGTCTTAGGTAAATACTGGGGTCAGTGTCAGTCACTGATAACTTACATGATGAGTCATTGTGCCCTCAGCAAATATGTGAATGATACAAAAATGGAGAAAGTGATTGACATGTCAGATAATACAGGAAGCTCTAGGATTGGGCAAAATAAATCTCATTAAGTTTAACAAGGAGTGATAGATTCTACACCTGTGTGAGTAACCCCATGTACCAGTAAAGATGCAAACTGGCTAGATGGTGTGATGTAAAGGACCTGCAAAGGTCATAGTGGATACCAAGTGAATAGGAGAAAGTGGTGGCCTTGTATCACCAGGAAGGCAAACTGGATTGGGCTATGCTAGGATAAGAGTAAGCAGATAAAATCAAATTATGCTTTTGACACTGTTGGTTCTGCACAGAGCTCTAATTCTGCATTGAATTTTGGGGCTCTGCAATTCAAGAAGGGCTACAGCTGGAGTCAGCTTAGCTGAGGACTGACAGGACTGTCATGAGCCAAAAGTATGTGACCTTTGAGAAGAGGCTGACAAACCTGGGCTTGTTTAGTCTGGCAAAGCAGCAGCTAAATGGTGATCTAACATCTGCCCCCAGTAACTTGAGTGGGAATTGCAGAGATGACAGAATTAAATTGCTCCTGATACTGGCAAATGGTATAATAAGAGGCAACAACCCCAGGATGCAGATTGGAAGATTCAATTTGAACTTTAGAAAATACTTATTCTCAAGAAGAGTAGTGCAGCACTGAGTTACTTTACCCAGAGTTATAACCAGGGGAATTGTCCTTGTAGTCTTTGACTTGGCAGCGGACCTGGTATAGACTGTGCAACCCTTCTGTGTTTAACTGGCACTTCCAATCAACATGCTGCAAGTAAGAAACTTAAAAGGAAAGTGGAAGAAAGGAATATGTACCCAAATTCATAGGCTCATCTTGTATTCTCTGTTCAGGCTGATTTGCTTTTATGGTAGCAGACATACAGGCAGTGAAAGCAAAAAGAATGACAATGCACTGGAGAGGGCTATTTTGTCAACTGGAGCAGAAAACAAGGAATAACTGAATAACCATAGGCCACTCAGTTTCCTTTATGTATTTTCTGTCAAGCTTAAGTCAGTCATCGAAAGATTAAGCTGCTCTAGGAAAAGGTATGCTCAAGGCTTCAGGAAATTAAAGGAGGATATCCTTGCTAATTTCACCTGGGAAGATAATCCCATCTTGTAGAAAGGGACATAATAAGTCTTCTTCTCACTATGAGAGCCACGGATGGTGCATAAATGTACTTGCAGGTTTGTCTGTGCATATTGGCACAAAGCTCTTTGCTGCTGGCCAGAGAATAAAAAAGAGAGCGAAAAATCTTCTTGAGCTGGCCTCAAAGAAGCTGGCCTCGTGGCTGTTGCAAGGCAAAATAGCCATTTTACTGCTTTGATTTCCACCAAGAGAAATAGTCACTTGTGTATTGCTTTACTGGCCTAAGGCCACAGACTACTATAGTTTTGGTCACGTTGCTTCCTCCCATATGCCTGTGCTGAGATAACAGGAGAGGCCAATATACCTTTTCTACTACAGTAAGGTTTTTTTGGACTATTTTCATATGGCTCATGTTGGGAATGACAAAGCATGGAATTACATACCTCTTAGTCAATTCAGGTTAGAAATGAACAGTTTTAGTTCAAATTGTTTTTCAAGGCATTTAGTAGGTTCTCTTGCTGCTTTTAATTATTTGATCATTTGCAGGTCAGTGGTCCTTAACAGAAATTGTTAGTGCTTTTTGGCAGAAATTTGAGATTCTAAACAGGTGGAGCAGAGCTCTGTTACAGGCAAAGATTTGGGGTGGACTTCCCTGGCTGGACAGAAGGGGGACTTAACAAAATGCTTTATTTTCTTTTTATTTTACTTCCTTTATCATGGTCCACACTGCAGTCAAGCACATCCTGAAGACCAGCTCTAGCTTTCACATAATCTTTTAAGTCTCCCTTGATGCTTTCCCAATAACCCTGGAGGAACATTTCTTGTCACATGACAACATGGGTATTAATGTGATAATAGAATACTGTCTCTATGCATCCCAGCATGAAAGAAGAATTTCAGTTCTGCTTTTTACTACTGAGTGATTTTTTTCCTCACAAACACAGAACCCTGCTTTCCAATTTTTTTTCTGGGCACCAAATTAACTAAATGGGTGCTCTGCTTGAGTAAATCCTTAATTATTATGACCAAGCAATTGTGTCTCTGCTATTATTTTAGAAAAAAACTTCTCCAGACTTTAAACGAAGAGAGAGGAGGCCCATACAGAACAATTACAATGGAGAATTTGTTTACAGCCTGTCACTAGAAAAGACATAATGCTTCCGTTTATCATCACTTGTCAGAGCAGTGACAGCCTGTAAACAGCCTGCCTATGCATTATTCTTTATTTGTTACCACTTGTGCCAGCTCTTGCCCTAGCAAGTGCCTGGCATGTGTCAAACTTATGATTCATGGATTCATTTGATCAGCACCGTATAGAAAAGGATGATGTATTTTCTTTTAAATTACAAATTAGATATTCGCTCCCCATATCTAATGAAAGGGGCTTTGGCTTCTTTATATGCAAAAGGTACTATTTATAGCTGGTACATATTATCTGTAGAATTTAAATACTGTCTTCTCTCTGATGCCCAGCTCTGAAAGTGGAATTCATATATTACTACAGAATATAAATAAAACCATCCTCCCTCCCTGTTCTATTGTCATGTCAAATCTGTTCAAACTGTTTCCTTTGATAATGAATGGGCAGAATGTGTTGTCCTCTGGACATTTAAATGTCTTTTTATTACAGGTTGCTTTCTATTTTATACACTGCATTATCATTTCTTTCAAATAATTTCTCTGGAATTATAGTTTTGTGCTGACATTGATTCATGCATGTTTACTTGGGCACTTGAGTTTGCTTAGTCGCAAATGTGTATGTGTAACCTACAGGGTTTCTGTGTGAGATACTTCTTCTGGAGATAATATTAGCAACAAAATAGTTGGGATCTGTGAGAAAATGCAGTTGTACCATTGGAAATAAAATATTTGGTGTTCTCTTCTGTGAGGAAAATTTATGGAGTTCTGTGAAAAGGGGAAATTTATTCTAATAGATTTGGCAAAATATTTTAAAAATTAAATTTATTAGTAATCACAGACACTGAGATTATTTGTTAATCAAAAATGTGGTTCAAAGTGAAAGATATGTTTTTATTATTTATATAAATAGTAGAAAATGCTATAATTTTCTTTAAAACTACTACTCTTCTACAGTCTCTAGCTGTTATTCTGTGTTTATTTTGCTTTTAGAGATTGGTAAGATTTGAAACAGTGTCACAAGACATTGCAGGAGAAAATAGAATATGAGTGCACTTTTGCAATGATTTATGTTTAAAAAATGATTACTTCTGGATGCAAAAGGGAATTTTTTTCCGTCACTTTAAGATATTTTCATTCTCACAATCATATTAGAGTTGGTCATTGAACTTAAATACTTTGTGATGTTTTTATAGTTATTCGTAGTTTTTGAGAATTTTTTTCCCAAATAAATTCCCAAACCATCTTCACTGCCATATCTCAAAACTAAAGATAGAGTAGGTATTTTTGCAGGCCTCTATTTCACTATGTTGTGACTTACTCTTAGGATATTACTAAGAGGTAACTGGTTAAGGAAATTTAGATACCTTACATATCTCTAGTAATCCATATACTTTGATTTGTACATAGACCTGATCTTTTAATGTCACTTGTCTAACTAAACTCTGTAAAATTCACAACTTACTACTTTTGGTTTCTTCCTTACTACTTCCAGATATGTCTAAATGAGGTTGCATTTAGAATTCTGTGTAAACAAGATGTGCAAATTTTATTTGTGTATTTCTGCTTTTTTTGTGACTCATTCTTTATGCAACAGGGAGAAAATAATAAAATTATTAGTTCATGGAACTAATTGAGTAGATTAAAACAATTTTGGATATGTAATTTTGGCGTCAAAAGATGTGCTGGATGTTTTAAGGCAGTTCTTCACAAATCGGGTGACATGCTGTCTGAAATGTGTGATGAGCTACCTGAGAGAGAGGGAGGAAGGTGATACAGAGCTTTTGTTTGTTCCTCAGAGTTTCAGATATTATCCTTGCCAAAGAAAAAACAAACCTTAAAATTGAAGAGACCTTTTTCCTGAGTTTGCAAGGAATCTGAAGCAATGAAAGAACAGTATGAACTGCCATTGATTTCATGGATTTCAAGCTCCAATACAACTGATGACAATCAAATCATATTATTCAACTCTACTGTTATTTAGCAATTGATATAAGAACAGAAAAGAATGTATGGTAATTTGATAGTTTACATCATCTCTCCCTGAAGTGTTTTCCTGAGAAAATAAGCGCTCAGCTTTCAGAATTTGCTCACTGAAGGATGTGGAAGGAATGAAATCATTTCCTTTGTATGAGACTGAATTTCAGTGAATTAATTTGGCTCAAGACAAGTGATAAGAATCAGAATGCATGAAAAGAGTGTTTGTGTTAGTTCACAAGCTGCCTGTTGTAAGGGCTTACCCTAACCATTGTGACACCCAACTAGTGAAGGTCCAACAGGCAACAGAGAGCCTACCAACACCACAAACAATTTGGATTGTCCAAGGAATGCTCCTGCTTCTCTCCATCAGAGCATTTAGGTGCTTTCTTGGTAGCTGCCTTCACCTACAAAGAGGGAAACTGCCCAGAAACAGGGTAGAGTAAAGCAAATTAATAATGAAATTCAGAGCTATTTAGTAGCTGGTATACTAGAGTCTCATCAGTGAACCCATCTCTGAGGGTAGGCAGGTGACAATGGGGGATTTGTGCTATAGCCAAGGCATTTAGTGGTTGCTTCCAGAGTTGGAGAGGTGAATTCTGGCTGAACAACCTGATTCTTTTTAGTGCTTGTCTTTACAATGTGCAGCAACGTGGTCTTGCTTTCGGTGCTGGGTCCCTGTGCACTATTCAGTGCAAACAAACTGAAGACTTGTGGATGGAAAAGGAGAAGGGTTAGGTGACATTAGAGAGCTACAGGAAATATCTGTTGTCTGAGGACTAACAGAAGCTATGGTACCTAACTAATTAGATTTGAGTTGCTGTGGAAATATGTAATAACCTGTCACTTTGGAGCTTTTTCATTTTTCATGGCTATTAGATGATACGATTTACAATACAAAAAAAATCCAGATTGACAGCTCTAACAGACTTTCTTATATTACCTGCAAGGTCTTTGTATCTTTGTTTTTAAGGTCTATTTCCCTTCTTCTGTATTCCTGCACTATGGGAATAGTCTCAATGGAGCTCATAAAAACAGAAAAACAGTTCAATAAATATACACTTTAAACAGTCTTGCCTGTGGGCACAAAATGATCCAGGGCTTGAATAAACCTCGGTTCAGTCACAAAACTGAATTGTAGTTGGTAGCTAAAATGAGTCAGAGTAGCACACAGACCTTGTCCTGTGAATACGTTTGGTCATACAAAACCTGCCATTCAAGACACAGAACATCTCTTGACATTGTTACTGTTGGGATTTTATTGAGTATGTAACTAGTGAAATGGGATAGAAAAAGGGATGTTTCTTTACTTCTTATTTTGGAATTTACATGTGTATTCTGCAGTCAACCACAGAGCAGAAGACAAAAACATTCTATATTTATCTGAATGTCATTCTTTGTTTTTGTCTCAGACTTGGCTTTCCTCACTTGACCTAATAATTCTCCCAGGCAGTACTATGAGCACAAACCTGTCTCTCAACTCAGGATGTCTCCAGTGTTGAATTTCTCCTCCCAGAAGCCCCACCCTGTTCTGTAATCCTTGCAGTATGATATTCCCAGTCCCTTTTCTGTGCCAGTGTGCATCAGGATTCCTCAGTACAGAGGACTATCCCATGTAGTACTCTTCCACTAAATACATATAAATACACATCAGTGTTCTACTTCTTCCTAATCTGCAGGTAGCTTTGGAAAGTAGTACGTGTTTGCCAGCTAGGAAAAGAACAAGATGAAAAGTAACATGTGCTGGGAGCTCTATTTCACTGGAGCTTAATTTTGTTTTCACACAAGATCTTGTATTGTATGTGCTGTGACTTGTTTGCTCGATGCCTTTAATTGTGTGTCAGCATTATATACTCCAGGGTACTGCTAAATAGAATTCCTTTTGGCTAGTCCACAGCAAACTTCTTATGATCTGTAATGATGTAAGGACAGGAACAGGGCCTGTGGTGTCCATAAAATTCCAAAGAATTAGTAGCTGATATCAGAAACAAGCATAACCTGACAAAGCCATTTCAGTGAGACTTAGCTTGCAATCCTTTTCATCACTAAATGTAGCTTATCAACAGTTTTAACTATCAGAGATTTAGCTTTTCTCTCCATTTTTCCCTGACTAATGAAATTATCATATTTTTCCAAAGTAATGAGTGGCAAGCTGAGGTGTTATAGCAAAGACAAAAGATCAGGGTTTGTGCTGTAGTTGTATTTAGGAAGAGGCAAAACTGTAGGGTGTTTTTTTGTTGGTGGTTTTTTTTAGGATTCTTAGTGTGCATTTCTTGTCAGAAGAAAAACTGTTCCCAAAGATGGTGTTTTGCGATATGAACAGAACCATATTTTGCAGATCAGAGAACCTATCAACTACTCTGCATTTGCAGGCTAATTTTATTAGTAAGTCAGCTGTCTGTGTGTTTCATGCTGGTATCCAACTATTAGGATCTTTCTTCATGTCTGTTTCCCTTCCCATTACGAAAACAATCTCATCGTGCTAGTTTTATTTTGTAAATTTATTTCCATGCATAGTTCTTCATAATAAGTTGATATAGGAAACTGATTTGGAAAGGACACTGTTTATAAAATGACACACCAGAATGTTTATATGGCCTTGGGCTGCAGGAGCCAGAGAATGGATGAATACCCTGCAGCTGTTTTGGCCATTATATCATGGATGGCAGGTTGCCAGTAGCAACTCCAGCAGAGTGTCAGTGTCTTCCTCTGTGCTATAAAACAGAGAATATTTGCACTTTCTGAACCATCTCAGGAGGATTTGTGGCAGAGTTTGGAGGACTTGAAGTGACAAGTGATGGAAGTAGATAAGCAGCTGGCAGGTTGTATGCCAACCTGTCCTTCTGTTGGTTCCTCGAGGCCTGGCAGTACTGACGCTTTTTTTGCCCTTCTTTCTAGAACATTTAAAAGAGAAGCTGGAGGAATACATGGTCCGTTTTGCCAAGGTGAGGATTGTGCGCACCAAGAAACGAGAAGGGCTCATTCGCACCAGGCTGCTGGGAGCCTCGCTGGCCAGAGGAGAAGTCTTGACATTTCTGGATTCCCACTGTGAAGTCAACGTGAATTGGCTGCCTCCCTTGCTTAGTAAGTGCACGAGCGTTCATCAGACATTAAAATCAGAACATACAGCCAACAACTGAAGCTATGTCCCACAGTAAGGAGGGCATGCACTGCATCAAAGTGTTTGGAGTTCTGCTGCAGTTCTGATCTGTCTGAAGTGTCAGTATCAGAGAACTCCAAGATATGCTAGCAACTGCATTTTGTTTCCTGAGACTAAAGAATTAGTAAAATCTTGCAGCATTGTTTAAGCTTATAATAGCCACAATTTATTTTATTATTGCTACTACTAAATACACTGCTATATCTAGTATAATGCTATGTCCTTACTATACCCATGAAAAGGTTTGTTACGCAGGTATTGTACTCCTTCCTAGTTTTCTACATTGCATTAAAGCAGTTTTTACTGTAAGTATATCCAAGGCCTCAGTGTTAAATCCAATAGCAATAGCATTCACAACAGGAAGCTCAGAAAGGATGATTTGCTATTGACTGCTTTGCTGGATTCCAGCTGCAGCCAGTAAAGCTCCATTAGTTAAAGGAATGGAAAGAATCAATTGTTGTAGTTTAGGATTTCACTTCAGGAAACAATATTCTCTTTTCTACACACTTGACTACATGCAAAGTATATATGCTTTGCAAAGTGAGTGCTTTTTGCTACCATAAGCAAAGAAAACTTCTGAATTGCCTAATAAGAAATTTGTATTAATTAAGAAAGCCTGATGTAAGTACACAGAAGGTTATTGTTTCACTAATTAATGGTTATTGTTCCTTGAATTCTGTTGTTAGGACTCTTGGGCCACACAGTAAGCTGATAAAGCATTTGCAGCAACATGTGCTGTTCTTCTAATGAGCTATCAGTAGAGACCAAGGAAAATACTATTAACTCTCTTCAGATCAGTAATAAGATAATGCACAAAATCCCAAACTTTTTATCCTTTCTAGCTTCCATATCAAAACATGCATCCAGTCTTTCCCCTTGTTATGCCCTTACCCTCAATCACAACATCTGCATATTTAAAAATAACCTCCATGTCTTCATGTGAAACACAAATGGCATAAAGGGGCAGAGAGAAATCCAAGTTTCAACAAGCCTTCTACATGCAGCCGCAACAAGTAGCCATTAAACACTCATGAGTACTCTACATATACAGCCACCTTTCCTTTGCCCTGTGACTTTGTTGCCACAAAATACGTTGCCACAAATTTTAAAAATCTCAAAAAATTTCTTACTCGTGTCCTCTGAAGTCTTTTGCTAGGTTACAGCATCCTGGCTGGGCCTCATACCCTAGCCTGTGTGATCTCAAGATAATCTGTTCCATACATCTAGCCAGCTTCACCCTGTAAAAACTGAGAAATAAATAGAATGGCAACAAAGGATTCATAATGCCAGCCAGGTTGCAGTTGGATGTTGAACCCTTAACCTCAAACCAGAAAACTGGAAAGATGAGGGCAACTGCATCAGTTTCCCTTAGTTCTCATGAGGAATAAGATCTTTCTCATTCCACATACAGTAGAATACCTGTAGATAACCAACCAGCCAGAGGATCTAGAAATGAATGTCGAGGAATAATGGAACCCAGAATCAAATCTGCTTGATTTTGAAGGAAAAAGTAAAGCATTACATGAAGGACAAATAGAAAATGAGCACACGTCTAGTATATTTTCCTTGTGCCCTGTTTTTCTAAAGGGATGAGAGAACTTTCTTATAAACTTTAGATGGTAAGTATTTACGGTACTGAAATCAGATGACACCTGGCTGCTAATAGTAGTAAAGTTAATGTATGTTTTCAAGTATTTATCTGAAGTTACATTTTGTGATTCACTCAGCACTGCATGTGACTGTAAGGCATTCAGGCAAACCACAACAGAGGACATGTTGTGTGTTTATTGCTTTGAAGCTGCCCTGGTTTAGCTTTGATTGTATCTGGCATGTGTAGTGAAAAATCCTCAACAAGTGCACAGTTCAGCCCTGCTCTGTACTGGCAGTCTTTGCTGAGAGAAGCAGCAGTTTCTGCTGTTCCAAACCAGGTTTTGTTCAAAATGAGACCTTGAAAGTTAGAGATTGGGGAGGTGGATGAGGAAACCAAGAGCAATCACTTAAAGATGGTTCTCAGAGCTATTTAAGTATCTAACTTATATTTTCAGAAATAACTGTCAGCTTTTTGACCAAAGAAAGACTGAGTTATTTCAATACTTTCGGGGTATCTAAAAGGTTTTATGGAGCTGAAAACAATTGAAAACAGTTGTTTTCAGTTACAGTCCTTTGTTTTGTTTTCTTAAAAATGGGTATAAAATGCTTTTATTTTCTTTAAGCTTTATTTAATGTATTTCTTTAGCTTAAGTGGGCTTTTAAGCTTAGGTAAGACACTCTGAGATACTAGAGAGTTTTGACTGATGCTCACTGAGTAGGCAGCTGTAGTGATGTAAAAATGTTGGCAAACACAGCTGTTTGTTGCCACTCCTCAGCAAAGATGTGATTTGGGCTCCAACAGTTGACAGTTTAGTGCAGTGTGAAGTCACAGTTACGCAGTTATTGCAGGTAAGAAACTGAGTGGCAAACCAGAAAGGTGCAGGCATGTATTTCCTTCTGCTGATGTTGCTGCAGGAGCAGGAAGAAGAGAGATGGACAATAGATCAGTAGTGACACAGGCTACCAGAACTAGGTTTGTTAAAACAGATTCCTTTCCTAACCAAGAATTAAAAATATATCACAATCAGGTTGTGCTTAGCAAGTTATCAAAACACCTGCTTGTTATCTTCACAGCATGTATGTGACGTATTGCTTGACAGTGGGGAAACTGAGGGTACAAGTACTTATGGCAACTCAGAAAACAAGAGATAATTTGCTGAATCACTTGAATTTTGTCATTATCTGTAATCACAGATTTAAGTAGGACAATAAAAATATTTGCATTGAGAAATGGCAAAAATAAGACAATTTGCAATTTGGCGTTACTTTATCCAGCCCAATTTAAAACAAGTACTTGAAATTAAAAGTATATCTGTTTCTTATAAAAATAAAACATATATTTCTGAGACATTGACTCATCCAGTATTGAAAGCTTCTGCTTATTGCCATATATGCTTAGTCTGCTTGATTGTAAAAGTGCTGAATTCAAATATGTATGTATATATTGGTTAAAATTGCTTGGGAGAAAGCTCTAAGCAATGTCCCCTCTTGTTCCCAGGCTTTCCCTCAAATCTGCAAGATTTTTGCATGTACAGTGATGCTTATCTGTTTGTTCTTCCCTTTAACTGAAGCATATATGCAGTGAAATAATGCGGCCTTATTTTCAGACCAGTAGGAATCTGTAAGGGGGTAAGGAGTAAAGGCAAGGGAAGAGAGACTGTAAAGCATTTCAGTGGTGGTTTTCAGTTTCTGGCATTAGGAGCAGGTGAAGGAAAGAGCAGGGGCTGATAAAGGCAGCAGCATGTTTGCATCTCTAAGTCTATGATACCACATTTGTGAAATATAAGTTAGCCCTACAGCCTTTTCTTTCTGTTTCCTAAATTCATACTGAGGCTACATTTAACCCTAAGCAGTATGTATGTAAAAGTCATTATTTTAGGCATACGGAAGGAAACATTGGGGCTACAAGTTTGGTTACTCTGTCTTTTGGTGTGCACAACTAGAAATATCCT
Organism: Drymodes brunneopygia; assembly: GCA_013400955.1. Classification (NCBI taxonomy): domain Eukaryota; kingdom Metazoa; phylum Chordata; class Aves; order Passeriformes; family Petroicidae; genus Drymodes; species Drymodes brunneopygia. The sequence goes on along the minus strand of VZTZ01020164.1, from coordinate 137,904 downwards.
GGTTGCATCGAAAGTCAAGATTTTTCTGTGGTTCTTTATCTTTAAAATATTTTGGGGGCTGAGAAGTAAGCTCTGCAGAAACTAAAAGAGGCGAGTAAGCATCATCATACTTGCCGAATTCTTGAGAGTTGCAGAAATGAAGACTGAGATTGAGCTTGAGCATTGCTCAAATAAATCTCCCCCTGTCTATCTCTGCATGTGACTTGGAGACTTCAAATCCTTCAGTGTATTTAAAGACAGCAGCTTTTAAAGATGAAGAGAAGGACGCTAAAGCATTACGAGTCTACCTTTGACCTGTTCCAGACAAATCAATCCCATTTAGTTTCTCTCCTCCAGTCAATTTAGAAGGGGGGGATCAGAGACAGATTGTTATAAGCCCTATAGCAATTAGGAGGGCCATCACAGGAAAGAGATTATGTAAAAGTGACTTTATATAATGATCACAGATAACACTATACAGTGTGCCAGTGAATGTAATTATATTTGGCAATAGCAACAGTAATGCAACCATTATCTCTGAGATGAGTTCCCTAGAATTTTGTGAGAGCCTGTGCTTTAAATTTATTTCACTATTAAAGGATAAGGATGTAAGAGCCTGCTGAACTTCCAGTCACAGTAATTTCTCACTAGCAGCATTGATCCCTGATTTGGACAGTGTTTCTAAACTTAAAGTACTGAGAATAAAGACCCAGATGTTTTGTGAAAATAATCTTATTTTTTCTTAATTCCAGTGCCTCAGGAGGGAAGCACAGTCTGTATTATTGATCATTATACCAGTATTACCTGCCTTTCTACAAAGTGTTCAATCCACACTCAGCCCTCTGATTATTTTTAGGGTATTATCAAGTATCAGTGAAATCTAAACAAGAAAACCGAAAAGAAAAAAAAAGGTTTTCCATATAGGCCCAAAAATGTACTAAATAATGTAAATGATCTAAGATGCCATTCAGAGAAAAAGCTTTATTATACCTGGAATTCTAAGATTTTAGGGTTTTTTCAGGGGTTCATAGGCAGTTTTTTGCTGTCCTTTCGTGTCAACACAGCCATAGGTTTTCTCTGTAGTTCCTCATTTCAAACCATTATTCTTCTGCCTAGTTCTTGATGTTGGCCTGTCTTCTTCACTTGTCTTTCATTTCAGAGGAGCTCTGTAGGATTAAGCCATCAGATTCACCAAAGCAGGCTCAGGCCCACCTGAGCTTATGCTGGAGATGGGAATTTGATTTAGCCTCACAGTTGTATTTTTTTTTTTTAAGCAAAACTAAACTCCTTTCTTTAGAAAGCAGGTGAGAATAATACTGCAGAGCCTTCTTTATAACTCAAATATTGGTACAAAAAAAAGGACACAAGCTCTGTTTTGCTCTTTGTGTTGGAGTTTGCCTTTAATTTGGAACATTTGATCTCAAAGCTGATGCACACTACAGCCACAGGAACAGTGACTGAATGGTTACAAGGGCTGAGATTCACATTTAGGAATAAATCTCTCTCGCAGGGACTTCCCATACACACTCCCCACAGATGAAGGAGTATTTTTACCATTTGCTTGCTGGCTTGTTCCATAGCTGTCAGACGGGGGACAGCTCAGAGTAGCAATGTGAGAGAGATACAGATGACTGGACTCCTGTGGGTCTCACAGGAATATGCTTCCCTTTAAAGAGCCGTAAATACTTCTAATTATTGCCCAACTGCATTAATTCTGCTTTAAATAAAGGTTTGATACAGATTTGAAAAATGAAATTATGTGGGGGGCCATAGGGCACAAAGCAAACAATCTTGAGGCATGAGAAACCTGTGGGATTCACTTTGCAGTAATATGATAGATGGCTTGACTAGACATGCCGTTTCCTATTTTCTACTTTCATTTTTCAGACCAGATTGCACTTAACCACAAAACCATCGTGTGTCCTATGATCGATGTCATTGACCACAATCACTTTGGCTACGAGGCACAGGCGGGGGATGCCATGCGAGGAGCTTTTGACTGGGAAATGTACTACAAAAGAATTCCGATTCCTCCCGAGCTCCAGAGAGCTGATCCCAGCGACCCCTTTGAGTAAGTAGCAATAAAGGGGAGAGTGGGAACGTGAAGAAGGGCAAGCAAAAAATCTAACTGTAGCAGTATCCAAGCCCAGACATTCCCATGTAGGCCACTTTCTGCTAATGAAAGGTAATAGAAGAAAACAGGTTTAATACAGGTTTATACAAGCAGAAAACAAGGAAAAAGATCAAGGCAATGATTTGCAGAATTTTCAAGCTGTTCCTGGAAACACAACCTGGCTCAGTGATTGCACAGAAAAGACAGGCACATACTTGTAGTTAAGCATTGACATTAGACAAGAAGCGAATGCAATTGCAGGTATTCTTTTTTTCTCACAGGAACTTTATTTAATGTTTTATTTGCTGGAGATTGATGCAATATATGCATCAGTAGTTGAGTCCACGTTATGCCACCAGATGCATTGTTCATGACTGGTGATATGGCTGCTGTATATGCAGTGCTGTAACTTAAACACGGAGCTGTCAAACCTGAACACTGTCAAGATGATTTGTAAATAGTTTTAGATAAGACAGCCTTTGATCCCAGTATCATTCACGGGAATGATCTCCTTTTCACAAAGGTGCATCCTGTTTTCTTATCTTTTAATTATTCTCATGTAAGGATCAGCTAGGATTAATCCTTATCAAAAGAGAAAGGACAGACAGACAGACATGGTTTTAATGTGGGAAAGTCTCCAGGTCTCTCATGCAATGGGGCAGGCTCTGACACTGATTAGCCCTGGCTGAACCTCCACACTGTAGGTTATGGCAGTTTGAAACCTGATCATATTCCCTTTCCCAAAGCAAAATCTGGAAACAATAGCAATAGAAAAACTGTGTCTTTGACCCAGAATCTACACTATTTTGAAGTAATGAATCAAATTTATGCCAAAGTTGACCCTAATACCCAGAGAGTGATCAGCTCTGTATAGGGAGGAGTAGGTAACTGTGACATTTGTGGGCTCATTTTCATTATTCTACTTGTTCCTTTTCGCTTATCTCCATCCAGGCCCTTCAGTCTTCATCTTGCATTGGAGTAAATGTTGATGAAGTACTTTACATTACATGCCAATGGAGTACTTTACATCAGGTGCCAATGTGACCACTTGTTACTGTTCTGGTGGGAGCTTCAGGCAAGCCCTGCCTTAGCCTCAGATTTTTGGCAGCAGCTTAAATTTAGGTGGCCCACACCTAAAATCACTCCAGCCTGCAAGTTCTAAGGATGGCAGATCCGGTTTATTATAAAATGAGTTATTTATTGAATAGATAGGCAATAACAGAAAAAAGTCCTTAAAGAGTGTTATTTACTATGCAGTATAAAACAAAGATAACTAGTAGATTACATAAAACCGTGCACAATATCAAGGTACCTATATTAAAGCTAGCAAAGAACTAATATAGATTAGGAGTCAATGTAATTTACCACCAAAATAACAAGAGTGTACGGAGTCCTTTCACTCAGATCCCAGGAAGAGTAACCACAAAGTGGGCATCCCAACTTTGGGGAGAAAGCCTCATGCATTTCCAGAGAACATGCAGAAGATTTCTGCTTTGTGAAAGTTTGGTGTAGCTTTTATAGTTTGTAAAGTGAACTGTCAGTCAGAAATTCCAGCTTATCTTTCCAGATCTCACTTCCACAGCAAGATATCTATTGACAGCTGGAGCCATTACTTTCATGGCATCAAAATAAGTCACTACAAGACAAGCTGTCCTGATTGAGGTATTTCGCCACTTAGCGAGCTCTTGTGGGGGGTGAGATGCCCTGAGTTATTTCACCAGCTAACAGGACAGAGATAAGCTCTTCTGAGGAGCGAGATGCCCCGCTACACCACTCCGCAACATAGCAACATAGACGCAGCTAGTGCAATCACATAACACTCCAGAAGTGCTAGAGCTTCCATTGCTCTGTCTTCTTGGGTTCTGAGCAGCTGTAGTTTCTTGGCACTTACTGAAAGTAATCACTGTATAATTTGGTTCAGCATTCAAAGTTTGTGTATACGTAAAACTTCTCTATTGCCAGTGTAGCTACAGGGTTGCTTATCAGCTATTTCACGTTAGCTGTTTGTAGTATGCAACTTGTAGTATCTTGTCTCAAAGACAAGAGAGGACTGAAGAGGAATCTCTCATAGGAAACTTTCTAGAAAGATGAGGTTTTGTGCAGTACAGAACAGATGTGGTGGTTTTGCATGAACTGCTGTTCCACTCAGCATGGCAGCAGCTGATACCCACCTTGCCCTGCCAGCGTAAGACACAGGCAGATAAATGGCTTCTCAAGGAGCAACACATAGGACAATGCAGCCTGTAAATCTCTTGTAATCTGAGTAATTGTCAGGTGAAAAGACTTCCCAGTTCTTACATAAATCAGTGAGAGTCTTCCTTTGTTTTCCCCATAACAGGATGCGCATCAGAGCGATGCAGCTGGAAAAGCAGCATTGCCCATGGAGCCGTCATGTCTGTCCCCACACATGCCAGCAGGACTGAAGGCTGGCTGAGCTAGGACAATATGCTTGCTTAAAAGTACCCTCTGCCAAAAATGGCAAATGGGAATAGATGGGTTTTAAATAATCAGTATGAATTTTTCTTAGGGGAGAAATTATTTTCTAATTCAAAGTCAGTACTGCTTCTCTCCTAGGGCCTTCTCTGCTGAGACCTCAAGTTTTTAATGCCTTGCTTACAACAAATACAGTAAACGTTGCAAATCATTTTACCTATCAGTAACTAAATTAACCAAGACAGCTTCTATGGAATAAAAGTTATAGAACAGTTTTCCTTTAGGCTTATATACACTAAAACTGGAAATTGCTTCAGCCAGCACCATAATTATAATGCTACTATTTTGTAAGCAGTAAGGGTTTTTTTTCATTAATTTAGGTTAAATATTTTACTGTTGGTATCATAATAGTTTTATTTCTTGCCAGCAGTCAGATCTGAGATGATCCCTAATGAACTGGAAAATTGCCAACATTTTTAGTAAAACACCAGCAAATAATGGATACATGATCCAAAAAGTGTGCTGATGAGTTTTTCCCCTGACTTAAAATGCCAACACAGTATATGTGTGAAGCAGAAAAGGTCACATCAGCCTAAGAAATAATGTACATAAAACCAGATCAAACTACAGAAGACCTAAGAGCTGCTGTTGTATTATCTGCATGGTACATTTGCTTTCCATCTGCACATGATCAAAGTACTGCTGCAGCAGACACCAGCAGTGTGTTTGCAGCTGACACAACCACCTGAAGTGTTGGCAGGTAGGCTCTTGGTATGACAGGAGCACGGAGCTCACTGAGCTCCACTGCCAGCTCAGCTAATGCTCTGGAATTAATCTTTTCCCGCCTTTTAATTTTTTTTTAATTTTGTTCCACTGTGGTCAGTTTTGACCAGATGCTCTCACATTGGACGCCATCTATCTCAACATGGTCTACCAGTTCAAAATCCCTCTTGTGAAGAAGAGACATTTCATCCATTTGTGCTATTAGTGCAGTCTGGTTTATTCTTCCTATACCTGCCGTGCCACTTGGGGTGTCATCTCCATCCTTCTCTGTGACAGAACTTGGAGCTTCACTGCAGCTCTCAGCTTTTTCTGATGTACGCTCTCACCCATTCTCAGGCCCTCTGCAGTTGTTCACAAGATTGTTTGCACCAAGATTTGGCTTGATGTCCGTGACTTTAGGACTGTAAAACACTTGGAAAAGGTTCCAGTGTCAAATTCAGGTACAGATGATGTACTAGCACCGACCAGGGAGTCATATGACAAATTTGTAACTGCACTTGGATCAGGCAGCATTCATGCACAAATTTTATCAGTTTGGTTCACATGTAGTTTGTCATTGGCCATGCCAGATTTCCCATAGGTTTCTCTGAACCGAACTACAGCAATATAAAATGTATTTTCAGTCAAAGCTCCCATGTGAATTATTGGATATTTTTCTATGCTCATTGTAGCGTGTAGAAGAGTTTAACAACTATTCCATAAATGGATCACACATAGCTTTTAAGATTAGTGATTTTTTGGAAATATCTCTGTGACTATTTTTCAGGATATATTGAATCCTTATAAGCATGGAAGCTGGACTTCTCCCCTAATAAGGTTGCCTTCTCATCCAGACACTAAGTCTGTGAACTCCTTGATTTCCCTTTATCATGTGCCCCAGAAACAACAGAAGTTTTATATTGCATTCAACTGATCTGTCACAGTTACAGATCATCACAGTAACTGTAGTTTTGTCTTGCATTTGTGTACAACTACCTGAATAATCTCTGAAGGGTGCTTCATGCTATTTTCCTCTGCTGTATCTGGAGTTGTGCAAATGACTCAAGTTGGTGTTCTAATGCGTAGTGGGAAATTGTCAGATAATTGTGGAATCATGATCATGCCATGATGATACTCACTGTTTTGATCCCAGGATCAGTGATCATTCAGCAGAATTAGAGATGACTTGGGATATTCTCTTCTAGTCTATAAGCAGGCAGGACCAGAGATGTTTATCTGCTTTGTGGCAAGGGTCATCTTGTCTTATCACCTCCTGCTGGTTTGTGTTGCTGTCATGGCAGAGGTTTGAGAGCATGCCCTTACAGGACACACAGGTTTGGGACATAGGAGCATGCTCCTCTGTGGCTGTTCCTTTCCATGGTGCAGGCACTCTGGTCTCCAGCAGAGTTTGCCTAACCCAAGCAATCGCCACTTAAACTAATAGGATAACCTTGTTACTATAATGGACTGTGATATACAGCATGTCAGTTTATATGATTTAATAGCCTGTCTGAGCTAAAAGCTCTGTGGAAGTTCGAAGTGGAGGTTTGATATGCTCAGGCCTGCTGGGGATGACTGCTCTTTTTTTCCTGGCAGTACTTCTATTACATCAATTCATGCTATCACATACCTGATCTGAAAAACCGGCATCAGTGTCCGTTCATGCCAGCAGCAACACACTTTTAACCAGACAAGAAAATATCAGTTCAGCTCAAAAAACTATTTGGGAGAGGCTGCAGAGCTCCTTGGAGCAGTTTTATGGTAGTGTGACTTTATGATGCAGGAAGGAGAGGAAGGTGCAGGTGAGACCTAACAACATCACTATTGAATTGTAACTCAAAATGGAAAATTCAACCAGTGAGAGAAGTATTGTGCTATTTACTGGATGCCGAGTCCTAGCACCTATCTGAGGGAGTTAGAAGTGTTTTGGTGTGTGGCCGCTCCCTACTCTCCAAGAGTTCTTTGCATTCCAGTGTAGAGCTGTGACCTTGACACCTCCCTGAAGGGAGACAACGCTGAAGAGTCATGTAACTCTAGCAAAGGACTCGGACAGTGGTTTTGCAAATACTGAGCTATTCAACCAAGTAGAAACAACTTTGTAACATCTGACATTTTAGTTCCAATACTCAGTCTCCTATTTATAATATAGAAATAGAACCACTCCACCATCACAAAGCTCTCGCAGTAACAGGAGCCACTTATGTCTAATGGATATACTTTAAGGTAAAACTCTGGACATGCTCAAGGGATAAAATTAGGTGATCAGTACATTTTTCTTTGCCCTTGCATCACAGGCTCCCAACCTTGAATGTAATTTATGACCTTAATGTAGCTAGTTGTGTGTAAGATTGGAAGGTTACCTGTCATTTTCTGTTGAATTGCGTATCTAAAATCACATTATTATTTTGGAAACTGTCACCAGGATGCTCTTTTATTTGAATTTGATATACTCTCAGAAATACTCTTTTTCTGCAGCTCCTTACTTTCAGTATTTAAATACATACTTTTTACAACATGTTGGTGCAAAGGAAGTCTTTGCTAAGACTGCATTTCAAATCTGACAAGTATTTTTGCAGTTTTATTACCATTTTCTGAAGTTCAGAAAGTGCTTTGGACAATGATTTCTGTTCTATAGCTCCTAGTGCTTTATAGTCTATGTCTTTTATGGCTGATTTCTGCCTATAAACATATTCATAAAACCTCTTGCAACCAGAAACAATCATCTATTTTTTTAGAGCCTGAGTATAATCTACTGTTTTGAACTGTGCAATAGGAATGTTTTATGCAAAGGCATTATTCTACAGTGAAGCAGTCTCCAACCAGTGCGAGTTTGTGTAAGTTACAGACTTGATTTATTGTTTTGACAAGCTATGGTCTGTAAAAGACTGCTAGTGGAGATAACAATAGTGGATATAAAAATATCTTTTAAAAACTGTCATCCACCCATGGCCCCTTGAAATCTCAGAAATCTTTTCAATGAAAGTACTAACACTAACACAGAATTTGTGAGTATGCATATGCTCATATTGAAGCATTTTCTCCTGCCTTTGATAGAATTTCAGTGCAGAGGTTCTGTACAACCAGTACATTTTCTCTGAGGACCAGTGCAGAGGACAGAGAGTGTGACCTGTCAGAATGAAAAAAAAATCAAGGCTAAAAAGTTGGTGTTGGTTTAATTTTCATTTTCAGTCAAGGAAACCAATCACTAATCAAGTTCTACAAGCTAGTTGAAGTGGGTAGATTCAGATTTGATGCACAACCTTTCACTGAAATGGTCATAGTGGCTCATACCATGCAAGACAAAAAGAGTACTGATTTTGTTCCTATTTGCTAAACTCATATTTCCAATTTTCTTTAATACTTAGGGCATCGTATTTAGCACAAAAATGTAAACATCATGAGTGTAATGCTTCTAGAGCTGTTAGCCTGCTGCTTCACACAAGTATTAACTTTGGAGCTTAGCAGTCTATATGCCCATATGCTGGGGCAGATTCATAGAATAGGTCATGAATACTACCAGTAATTAGAAAATAAGGTAGTTTCTGGGCATGATTTTAATACGTCTTTACATAAAAAAGACTAGGATGGTGGCCAAGAAGACAGAGCTATGTTGCTCAGTGCATACAGGTGAGCTATTTAAAACTATCACCATACTGTTGATACAGATGGCTTCACTTTCAATGTTATAAAATCATATCAGAACAGTTTTCCATAAAGAAAATTCTTTTCTATTCTTATTTATATGTTTTAAAGCCATTTTCTATAGAACTTTCATGCAGAATTTGGTGACATCTATTGGTTCTAAGAAAGAGAAAACCAACACCCTTCTCTTATGTTTTATAGTGTTTATCAGCATAAATTTGGGAGCAACCTCTGCATCCACTTGGTTGTTGTGGTTTATTTAAAGAATGATCTATTGCTGTCTAAAACCTCAATCTAGTGCTGCAGTTGCTTCCAACAGAAGAAAGCACAAAGGCTGAACCAATTAATTTTATGGGATAACTCTGCGCCAGACCACTTTCAAATCTGTGCATTGATGCAAGTACATTGGCCCAGGTTTATTAATACTCTCTAGCATCTGTCCAGCGTGGGATGTGTGTAGCATTTACCCCTTGCTCTGCAGGGCCTGCAGGAACTCCACAGTATCACAGTGCTTTTCCTCCAGTGCTCATGGTTCTTTTTTCAGAGGCAGAGATCAACTAAGCCGGACATAGAAGCATCTTCACCTGCCAAAATATACCTTCTGATTTTTTTGACTCTGCCTGTCCAGCTATCTTGGTGTAGCCCTGAGGTGATGAGATTTTTCTGGCTTCCACTCTGAAAAAATTAGGCTGCCAATGCAATGTGTGCTGGAAGCATGAAAAAGGAGGAGAATGGGAAAGAAATTTCTCTATAGCCAGTTTTTCAGTATTGTTCTTACAATATCCAGTCAGAAACCTTCCTGCCACGGCTTTAATCCCTTCAAATTTTAAATCACATACACTGTACAGTGGGAACAGAGATTTTAAGTACTTGAGGACTCATGTCAGATAAGTTCATTGTTCTTTTTCAATAAATTATATTCTTTCCTTCAGTCTCTCTTAATAAATAATATTTTCTAGGTCTCTGATGATTATCTTTGCGCCTCTGCAGACTGTTTCCACCCTGAGAGCATACAGCACCAACCAAAGTCTTACCATTGCTGATGGATGGGTGGAATAGATGGGTGACTTTGCCTCTCTCAGAGAGTGTGTTCCTGTTTACATTTCCTTGACAGTATTGATTCATGCCAGGGTTGTGCTCTGCTGTAATCTCCACATCATTTTCTGCAGAACTGGTATCTAGCCAAGTATTCATCATCCTCCTCTTGTAATTCAGATTTTACATGTGTAAAGGCAAGGCATTTATCTTCATATCTATTTCAAGTGCCATGTCCAAAAGAGTGATATATCGTCATTATCCATAGATCAGTGTGATATTTTGTATCTGCACATTTGGAATTTTATCTTTTTTTCCTTTCTTTACTTCACTTCTCCAATTTGCTAAGATTTTTAGATTCTGCATAACCTTCCAGTTACTTACAGCCTATTGCAATGTTACTTGAGCTTTACTTGAGATTTGTGCAAATGGCAAATTCTATTCTAAGTTCTGATTATAATAATGTCTGTTTGGTCCATGCCAGAAATCAAGACATGTAAAGTCCCTGGCTTTCCAACAATCCATTTTCTCAGCCAGAAATGCGGCATGTACCACACTGTGGCCCTTGAAAATTTGCCAGCTTCCTGCTAAGCAAACCCTTATAAAATGGTACCAAAGAATTCCTCCACATCCTGTAGATGGCATCTGATTTACAGCACAATGGCAGCTTGCTCTTCGGGTCCATTTCCAGCCTTTAGATCAAGATCTAGGACTGCGTGGGCACATGTTCCAATCTAATCCAGTTATGCAAAAAGTCCTCCACTCCATGGAGCTGCTGAATGTGCCGAGTTTAGTGTAACATTGAACTGAATCAGAGACAGCACAATGTCTGCAGATGATCTCAAGACAATTTCCATTTTGATTTTGGATTACAGAATATCAGCAGGTTTTGTATTTCTGTGACAGCAATTATGTACCTTCCGTATTTCTCCAGTTTTTAACCCTGGCAGTTTATCTGTGAATCAGATTCCTTATCTCAGACTTGAGTGAGAAAAGTGAATACATATTTTGTTTACAGTCTTAGGAGAGTTCAGTATAGGTATTGACCTGATGAGGACCTTATTCTGAATTATCCCCAGATGAACCAGCGTCTGTTTCATTTTAAGTAACCAAAATATCATTATTCTAGCTGGAAGACAAGTTTTTGTCAAGTGGCAAAAGTAAATACCTCCTGCAACCTGAAGTGAAAATTATGATAAACACTCTGAAATTTGCCGTTAGTTTATTTATAAAATGCTGTGTATGTCTCTTGATAGACCAGGAACAAATGAGACTCCAAAGAGGTGACATTAGTTCTTCGATAAACTGCCAAGACATTATCCTTTGTCAGGGAACAAGATTCTTGTACCAGCTTTACTCATTTCAAAATGCACCTCTTTTGTTTGTGGGAAAACAGCACAGAAATATCTCTTAGAGTGAATTATTTGGAAAATCAACCCCTCTGATGTTTTCTCTTTTCATGATGGTGTATCGGTGTTATTTTCAGTGCTGGAGAGGCTCTGTAGGCATGAAATTACAGAAGTCTATTTGCCCCCTACAGAGAATGAGATGCCTGCAAGGAGACAGGACATCCCATTCCCTCCACTCTGCTTGTTCTCTAGCAGAAAGTTTAGCTGATGCTGCAGAACTTCCCTGGCTTTTTTGTGCTAGGGCAAATAACCACTCTGTTTTCCCATGAGTGCAAATGTCCTGTGGACATGCAGTGAATTGGGAGTGGAGAGATGGTGGTAAGTCAGGAAGAGCACAGTGGGAGAACAGTAACAACAATTTTCCTTTTCAAAGCACTGCACACGTGCAAGGGACATCTCAGAATACCCAATGAAAAGGTAAACAGCGGGGAAGAAAGTAGTTTGGAGGAGAGTTTTCAGGCCACCGTCAGGGGACCACAAGGCAGTAGTTCTGAAGAGACTCCCAGAGGACCCTGAAGGAGAGCAAACCCTAAGCCCTCAGTCCACAGGAAATGTTTCAAGTCCCCAGCTCTCTGCTTTGCAGTAGGTTTTAATGCCTAGCCTGTCATGTAGTGATTTTTTTGACAGAATGACAGTTTAAACAGCAGAACTGTTCAAAGCACAATCTTTGTTCCTGAGCTGTTCAAAGGGCATTCAGGGAAGATGAATAGTCCTTTGTCAGTCATATTTGTAATTAGTTGATACGGCTTGATCATATGGGCCCTGTTATTTCAGGGGTGTTTTCTTTTGACCTTAAACCAAACAGCATAACCAAAACAAAGAAATTATTATAAACATTGAATATGAACTGTATTGCCTTAATTTTTACCCTTATCTTACTGCATTTGCTTGCATTTCCATTTCTGCTACATATAGGGATATTATTATTCTGTAGCAGAGTGATGTTAAGAGACATGATTGTGTTTTCTGTAAATCACAAGGTATTATTGCTATTGCAACCAATTTCTAGTATGAGTTCCTATAATGGTAATTTAAATTTAATAGATTAGTAAATTTTTAATGCCAAGACAGAGCATTGTGACTGTCTTAATGGAAGTGGTAATACTTTAAAAACATTCGTATAAGTACTGGAAGGTAATAACATGCCTATAATTTCTGTAGGCATTAAAGGACTCAAAACGGATCAAAATGTGGGTATTAGAATGCCTGAGACTATATGTTTTTATACTGCCATGTTTTTTTAATGTGGTATAGCAGGATACTGATAAACTTTTTAAAGTACTTGAATTTGCATATTTGTTTATTAAAAATTATGTTTTTTCATCACATATTTAGCTTTTTTCCTTAATACTTTCATTAATAGTTTGTTGGATATGAAAGTTTCCTAAAGTCTGCAGGCACAGCTGGCCCTAGGCTTTAAGACAAGGAAGGCTGATAGATGGGCTTTAACTGCAGACAGATTTCATCTGTCTCATCTAATAATTATTAAGAAATCTAACCTCAGTTAAGTTGTATTATACAATCCTTCAATTGTGTCAAGGACTGCCAAATAGTTGTTGTCTGCTTTTACTGGACTTACATCTCCACCTACTGGCTGATAGGACTAAGTCCCTTTAAAATACTAGTTTAAATGAAATCCAAGTAGTGTTTTTGCCTGTAAAAGCTTTTCTTATTCATGTATAGCCACAATTTTCAGGTGGAGTTTGTTCAAATTTGTTTGGCCACCTGTATAATGAAGCCACTAATTTTAATCTTGTCGACCTATGCATATTGGCTTTGGTCTTAAAAATGAAAATATAACAAAATTTTTAAATAATGAAAAAATTGTCTATCTATCTGTCTGTCTGTCTGTCTATCTATCTATCTATCTATCTCTACCTACCTATCTATCTATCTATCTATCTTTCAGTGGGAATGCATGGGTATATCCAATAGCCAAGTATACAGTACACTTATCGAAAGTTATTCCTGTGTAACTCAATGAAGGTTAATAGCATAACAAGAGTGATATCAGTAAAGAAATCATTTTTTTAAAAGATAGAAAAATGTCTTGTAGCAAAGCACTCAGATTACCCATCAGGTGATTATCAGTATTATTGCATCCAGAAGGAAAAAAAAAGGCAAAGGAAAAAAAAATCTCAATGTCAGCTTAGAAGCTAGCAAAAAGAACAGGCTGAAATTTGGTAGCAAAGACTTCAAAGTCAAGGTGGACTGCTAATGAGAATTTCTTTCAGAATAGTGTCATCCACAGGTAGAGGTAGAGGAAGAGAAAAGCTATTTGTAGAAGCTGATGATCATAGATAACAGTGACTCTCCACTGTGATAACAGCTGTGAAAAGGACAAGTGCAATCCGGGAACTTACTTAGCCTGTAGCCTTTGGCCCTGGTTACCAAATATTTCCAAATCCCAGCTGACCCTACTCCTTTTCCTTACAAGTCAGGATGTCATCTCCTTGCACCCCCGGATAGATTCTGTCATGCTTTTCTTGTCTTTGAGGCACTACAACTTCATCCACATTTCCAGAGGGAGAAGGTGAGAACATTAAATAGACACAAAATTAGAGCACAGGGTGTTATTTCATACCTTAGTTTTCTCCAAGATTTTGCTTTCTCATTCTATATGATGGGGCATTCACCTGTGAAAGCTGATGTCATGTCCTGTCTACCACCTTAAAATCTTTTTACTGGCATTTCTACTTAATTTCCATTTAATTGGCAAGTTTCTGGCTTCAGAAAACTTCCTACTAAAAATACATAGGTAAAATCTTAACTATTGTGAGGGACTTGAAGTACACAATCTGCCTAGTAGTCATATAAAGAATAAATACAGTACAGTGCATGGTAAAACTAGAAATCTGCTGCTTGGGCTGAGTAATAGGAAGTCACACACGCACCCCGTTAGTTTTAAAGAGATCAGTTTAGATCTAGGTATCACATCAGGTGCATCTACAAAAAAGTCATATGAGACACTTAGAATTAAATATCTTTTTCTGCAGAAGTTTGTGTTAAACAGTACTAGAATTCAGATGAAAAATTATGTAGGTTTCTTTTAAATTTATTTTTTTTTTCTCTGAGCAATTTCTTCAAATAGTTACAATAATAATAGAAAATAGGAGTATGCCCTGAATGCAAAAGTAGCTATTACCTAGCTGGAGCAGAAATTTTCCAAAAATGTGGAAGATCACCGGAAGAAAATTGAAAGGTACTTTGCTTTGTATCTGTAAACAATAGGCACCAGCAGAAACCTTAATTACCTAGTGACACAATCTCTGTAGTTCTCAAGATAGCTGATTTTTGAATGCTTTCATTTGACTAAAATAGAAAAGTTAATTATGAAACTTAAATGAATTTCTGAGTTTCTGCATGTTGTGACATTCTGGACGTAATAGAAAATAAAAAATATGCCAAGAGCAGAACTGAAGCAGAAAGATGTGGAGTTCAACCATAAAGCAGGAAGAGCTGCAGGACAAGAGGGCTTCCTGCAACTTGATAGCACCAGAGATGATGCCTCACATCTCTGAAAATGCTGGTCTTTCTGGAAATAAATTGAATATGCCTAAGCAGTCAGGCTGTTTAAAAATATTGGATCTGTCAGATAATTCCTTGTCTACTGCTAAAGAAAGCTCATATCCTGTTTCAATCTTCACTTCATCGGCCTTCTGCAGCCTCTTTTCATAAAACATGAGCTCCACATTCCTCTGGTCATTCTGGCACAGCTCTGAGTTTATTTTCACATCTCCATTTTGAAAAATGCAGGTCAGAGTTGTATGCAGCAGCATACTACATGCAATCCTCAGCACTTGAGCTGTATCTGCTGGAAAGATCTTTACTAATAGATCTTGAAGTTGTGTTTGCCCTTTCCAAAGCTTATCTGTTGCTTGTTTCTTCCATCCCTGAACAATCTGATCTTGCATCTCTCAGATACCTGGGGCAACTGTTCTTGCAGATGTTCCATTGATCCAGTCATGGCTCTGATGAGGCAATGGACACGAGGTGTATGGAAGGGCAGCAAGATGGGATGTACTTGAAAGATTCCCTGAGAACTTTGATGTTGCTTTTCCAATACTTGAATCCATTTTCATTCAATAAGCATTGTCTTTTTTTTCACTGCCATTTCTAATGAAGCCTGAAATTAACATAGCTTTTTTGTTTCCTTTCTTATTTGCAACATTATTGATAGTAGTAGTATAGCACTAGGAATAGTTACTGTAAAGCTGGAGGCAGAAGTCAAAAGTATTTTGGATAGATCCTGTATGTTGGGAAGACGAGTGTTGTGAGTTATTTGGTCTATCCCAATCATATAACTAACACTTAATATCTCTACATTTAAACTGCAGTGTGTCTGGGGGAGAGGCAGTTCATGTGAATCTTGGTTAAAACCTATTTTGAACTCCTTGGTGTCATCATCTTACCTTAACAGAGATCCTGTTTTATTAAAAAGCTCATGTAAATGCACTAATGTTCTTTTGGGGATTTATTTTTCATGTTGTGATTTGTATATGTAATAGCATGGAAAAAACCCTACATTTTTAAGGAAGAACTATAGCAGTTGATTATTCTGAAATTTCTGAAACCCATAGACAAGCATATGTTACCAGTGAGCAAGATTTTAGTAAGCAAATTTAGCAAGTTGGAAGTCTGACAGGGATGACTAGCATCTTGGTATTCAAAATGCACCTTGAAATTTCTGGTGTCTTTTATATTTGCTGTTTGTGTAAATAAACTTGGTGTTAGCCATAAGTCAGTTATGTTAATATTTATGTTATACAATTCTGCCTTTCTGAGCCTTTTTGTGTCTCTCTGGGTTTTGTCCCTGTAAGAGTAATCTTAACACTCTACATATCCTTCCAGAGATATAGTAGCAATGGGGAAAGTAAATTTAGGTGTCCTTAATCCATTTTTCAAAGTTAGGTAATTCAGTCTGAAGAATGCAGTGTTTTGAAGTCTCTTACCGGGACACAGAAAATCTGTAGATGAAAACTATCGCTGGAGCAGTAGAGGCTCACCACAGTGCCAGAGGCAGGGCTGGTCACTGACATGCTGTCAGATTTGTTAGCTAAAACAGATCCTTGGGGATTTTCATGACAGCTTTCCTTTCTGCACATTGATATTCCTTATTTCTGAATTATTCAGCATTGCTGCTGCTTAGCCAGAGAGTGTCTCTGGAGCATAATTAGCTAAACAATGGATAAAAACAGGAAAAAAGACATGTTCCAATTTTATATTCATTGTTTTGTGAGTACTTGAATAGCAGTTTAAAATACCAACTATAGTTCACAGGAACCTGCAAGCGAGGGCTGGAAAACTCTGGAAAAGATACCCTAGTCTCAGTCAAATTAATACCAAAACTCCTATGGTATGAAACAGGGAAAAGTTAAACCTTTCAAGACATGTAAAAACAGACAGACACAAACTAATGCTGACATATGACCTATCCTACATCTTTTAAGAGAAACAGGACAGTCCTTTTCTCCATGTGTTAAATACTTTGGTTGTTCTTTTTCCATGCCTTACCTCTTTTGGAAATTGAAATTAATTTCATTTTACCAAGATAATAATGAGAATATTTGACTAGTGTTGATCTACTACATAGCTGCTGGAGCTATGTTTTTCTAAAAAAGGAATAATGTTGCAGGATTGGGAGCTTGATAAGTTTTTGATTAGGTGTCTAGGTGCTTTAATGTTTTTCTCGTGGTCACTCAGAGTATTCCCAGTTGGTTTCTTTTCAATAAAAATAGACTGGTTTAGTTTTAAGAGAGCTGTATTTCTTCACAATGATTGGGACTCTCTAATCTATGGCAGAAGTTACTATGAGGTGTGCAGAATACATAACCTCTGTCTTTGCCATGGCTGAGGTGTGTGGAAGAAATAGGCTTTCCTGCTGGTCCTTGGTCAGTGCTAATCACTTTGATTTTTCCTTTGGAAGAGAGATGCTTGTGTCAGATGGCTGCTGGCTAAAATGAATCCTTGTAAGTCTCTGAGAAAACAATGTACACACTTCTTGGGGTTGAAACAAAATTTTAAGAAATGCAGTGAGAAAATTATTTTTTTAATTCCATGTGCACTTAATTAAAAGAAATTACTTCTTGTTTCTTTGACCTTTCACAAGGAACTTTTAAAGAAGGTCTTTCTTAAAAGCCTTTATTTGCATCACAAGTTTGAGTGTTAGGAAAGCATCCTACCGTAATAGAAAGATATTAATACTGAATTTAATAGATGAAGCACAGAACAAATGACTTACCATAGAACCTTCAAAGAGGAGTATCCAAAGAGAACACGGTTGAGGCCAAATTTTGTTACCATGTCTTAGGCCTTCTTCCCCCATTTTCTCCAGCTGTTAGCTTTATAACTTAATTAATTTAAAATAACTAGTTAATTAGCTCTTTGCATTAAATGATTTTTTTAAAAATCAAGCATTTCCTAAAATATTTTTGGACACATAGTTGTCATGTATATAAATTTAAGTTAATAACACAAAAACAAATTTTACCAATATTTAATAGCAACTAGAATCTCTTTCACTTTGTCTTCAGCTGATGGATACAGAGTTTAATTGTCTTAAAATCAAGTGGAAAATACATCTCAGCTTTCTGTGTACAGGCCTTATAGGAAAGCAAATGGCCTGCAGGATATTTACACTGAAGCAAGGACAAAGAGCAATGTCATACCAGGTGACTCGGTTGACTGGTCACAACAAATACAGCTCAAATATGGAACTTCTGATCCATGAAGATAAATTTCAAAATATTATTAATGAAATCATTTTGAGTGGCAAAGATAATCAGAGAAAAGTGCATGCAAATATTTTATAAGCCTAAGAAATGAACTGATTTCAACAAGAAAAGCGTTTTGAATTTGAGATTTCCGAATGTAAATGTCAGTGTTATTGCAGACAAATGAGAAGAATCAGAAACGCTGGCATAAAGTCAAATGTTTTGCTAGAGTTCTTATGTTTCATCATTGTCAGAAGTAAGCTTGATGCCTGAGTAAAACATCCTGGAGGACAGGCTTAAAGCCAAATTAACCATCCATCCATATTAGCTACCTGCAGAAGTGATGTCAGAATTGGCTGCGGGGACACTCCAGCTGGTTCTCCAAATGAAATACTGAGTGTCATCAGCCTGAGTGCACCTTGCAGACACACTTTCCTGCCCTGAAGGTAGGCTTAGCACACTCTGATAATAACAACAACAAGCAGAGGAGGTGAGCCAGGGAAAAGTTGTTTGAGATGGAAGTTTTGCTGTCAGTGGCTTCCCCAGATTCTTCCAGAACTGGAGTGATTGTGTGACTCTGATTCCAAGCAACCAGAAACCTTCAGATCTGGGGCATCCTTGCAGGTGCCAAGGGTACTACTGGGTACAGTGTAACTGGAAAGGTGGGCATGTTCTTCTGGGTCTCAGAAGCAGCCTAAAAGTCAGAACGATCTCAGGAGAGCTCTACCGGGTACAGCAGATGCAGGGATTACCCCAGTGATTTGTAAATCTGATCTACTGTGAGGAGGAGGATTTGTGTGGTGTGCACAGTTATGTATTCTTGCTATGAAGTTTTGGGACAGGCAAGAGACAGGTTCATTGACTCATTCTGGATGAGGGAAGGAGGAAAAAGATGATGGTAGATGCTACAGAATACTTAATCTGTGTTTAAACCACCTGATTCAGGGGTGGTTATGGTGGCATTGAGTTGATGGTTAGACTAGATGATTTTGAAGGGCTCTTCCAACCTTGATTCTGTGATTTTGTAATCATAGGGAAGTGAATAAGGCTCTCTGATCACAAATCAAAAATTGGTAAAAAATACCAAATAGTGTACTTTAAGTTATCTAAAATGTAATAAAAATATTCATATGGGCTTGTCAGGAAGTGACCTTGTCATAGGACTTTAATTCCCTTCTTTGACGGGGGATGCAGTGCCATGAAACAGGGATAAAATGAGCTCCCTGCCACCAGGTCAAAGAGAGGATACTCCTGCTGTGGGACAGTCTGTCACACTGGTGGGTTGGTGCTGCCTCCTGTGCTTTACAATACCTGCCTCCAGCAGCCATGCAAACTTGAGAAAAGCCACTACAGTCAGGAAAATTGTCTCGTTTTCTAGTGTTTGAGTGAATTCAGCAGTCTGAGAAAGATAAAGCTTTTGCTCCTTGGGGATAAGACCACACATGTGCAGGCTATAGCAGGAAGGGATAGAGGAGTGAGCAGGGAGTTCTCTCCCCTTGGGAGCAGCAAGACATTAGATACCTTAAGCCATATTAGGAACTTGGCTTTTTAAAAGAATAGAGAGGCAGTGATTTTGATCTCCCTTCCAAGGCTTTTGGTGTTGACAATATTGCTTTCTCCTAAAGTTGGTAGAGTGTGGACACACCTTTATCATCTTTATTTTTCATCAGATGACCACGACAAGCTGAGAAGTGGTTGTCAAAGAGTAGCTCTGAATGGTTCGATGTTAAACTGAAATTGTCTCAAATATTGATACAGGTCCCTGAGGGAAATGTCTCTACAGAACCCCACATCCTTGTTGGGTGCCTTCATTGATTATCTGAACAATAAATATTTAAAACCCAAGTAAGCTAGCATTGGCAGGGACTTACAGGTTTTTGAGAAGATGGTCAAAATGCAGTCCTGATTGGTCCTGGGAAATTAAAGAAATAATTAGAAGAAAATAACATGAAATCCTGCAATGAAAAGCAAAGAGTGCCACAGCTGAGGAGAAATTTAAAGCATAAGTGCAAATAGCTAGTTAGTCAGCACTGTGACAGGAAAGGATGAAAGGGTTATATTGTTAAATAGAGTTCAGTTTTCATCATGTGATGTGTTAACATCCATAAAAATTGCAGGTAGGTATTCCAGTCTGTGTATCTGTCACGGATGCATTGCTGTATCCAGATTTGACCACCATAGCTGGGAACCATGGAATAGTGGGTTGGAGAGTCCAGATGGACTTCAGAGCAGAGGGGACTGAGAGGGAGGACATTGTGTCTTTCTGATATGGAAACTGTAATTAAAACAAGGATAGTGTTGAGTTGTTCCCGTGGAGTCTGGGGCAGGGTTTTCACAGTTGTAGCTTTGTTCCCCCTTTGTTTATTTCCTGAAGTTTGCATCAGGCAAAGGCAGTCTGTGACATGATCAAGGAAAAGACTTTGGCTGAAGTTCATCGGCCCTTAATATTTTACAGAGGTTGTATAAAACTTCAGTGGCAGTGGTGGTTTACTTGTGTACTGTTTATTTTTTTGCTATGAAAATTGCTTTTCCACAGACAAAGAAAAGTGCTTAGTGATTTGTTAAACTCTCCAGCTCAGTCAAGGGACTTAATTTAGTAACTGAGACGGGGGAGGAGTGTTGTTAATTCACTGATGTAATTCATTTATGTGTTTGTTTCCTAAGAGGGAAACATAACATAATAATAATAATGAAACCTTTTGTGATAAAGTCAGTTTGCAAGGCTTACAATAACAGGGAATGTTTAATTTGGAAAAGTTTTACTTTAAGATTTATAATACTGTAAAGCAATTCAAAGAAAAATGCAAATATATTCCAAGGTAATGTTTGGGGCATGTGTGAAATGTTTCAAAGGATTTTTTTTTAATGTAGCTTCCTATATAATAGTCCTGGAAACATTTTATTCAGTATTATAGGTCAATATAGAGGCCCAGCTAGAGTGGCTTAGTGACCGAGGAAAGCCCTTGTCATTTATCAGTTTCTAAACAAACATCTCTTTTGCAAGAGTTGATATTTCAAAGGATTATTTACATCAGCAGACAAACCAAGCACTTCCTGAAAATGGATTATTTCTGTGTTTTACTACTTACTGCAGTAGATCGCATGCTGACTTCATATTAGAAAAAATATATTTAAAAGACTTTACATTAGTCTCCACCTAGAGTACAAATTAGCTGTGCTTCATCAATAGAACTATAGCTGGAAAACTGCACTCCAAATCTCTCATGCAAGGAAAAAATGTCCATGATTATATTCCTTTCTCTGAAACAGGAGCTTTTTATTGCATACATTATTTGTCAGGGATATGATACATATTTCTTGCTGCATACTTGGCTGTTGGCTTTTGTCTTGATAATGAAGTACATACACACATGCTCTGAATGGATCTTGACAGTGGAGTGAACTTCATTATTCCACAGAGAGGTGAAGGAATATTGGCTCAGTTGCGCAGTGTTCATCATGTGGACACCATTGCTCATGGCAATGGGAGTTTGTGGAGAATGGCATTATTCATTTGGAGTTCTGCCTGGCACCCATCTTTATTTTTAGTGCACAGCAAATAATGTGATGATCTTGAAGAACTACCAGGAATGCATGCATGGATCTTGTGCTCACATCTACTGTGTACTTTCAGAGTTTTTCAATTTACTGAAACAAAAATAGGAAGACTTTTTTCACTGTCTGCTAATTTCCTTCTTAGTCATCACTTCAGACGGCATGTGTCTGTATCCTACAGCAGACAGAGCGTGTCTTTAAGAACTTCAAAAAGCCCAAACAGGTGGTGCATCTCTTTGACTCAATAAATCCCCCAGGAAGTAAAATCAAGTCTCAAGATGAATCCCTCCCCTGTGATGCAGGAAGAGGAAGGTTGCTTTGTGTGTTGCTTCTGCATGGGGACTTGGAGTATTCTGTTTTTCTCCTTGGAAAACACAGGTGTATAACCCACTCCTAGATTAATGGGAAGGTATCTAAAGGGTATTGGTACAGACAGGGTGATGTATGGAGGAAGAAGCCTGCTAATGCAGAGCATGCTGTGTCAGATTTGCTTGAAGGTCTTCTTCCTGCTCTGGAAAGAGAAGCAATGAAGACAAAATGCTGACCTCTGTGGAGCTCATTCTTCTTCTAAGAAAATGTACTTAGTCTTTCTTTCTTGCTATTATTCTTTGTCAAGAAATTGTACCTTCCAGGTAGAGCGGGTTTTGGCCTCCAGGAATAGTTGCACCTGCAAGTGATTGAAAGATGTTGTCAGGAACCCACTTCACCTAAGCCCAAAACACCATTTAGTTGTGACCATATCGCTTTTCTGTCTCTATGGAGAGATTAAGCCACATCACTGGAAAACAAACTAAGTTATGAATGGAGTTCTTTTTAGCAATACTTGAAAACCGATTTTTTCCCTTTGGCTTGTTTGCTTTCCCACTTGCTCCTAATATTAATTGTTAATGGAATAACATTCTGTGTAATTACAGTGGAAGCATGGTTCTGGCTTTAAAGTGTAGGTATGAGGAGAAAATATTTGTAGTGTTCTATTTTATTTTATCTTTATTTATCAGCATAGCATTCAGAAGAATAGCATCCTGTGTATAACTGCAGAATGAAAGCTTTAAAAGCAATTCTGTCAATACTAATAATTTCAATCTTTGACCTGCAGTTCTGTGTTTCATAATGTACTTATTTGTTTTGCAATTTGGATTTAATTGCATGTCTAAGAAGGCTCATGCATAACATTCTTCCTTTAAATCTTTCATTAGGGTTTTCTTTCTTGCCAGCAGAACATGGCTGAATGCTACAACAGCTGCTTTACAGCCATAACTCTTCTGTCTTATTGCTGGTAATGACAGCCAACAATTTACTATGTGCATTAAGTTTGGTTCTGTGTTGTTGCCTAAATGAAGTTTTTAGGAAAATATTTTCACAAATGTAGGACAACAAATGTCAGACTGACCTAATTACTGTTCTTCCCAATATTTTCTAGGGGCTCCCTTCAATTCTGCTAGCTGGAGATGAGTGGCTTGAAAATGTATTCTCTATCAAAATATTCAGATTTATTATCTTGGTCTTTATGACATCATAGTTCTTATTTCTGTTTACGTGGTAGTGAGGGATTATTTTTATATTTTATATTACTTACAAAAGTAAGTGGTAGGAGTGAAACCTGCTGGTGAGATCCATGCTCCCCAGTTCACACCAGCTGCAGAGAGAAGCATCCCCTGAGAGTTTTTCAGGGAACCTGGCAAAGTTTCCTAGGCAGGGTTTTGGGGAACGAGCTATAGGACAGGATCAAAGCCAAGTATTCAGGGGACTCAGATCAAGAGACTATCTGTCAGTAATTATCTAGATTATACAGACCCCGTTTGTTTGAGATGGTGCTTGTGGCCAATTATGGAGAAGATCAAGTGAAATGACAGTTTCAGTGGGGTCAGTAGCTGCCATTTCTGACAAAGATTTTTCTGATTGTTTGTGATGCAGGATTTGCTTTTTCTGTTGGTTTTTTTGTGTCTTGGTTTTTGGTGGGTTTGGGGGTGGATTATTTTGTAACCCCTTTACAATAAAGCCAGTCTAGGTTAGATTTGCTCAGCTGGTTAGAGCACATTGCTAATAATGCCAAGGTTGTGGGTTTGATCCCTGTACAGGCCATTTACATCTGGGTGCCTTCCAACCCAGAAGATTCTATTATCTTCTCACCACTTAGAAGAGTTATTACTGTTCAGCTTACCTTCTTGTCAGTTCAGGATTTGATAGACCCTTTTTTGTGCTTTCTAATGTAATTCTGAAATGATAGTCCTATCATCAGTAGCACATTTTTGTAAATGATTTGGGCATTATTGATTGCCCAAATCAATTTCTCCAAATCTTGAGATGTTTCTTAAAATAACCATAACACTTATTTTTTTTTCATATATTATTAGTCTAGATAAAATGCAAAAGAGTATTTTTTTCTCAAAGCAAGTTTTCTGGAGACAGGAGCCTTGGGGTTTGAGTTAATGCATTTACATTGCTTACATGTTATTGATTTCAGTTCTCAATTTTTTTCTTGCAGTATTTTCCTTATAGATATCTATAGATTAGGGTGACCCCTATTGGTCCGTGTGCCATGGCAGGCAGTGGGACAGTGCTGGCACAAGAGTGTCTGGGCTGTGTGAGCTTCCAGATCCAGGAGAGAAAAAGCTTACAAGGCAGCTGCAGTCTCTGTTGGTGAGTCACCTAAAAGTCAGCTATTTACCCAGTCCAGCCTGAGCCCATATCATCTCCCATTATCCTGCTTTTGAATTACTCCCAAAGGTCCCCTTCTGCTAGCTGTTCTTAGGAATGTATCATGTACCTTCCAGCTAGCAGAGAATTCTTGTGGGCAGCTCCTTGGGTGGAGGAGGTTGGCTGTCTCACTTGCACTGTGCAGGGATTCTCATTCCCAGCTCTGAGATCAGTATGGTTTGCTCAGCAGTTTCCACTATGGCCTGTGTAAATTAGCACAGCTCCATGGCAAACTGATTATCTGTGTTTGCCTTCAAAGTCAGGTGCAGAGTTCACATACTTAGCTTCATTTCACTGAAACTGATAATAAACCAGGAAGATTCATTTCTCTGGTTTTCCACAACTTGTCCATCTTTACAACATCAAATTAAAAGCAGATGCTATCATGGGACAATCAAGTGCTCGACCTCATCAGTTTTCAGCTCCTTCATCCTCCATTGAGAAGTACTTTCCAGTGTTTTTTCTGTCAGTTCTATATTTGAAAAACTGCTTTCACTGCTTCACAGTTTTTACAAGAAAATATTATTGTGCCTCTGGTGCAGACTGGGAGAAATCTAATGCCTGGCTCCCCATTACCCTCCAAAATAGGGTAAAACAGCAAATTGTAAAGCTTTAATAAATGTCAGTGATGCATCTAAGAGAACATTTCCAGGATCCCAGAATACCTTTGGCTGCTTATTAGCCTCTTCAGGCATAATTTTTTTTGCCTTCTTAAAACTTAATGTTCATGAAATCTTTGACCACTGGCAAATGGATGACCCACTTTTTGTAGCAATGGCACAGCTACACAAGCTCCAGCCTCCCTCCCTGTCAACATAGAACCTTTTCAGGCTCCTGCATTAATCCCCAAAGACAGAACTAAATTAAATATTAAAATTACCTTTTGTCCCCACTTCCTGCTTGTGTTTGAAGCAGTGTCTGTGCATAAGGGCAGAGTGGGAGCAGTTGCTGGCAGTACTATGGAAGAGCTGATCAAAGGAACACCATTCATCCACATCCTCAGCTCCATGGCAGATCACAGCCATATCATTAATTGTGTGTCCCATCTGGTTAGCCTAGTGTGAGAGCTCTGTCTGCTTGAGTCAGAGTTGCCAGGGGCAGTTTATGGGACCCTGAAGAAAAGCCAATTCCATCAGGATGCTCGGCAGCAGAATTTTTAGAGACTTTGCTGAAAAATCAGGAGAAGGTTATTGTAACTATACTTCGACTTATTCAAAATTTTTGCAACTCAGAAATGTTCTGGAAATGACCTTCACTAACTATTCAGTCTGATCTGGTGTGTGAGCAGTGGCAGGAACAGAAAAGAAAAAACCCCTGGAACTCCAGGTGCCATTTCCTTACAGTGCTTCAATACTAACACTTCTCATTTGCCCACCTGAATCAATTTGGTGTCACACAAACAAAGCCGCAGACTCAGAATACTGCAGGAGATCCAGAACAAGCAAAGGCTTCTCTTTTGTGTGGAGTTTATGGTGGTGTTTGCAATTCAGCTGCCTTTTTTGGTCTTTTTCCAAAGTTCCCAACTGATACAATTATACACGTGGTGCTATACAGTAGCATGTAGCATGTTTATTAGAAGGCGTTTTTTTCCTCACCTGTCATTCCTAAAACCACCCCAGCTGCTGTTTTTCCAGCCCCCATGGAGTTCATATGGAAAAATGAAGGTGGGAAGGCCCTAGCCTTGCTGGCCCTGCCCACAGAGCAGACACTGCAGTGTGCACGCTGTGCTCCTGCTGCCCTGCTCTGCTCGGGAGGCTGTGCTGTGAGGTGTGAGCAGTGCACACAGGGCTGGTCCTGAAGCAGGGGTCCTGATCGCCAGTGTGATGGCACTTTTACACCTCATGTACAAAGCTGTCTTGGGTAGGCTGTGATGTCTTTAAATCTACTCTAATCTGCAATAAGTACATCATGTTTTAGAGTTCTAGAAAACATAGAGCTATAGTAATCCAAATAGCTTAGCCAGAGTCACCTGCAACTTCTGACAGCAGACTCCTAACTGATTGGATTTGTAATCATTATTCATCTAGGAATCTGTCTTGTGAGGACAAAGTCTGAATTAAAGGACTATTTTGGAAATAAGAACTTATTTTCAGGCCAGTGGTTATGTTTCAAAAGGACTCATTTATTATCTTTAATGAAATTGAAAATTTCTCCTTGAGTTTTGACTTTGCTTATGATGCTATACTGGGCTTAATTAAATCAATAAAGCAAAAGTAAGCCCTGGAATATAATTCTCTGGTTTATATCTCTCTGCCTAAAGAGGGGAAGAAAACATTGGATAGTAATTCTGTTCAGATACTGCCCCCATATATTCTGAGATAACTTCCTCGAAGATAGTGATGGGATTTAATGAACTGTTGTTATTCATAGAAACATAGAATCAAATCAAAGCTTAGCAAAAGCCAGGAAGCCTAAAGTTCCTATTTTAGGGACAGTTGATACTGTTTTGCCTCCAGTCTGTCCTTATTTCTACATTTAATTTTCAAAGGTTGTTTTCGAGGGACAGCTATGAATGCAGATAATACCCATCAATATGAAAAGGTGCCAAACTGACAGAGCTGTTTCAAATTGTGTTTGGAGGTTGTTTTTGTTTTCTCCAGCAGTTCTTGCTTCCTACTAATAGATTGAAGGATTTTTTGCTGCTGTTGAGCTCCATGTGTCCAAGATCCATCCCTCTTTATTACATGAATGTGACTCAGCTGAGGTGCTGCTCTCAGCTCTGCTTTCTTGCTTTTGCAGCACTCAGGCCTCAATCTTGTGTGACTGCTTGTGTATTAGATTTGTCTCTTTAGTATGACTTCCAGCTGTTAATTTGCTCCTCGGTTTTATCCTTCTGAACACCATTGCCTGCAGGACATTTCCAGAAGCTTTCATTTATTTTTTGCTTCAGGATGTTCATTTCTGCTGACCCACCTGCTTAGTCTGAATGCTTTAGATCTCCTCTAACAATAATTCAGATCAATTTCCCTTGGATTATGAGAGGTAATTATGGGAAGGGGAAGCCTTTTCTTCAGAGTCTCCCACCTCTACCCAGCTCGTATCTTTTTCATTAATTTTCTAAATAAGAGAGAAAAGGCTAAAGGGGCCTCATCACCCACACAAGGACTCATTCCATGTGATTATAGAGAGACTTGGGAGTTAAATTTAATACAACTTGGCTGCTACATGTTTCAGCACAATAATCATTTGAACTGGTAGTTTACATACATTTATCTAGGGTAAAAGTTCAGAAAAAGGGACATTTGAATTAAAAAAGAAAGAGTAACTGCCATAAGCTAATGTCACAGAGACAGGTTTTACTGTCTGAATTTTGATGACTTTATAAACATTGGAATGGGTCATGTTGTTAGATTGGATAAAAGATAGAACAATGCCTTACAGAAGTATTAAATTTAAAAGAGTTGGTATATTCAAAATATTTTTAAATGATATTTTATTAGAGAATTAAGTATATAAAAGATTCCACTTTTTTTTTTTAACCTCTTGAGAAATTCAGGAAGACATCAATATTCATTTCAGCTCCTTCAACGTCTTTTTCTATGCACAGTATAGAAACTGTCTTTAACTGGAGCAACCATTAAGTTTTTATTCTTGTCATTTATTTTCTTAACCTACATCACTTTCTTGCCACCTGATCAACTCATGTTAATTTCAGTTTGGTTTACTTTTGCATTCACTTCCCCCGAGTAGCCAGGTCTGTCATTTGCATTACACATACATAAATTTTAGTTTTCAGTTTTATTAGAACTTTTATCTAGGATTAGTGTCAGCTTCTGCTATTTGCTTTAGGAAGCTTTGATGCAGTATCAGGAATCACTGCAGAGAGGACCTGGAGCAGTCACCAGTGAAACAAGGCAACCGAATTAATTCACTCTCCTGAGGTGCCTTCATATGGTATCACTAGGGTGAAGGGACACTTTTTGCTTAACAAGACATTGAAATTCATTATAAAAAATTCAGAAGCCTAGCTCAAAGCTGCATTCAGTAGGTCACCGGTCATTTCTGGGGCTGCTGCTGTGCCAGCAGCAACATGGCCCCTTTCCTCCTTTTCTATGACATCCCTGACACCACAAGGTCAGTGGGACCCAGTCCTGGTTGCTGTTGCGGGCTGACATTTGCCTTGTTTGAGTATAACAGTGGGTTTGGCACTGAAGGTCAGTTTGTCAGATGGATCCTGCATGAGATAGACTCCTCTCTGCAGCGTTCATCCGTCTCTGTTCAGTAGCTCAGCACAGAGCCTTTAATCAGTCTGGATTATACAGAGAGGTGCAGAGTGCAGTGTGTGCCATTCCCTGGATATGATTATAATGGCCAAATTTCAGCTGTTTTGGGCAGGTGGTTTCCATCATTGTACCTACTGTGCATGTCACCTAGCACAACTGCTTTCCTGTTTTCATTTCCCTCATTTTCCTTCCGCAGGCTGTCAAAGCTTCTCTTCCCTTTTCACAAATCCTCTAGTTCCACTGTATGTATCACTCTTGCAGTGTAATGATTCTAAACCCTGCTATGCAGTTCACTTTTTTGCAACATACCACATTTGTTTCTAATGCAAGTAACTTCACACTCCTTTGAAGTTCATGTCATTTTTCTCTAACCTTGAAAATTCATAGGTGAGATTATCTCTTCCTTCCTCTGCATGTTAATTGCAAGCAGTTATAAAAAATCTTTGCTGGCTACAGTTTGAGCTTCTGCTACAGTTCTTTTAGAGCACTTTTTGGTTTAACCTATCTTTTCACATTAAGCATTTGCCTGCCTTTTTCTCAGTCTATCTTTTTTTTGCAAAACAAGTTTTGTAGGGTTTCGGGGGCAGCATTTACGCTCTAACTAAATCAAATTCTTCTGTCTCAGCACAGCAATCTTTGACCAGTTAGGCAATTTTCTTCGATCAGCTAGCTTTTACTTCCAATATTGTTCTTTCAGGTATGTTCAGTGAGTCTGTGCAGTAGTTCTCATGTGGAAGTTTTTTTACAGATATTTTTAAGTTTAGCAACCTTACCTTTCCAGCTCTTCTGATGTTTTAGGAATCTTTGCCCTTTTAATGTTTTGACCATAAGCACTTTACAGCTTTCCACTGTAATTACTCACATAATATTGTGCTATAATAGCTCAAGTCTGATTGTTTAGGCATCTGAGTAGGACATTTCATGAAAAAATTTCTTCTACAAACATAGCTTTGTACTTGACATTTCTATACAGAGGCCACTAAACAAGAGATTAATTCTTCTCCTTTGGGCTCAGTGCAGTTCTTTTATCTGTGTAAGTGATCCTATTGATACATAAGGACTTTTCATATCGGCCATGATTGCAAGACTGGACTCTTGTCTTCATATTTTGGAGACAATTTAAGGCCTGTTCAGCAGTAGCTGCTTGTGGCATGGAGTGGAATTCATGCTGTGCCACGCGCTCAGTTTCACACAGCTTATTACTAATTCCACTCTAATGAAAACCAAAAGGCCATCCTGCTTTTCCTCTTCGTTGCTCTTCCTACAAAACAACAAATGTCAGAACATCTTGTGGAATAGGAATTAATGGGGCAGCATTACATTCAATTTTTATTTTTTTTTAAAGGAAATGCAAAAATTATGAGTTTGCTGTTCCAGTCCTTAGGTAGTTTTGTTAATGGCAATAAATGTTCTGAACTTTCACATCTAAAGAACAAGGGGTTTTGTTACTCAGTATTTATCACTGGCAAAAATCTACAGATTCAAATATAATTTGTAAGTATTAGCCAATTATCTTGCAGTTTTAAGTCTGTGATTTTTTCATCTTTCCTCTGATTTACCTGTGGCAATTGCCTTTTTATAGGCCATTCACTGTACTGAGAGAAATGCTAAGGAAAAATATCTATGAGAACTAGGGAAATCCTGCATTTTCCCAGGGATTTCTGGGATTACATTTCTTCTGTCAGTAGCAATTTAGTTGTAAGCATTCTCTATGTAAGTCCTTCTTTATAAAAGGACATTATGTTTTGATTATTTAAAACCTGAAGTCGAAAAGGACATGTTGTAAATAGATTTACTTTGGTAGGAATTGAAAATGTATTGTTAGTCGTCAGAATCCCCAAGGGAAGGTTTCTAATAAAAACTCTGTTGAATTTATTCATATGTGGAAATACAGTCAATATTGAAACATGAAATGTCAATAAAAGTAAAAAAGTATTAGCATTCAGTGTATGTTACAGGCACAGCCTTGCCAGTTTGGATTTTATTTCGCAAAGCTTTGTTTCTCAAAGCTTCTATGTGCTTTTAAAAATGTAATCGCTAAAGGAAAATGAAATTAGTCTGTAAGAGTCATGAAAATGAGTAGTTTAATTTTTTTAAGCTATCATATAGAAGTGAAAGGAAAATTATCCATAGTGTTTCTCATTACCATGAATGCAAATGAGGGGATAATTTTCTAACATTCATGCATGGGGATTCACTAGCTGCCTGATGGTGGAAGAGACCACTCAGCTGTTTGCTTGCTATTTCATCATCTCTACTGCCTTGGATAAAAGAAAGCAGTATAAAAAAGTGTTAAGGCAGAGAAAATATGGCAGAATGTTCCATTAACATGATGTCCTCTTCAATAAACTTCTAACTTATGCATGGATTTCTGAAACATGTACCAGTCCCAAGTTCACTGCCAAATCCTAAATCAGTGGCAAAGGGGGAAGTTTTTATTTTCCAGTCAGGACTTCAGGGATGATACTATCTGCTTCCATAGCCCCAAACAAACCACCAGTAATTCAAAACAAAAATGCCCCCGGATAGAATAATTTTCCCTTGGGGCTTCACTGTTACAAGGCACAGGGCATAGGATCCAGTTCCATGTCTGCTCTCTGCTAAGAAAACATTGCCTGAAAGCCATCCAGGTCTCCCATGGCTTTATCTTTTCTCTCTGTGATGAGCCATCAGCATGAATGTGTTCCTTCTGGCCTCTTGGTCTAAAACTCGTAAGGCTAGTGTTGGTCTGCATCGATGGAATTGCAGAGTTGGGTTGGTCTTTCTTTAGTGTGTTGTTTCCCTCCTGTTCAGCATAGATGCCTTTGTATTATTCCCTTTCCGCCACAACTTGAAGGAATCAGCGAGCAACATTAGAATCCTGAGAGCTGTCAATGTATTTACTGCATTAGAAATGTGGTCTTCTTGGTACTGAAAGAAAAAGGAAAGAGAAAATGCTTGTTTTCCAATACAAAGTTCCTGCTTATAAATTTGCAATATGTTGTTGTCATTATTCTCTAACAATAACTTTAAATATCTCGTTTGTTTTCTATACTGTGAGTGAAAAAGACTGAGTTAATTGAAGAAAATTCCACATATTTATTAATGGAATAAATGGAAACAGGGGGAGCATAGCAAATTATTTGCCTATAAGTCACAATACCACTGTGAGACACATTTGAGGAGTTTGAAATGCTCAGGAAAGCAGATGTTTAACTCCCAATAGCTTCTCTTCAGCCATCCTCTTCCACCTTTCTGCCTTTCTGCAGCCAGAACCTATGAGACTGAAATGAACTGAAAACTTTTGCTCACTTTCAAATGCACATTACTTCACATGGAGTACTGAGACTCATTAAGTACTTTGGCAGGTTTCCAGAGTCCCTTTCTTTCTCTGTTACTTAGCAACAAACAGAACTTTTGGGGGGGACTGTTGGTTTTTTGGGTTTGGTTTTGTTGGATTTTTTTTTTAAAGAGTTTGTGCATGACTGTCTACCATTCTGTAGATCTACCACATTGCCTGTTTCTCATCTAGAGCCCCTTTTTGGATGAATAAAGGTAAATATTGTTTGGTTACACTACTGTTCATCTATGCCTTTCATGGCTTCCAAATTCAAACAACATTTGCACAAACACACTCAGAGGCACACACACATGGTCCTAACATCTTCATTGTTGTTTGTGTTGCTTTATTCATCCTTCAGGTCCCCTGTAATGGCTGGAGGCCTCTTTGCCGTTAACCGGAAATGGTTTTGGGAGCTGGGAGGCTATGATCCAGGATTAGAAATATGGGGAGGAGAGCAGTATGAAATCTCCTTCAAGGTAAGTCATCAAGCCACTTTATAGAATACTTCCTTGCTGGTGTTATCATGATGCTTTCATTCATCTGGGATTCTGTCTTTTAACTAAAACAAATTTAATGCAATACTTTTTTTTATTAGGGGTTTCCACAGTGCCATAAACAAATGCTCCAGAAGCCATACAAAAGTCACACTGAGTGCAGCTCCCTCTGAAAACGTGGTAGTTTACCACTGTCAAAGAATGAAGTTCCACCTTTTTCCTTTCATCAAGTCTTCTCCACTTACCTTTGCTCAGATGCTGTGTTTGTGCTCAAGTATTGAGCTCAGTTCAACAAGCCAACTTAGAACTAATCCAGCAAGAAAGAAAATGGAATAATTTTTCTGTCCAAATCAACAAGTTTAATCATCTCTGGGGATAGGGTCCCCTGGAGCAAGCTCAAGAAAATGGGTGGAAATAGAGAAAGTCATAGGAAAGAAAGACTCCTTTCAATAGCAGTGATCACTAGAGCAGCTCAGCTGCCATGAGCTATTTTCTGCAGGCCAGCTGTTCCAAAGCACATTTTTTAGAATTGCATTTAAATTATTGTAATGACATATGGGGAGTTTTCATGTGCTCAGGTTATGTACAACCAGCCATGTTATAGTATATCCTCATATCCTGGATGTGGACATGTGTATTGAAATCAGTTACTTGGCAATTACGTGTAGAACTGAAAGTCTTGTTACTTTCTACGTGTAAAACAGGCATTTGTATTAATTTGCTGAAGACTAACATGTCTACCTTTGAAAACTGAGTTTATTTTCCAGTTTGCCCAAGGACATCAGAATTTTACTTCATGGTCTCTACATGCAAAGTTTTTCAAGGACTTGATAGAGTTTCATGACATAGATGATTTGATTCAAACGTATTTGGATAAGGCTTGGAACTGAAATAACAATTCAAATTTAGCTCCAGGATCTTTCCAGCCTACTTCCAAACTCTGTCAGTTTAATGCTCTTTAAAGAAATTTAGCATGTCAGCCATGACTAATATCAGATATCTTGCTGATTCGGAGTTTCAGCTGTAATTAAAACAGCATTGAGGCCATTCTGTTGAATGAAATGTACAGTGTTACCCAGCACTGGGTTTCCAGGCTGTCTTTATAGGAGTTCCAAGAACAGCAAAATGTTTGCATTAACTGACTTACTCTCGTGTTTCTCCAAATCATTTTTATGCCCCAGCAAAATAAAACAGGAAGGCAGAGGAAACTCAATAGCTAGACCATATGTTTAGAATATATTGATTTACCTTCTGTCCATTTAGATTGTTTCAGAGGTGAATATAAGTAGTTACTTGTAGCTGTCACAATGGTCACTGACAGGTCACCCATGATGTTATTATCATATTTCAAATATTCCTTTTATTCGTCATTGCAAAGAATATACTTATTGTTCTCTCCAGACTTTGTATAGAAACCATGGTAACACAACTGGAAATTGAGATATCAGATTGTCCCAGGGTGTTTTTTTCAAGTGGGTGATTTTTTTTTTAAGGCAGCTGTGGCACACTGAGTCTCATTTCAGTCATATCTCTGGGTCTATCTCATAAGTATATAATGACCTTAGGGTCCCTGTCCTTTCTTACTAGTGTTAAAAGAAGAAAAAAACTGTCTTTAGAAATTACTGCCAAATAGAAGTAAATTCCTATTGGAAGAATTTAAGATATGTCAGTTTTAAAAAGAAGATTGCTGTTTGGTTTGGAATAACAAAAATTGGAGAAAAATTACAGAGGTGGAAGAGAGAAACAGAAAGGACTGGGGTTTATTATGTCAGAATCACCACTATCAGCTTGGGAAAGGTTTCTGCTTCAACAAGTTCTACTGTAGCTATACATTCAGTCATCTTAAAACTCATTTTAATGAGGACAATTTAGCCAGATAGTTCAATTTACCAGATTTGTTCACAAAACTCGGTAAGATGGCAGACTTGCAAACCATTACAAAGTCAGTGTAAAAAGCCAGACAACCAGACTGGTTCAGTTTCTTTGGCTTCACTTGAGTGAATTTGAAATGACTATTTATTCTCTCTTAGACCATCCACATCTGTGGACGTTCCATGCCTGTGGAAGTGTTGTCGGATGGGTGCCCTGTATTGATGCCACATCTTACATTAATTTGCTTGGCAAACAATTATTTGGAGTATTCTGGATGGTGACACAGCTACAAACTTTCTCAAAATATGACCTCTTCATTAAATAGTTTCTTAGATTAATTTTTACAAAAGGAAGTGTTCAGGATTTTATTTTTTGGCAATACCAGGATATTTTTTTTTCATTAAAAAGGTATATGACATCTTGCTGACAGTAGTCTTCCGTGTGTGCTAGACTTGTGAAAGCTGGCAAAGCACTGGAACACACCTGATTAATAGCATCTCTTCACAATAACAAGGAAAGGTACTATTTGGGAAATCCTAAATTTAAATCTGTTAGACAGGTACAGTTTACGTAGTAATCACCACAACACAGAGAAGCAAAAGACAATAATGTCCTGTGTTTCCTGAAGATCCTTGTGGTTGACCTTGGCTGTATGCCAGGTGCCCAGCAAATCTGCTCTCACACCCACTTCCTCACTTGAATAAGGGAAAGGAAATACAACAAAAGACTCATGGATCAAGATAAGGAGAGGGAGAGATCACTTATCAGTTACCATCATGGGCAAAGTTGACCTGACCTGGGGAGAAAATATTTTATTACAAATGAAATCAGAGTAGGGCAATGAGAAATAAACCCAAATCTTAAAACACCTTCCCTCCACCCCTCTTTTCTTCTCAAGCTCAACTTCACTCCCTGTTTTCTCTACCTCCTCACCCTCAGGGGAACAGGAAATGGGGGCTACAGTCAGTTCATCACATGTTGTCTCAGCCGCTCCTTCCTCCTCAGAGGGAGGAGTCCTCACACTCTTCCCCTGCTCCAGCATGAGGTCCTCCAGGGGCAGCAGGTGGATCTCTGGGATCTCTGCTCCACCATGAACCTTACAGGGGCTGCAGGGGCACAGCTGCCTCACTGTGGTTTTCACCACAGGCTGAAAGGGAATCTCTGCTCCAGCACCTGGAGCACCTTCTTCCTCTCCTTCTTCCTGACCTTGATGTCTGCAGAGCTGGTGCTCTCACATATTCTCACTCCTCTCTCTGGCTAAAATTGCACAATAACTTTTCCCTCTTCTTAAATCTGTTACCCCAGAGGTGCTACTGCCATCACTGATGGCCTTGGGCAGGGGCATATCTGTCCTGGAGCCAGCTGCCATTGGCCCTGTTGAACCTGAGAGAAGCTTCTGGCAGCTTCTCACAGAAGCCACCCCTCTTGCCCCCCTGCTACCAAAACTTGGCCGTGCAAACCCAATGCAATCCTTTGCACTGGGCATTCCTTAGGCATTGTAAATCACCTTAACAAAAATGCTAATGGTGATCCCCTAGCCTCTTGAAGGTAGTCATCTGTATCTACAGTTGTTTTATCCTTATCCATGCCAATACATCTTCCAAATCCTCTTCATCCCTGTTTTCCAAAACACACCTCCAAGTTCGTTAATCCCTTTCTTTATCATCATTAACGTCATAATCATTATTCATTCCCTTCACATCTGTCAATCTTGGCAGGAGATAGGGAATGGAGGAGCATTACCACTTGTCTGTGCAGTTGTAATCTATATGAAGGACTGACAAATGTGGAATATTGCCAGTTTTCTCAGAATTTTAGAGGTGCTGGTGAGTGTTGTTGAAATACCCACAGTCATCAGTTCTCAGTTTACATGGTACAGTTTTAATATTTCCTGACAGGAAATCCCGCTGCACCTCCAGTAAATGGTTTTGCAATTTGTGAACCCATTGACTGTAGATTTGCAGCCAGTGATCCTATTTTTCAAATTTTTTTTCATTTAGCAGAACATTCTCACTGCATGTAAAAGTTCACAGGAAAATATTGTTCTTTTTCCTTTTCTACAACTGCCAAATCTGTTCTTTTGGCTCATATTTCAAGAAGAGTGGTTGAAAAATCCCATAAAATTTTTATATTCTTATTTTCTACCAATTTTTCAGCCTCACTGTTGTAATACATTTCTCCTGCTTGTAGTCCATCCCTCTTGCTCAATATGAAGAGCACCAAGTTGTCACCTTTGCATGAAATACTTTATATTCCTCTTCCATCAGTTTACTGGTTTTTTTTCCATTCATTTCAATGTCTCTCAGTATTGTCTGTCTTGTTATCGACTCTCAGCAGCAATATATTTCTCAATTAGTTTTGAAGCCTGATCCAAAGTCCATTCAGTATCCTCTAAATCCTTTGCATAATTTATGTTCCTTTTCCCCAGTGACACATCCTCCATTGCTTAAAAATCACGAGTCTCTTACTACAGTAATTATGATTACAGTGTAGCATATAGATTGGAATCTCTCTGTCTTGCACTCACAGTATTTACATTTTCCAGATAGTTTCCAGGCTGGATCACTCATAAACTGAAGAGATAAGGTAGGGGAACCACAAGAGAAGGCAGGATTCAATTCAAAAGACAAGAAGTGATGTGAAAAGAGAGTGATTCACCCAAATCCCACAGGAGCTGTAGAATAGAGGCAAAAAATGCATCTGTGACATCTAAACTCCAGGCAGGAACAAAGCCACATAACCATAGCCTAATTTCTTTTAAAGCTTATGTTAATGCCTGCTTTTTGTTTTCAACTATCCCTATAAATTGTTTTGCAACATTCTGTTGGAAGATGCCATATAAAGATAAATTGTAAGATAGTATCTAGTTGACACATAAACTACTCTTTTGATCTTTCCAAGCTAGAATTGCATTATTTTGGTTTCATCTTTGTTTTTTATACCTCAGCTGCAGACCAGATTCATTGCTTTTGTAAGAAGGAGACATTAACGATCCTGAGAGTTTCATTGCTTCTGATATAATTTTGCCAAATGTCCCACACCACCTGAATTCCTTTCATGGTACACTGGAGGTCTGTAATATTTAACACAGAAGTCATTCTCCAATTTCTTGCATTTATTTCATGTGACATAAAAATGCACATTTTAAAGACAAAGTTGCCAGAATTGATCTTCTCAGGAAAATATAAAAAATGCTTTTAATACCATTCTGAAGCTGAAAGATAAACAGGAACAGCTGCTAAATATCCTTCAAGGCAGCCCAAGATTCATTTCAATTACCCTGCACAGCATACCTCAGGTGCAGCACAGCATTTTCAGGTTTTATATCTATCAAATATAAGCCTAATACAGTGTTATTTCCTCCCACTTGTTATTGCTTCAGCATATCTGACTGGGGTTTTTTCTAATTCCTTTTCTCCTTTTTTTTTCAACAGTTATCTTACTGCTTTAGAGGAAATGCAATATATGTCTACTGCAGCTCTCATTGCCTCAGTTAAAGTAATACTGGCCTGTATATATATATCTATATATATAAAATTTCTGCTCTCTTGTCTTTTAAATTTGTTCTGGGCCTAAACTTTGAGTCACACTGCTATGCTGTCCATCCTTTAAAGGCTAAGAAGCCTTGATTAATCACAGCAATAACTTGTCTAGCCTTTGAAATGACACCTTCATTTCAAAACAAGAACAAATAGTAAACATAGGTCTGTGCTTTCATTGGTGCACTGGGTTGTTTGAAGACAGCCACAGAGAGGAAATTCCCACTAAAAAAAGTACAAGTGATGTAACATACAAAGGAAATATTTTTAGAAAAGTCAGTAACGTTATTTAACACTTTTTAAATTATATTTTACTGTATTTATGCACATGTTTTCCAGGGAATTAGCTGACATGAGATGAAACAGATGATTTCAAGGTTTATTTAATAGGCAAATTTTGCAATTTTTTTTTTAAAAGAAAATGATCCCCATGTCTACACAGCATGAGTACATGCAAGGTTGCTCTGGGCGGTAATGAACTATTTTGGCACAGAGGCAGTGCATTCATTTGGGTCTCCATTCCCAATCCAGCAGTAAACTTCCTCCCTGAGGAGGACTGTGCTCACTAGGAGAGGAGATGACATGTTCAGAGGCACCTACGCAGAACTCCTATGCGTTAGTCACCTCCGTGATGGGAGGTAGTAGGCAGCAGCTTCCCAATAGTGCTCAGCTCTGCCTGACTGCACATTGGCATCCATGGATTTTAAGGGAAAAGCCCAGCTTTCACTGGTTTCAAGCCTTCCTGAGACATTTATATTAGTGTATTTAGGTTTGCCCTGAACTGAGGTTAGGTCCTCATGCATTTCATCATCAGGTCTCGGATGCCATGGCTAAATGCTAAGGGACTGTAAAGGCTGAGACACAAATGATCTGTAAGAAGCAGCTTCTTAAATCGCTTTGTGATTTAAGCCTTCACTCTAACCCCTATTTTCTCCATTCACAGTATGCATAGCACAGTCAGTCAGGGGATGAATTCCAGGACCAGATAGATATGCCCACTATAACACGAACAGGCAAGCACAGTGAAAGTGGCTGAACTTAAAGTCCCTTCCAACCCAAATCACTATATTCTATTCTATTCTATTCTATTCTATTCTATTCTATTCTATTCTATATATTTTATAATTTATAAATGTATTTTGGTGTTGCGCAGTGAGATTCTGGGTGGGAGATTCTGCCACGTTACCATATCCCAGTGACCAGCATGCCAAGAAGGCCGCCATGATTGTGGGAGAGTCAACACAGAATGATGTGTTATTTTCACATGGCACATTAGTTAAAATGCTTTCTTTGCCTCATTTGTTTCCAGAAATCATTCTTTCATTTCCTTTCTGTCTGCTTTCCAGGTGTGGATGTGTGGAGGTGGCATGTATGATGTTCCATGCTCTCGAGTTGGACATATCTACAGGAAGTATGTCCCATATAAAGTCCCTTCTGGAACCAGCCTAGCACGGGTGAGTAATTGGGTCTTGCTGTTTTTCGTTTTCATTCATTATCAGTTTCTTCATTCCTTGTGAAACAGTTTCCAGTAAACTATTAAAATGGAAAATGAGTGTTTCTTTATTTTTCTGAAATGAGATGTGCAATTACTGCAGTTATTCTGCCTTTCAGAGATAAGACTGCCAAGAATAAAATGGAAGCTTAAAATTACAGGGTTGGACGTCTCGGCACAGAAACACGTTTCATGCAGATTCAAAAGAACCTGGGAATAACCTAAGGCTTGTGGTTCTCAAATTGCACAGTGTTGTCAGTCATAGTTTTTATAAGCAGGACCAATTTGAATGTACATTTTCTTATCAGTCAGCAGAACAGGCAGAATCTCATGGAAGGGATGTTTTCTGAGGCAAAAGGACTGAGTAACAATTGCTTGAGTGACTGTCTGATTATTGTGTAAAATCCAGTTGTGGAATACAGCCAGCTTGGAGCTGTGAGAGTGAGAAATTACAGGAGCTCTAGACATTTCTCAAAGACTACTGAACGCCTTCATATCCATGAGGGGCTTTTTGCTCAAGAGAAAATGTTCTGTAACTTTCTGGAGATGTTCACAGGATGTCAAAAGATGGGAGATGAAGGGCACAGATGTAGCTTCCAGGAAGATACTAGTATTTATTCATGCTTGAATTTAATCTTTTCTGGTTTAGAGGATTTTTTTTTTTTATAAAATGGCATTAATATTAAAGTCTGCATATTGCCATGGGGTAATATTTTATGAATCATAGTTTTTTCTTAATAATGAGAATGTGGTATGAATAAAGGAATGAATTTCTTGCTTTAAGGGGAAGATACCCAGCACCACAGGACCAGGCTTGCTGTACTAACTGCAGCAGAAAAAGGAGGCTGCCTGTGTTTCCTGCCTGACAGCTGGCTAGACAGAAAGAATTTGCCTTAACAAGGCATCAATGCAGACACACAATTCAGTAATGGGACTAGTGGTGGGGGCAAAAACTGTATTGACTAAATTGTGAGATTAATATCTTCCCCAAGCATAGCTCTGTGTCTTGTCAGAGTTGCCCCATCCAGATTTTTGGACTGCCTGAATGAAACTACTTCATTTATGATATTCCTGCAAAAAATCACACGCAACTCAAAATAAGAAATTCAAACCTCAGTCTCTGTTTTCTTGTTACAATACATAGTATCTCATTAGAGAATATGCTCTCTCATGCACTCCCTGTAGGAGCAAAATACAATAATTTCTATTTGTACAACTGGCATCTTGCACAGTTCAGCATTTAAAAGGCTTTCATGGTGGCACTGTGAGTGCTTAGAACCATCAGGTAGCCACAGCCTGCAACCTCCCTGTACTATTTATTTTAGCTTGATTTTAATAAGTCACTCATGAAATATTACTGAAAAACATTTCCAGTTTTAGAAATATCTCTGCCCATGCACAGACTAATCACCCTATAACTTGTGGGAAAAGATCTAGTGGTGGGTTTTATCCTTCCATTCAAAAAATCTATAACTTTTTCTATGTTGTGGCAGTCCAAAATGAGATGTTTAGGTAAATTTGTGATGTATAGTTGTCATTAAAAGAAACTTTGAATTCTCAGATACACAGCTTCTTTCCAGTACAGTATTCTTGACATTGCATCAAGGCTACCAAGAGCACAAGAACATCTGTATGTTTTGGTGTTTGGGGCTATTTCCATAGCTAGCCAAGACAGAGAATTTTATCCTTGACCCATCATATTGTGTGTCATTTTAAATCTAAAACTATTCTCTTTCTCTCATCCTTGCCAGAAAAAGAAAATCATGGACAGATTAATCTTTAAGAAATCAAAAACTTTGTTGTACCTCCCCATCACTAAATAATCATTATTGTACCACACACAATAGTATGGATCATGACATCAATTTTCTATGTCCTTATTTGTCAAGATCGGGAAGGCTTATGCATAGTTGTTGCTACCACATCCCACTTAAATTGAAAATCATATACATATGAAACACTGTTTGTAAAATTGTTTGGTGGTGCAGAGCAAAATTAAACCAAGCAGTACACATGCATAGTAGATTTATAAACAGATTCTGGCCATCAAATGTAGGTAAAAAAACTGAATATTTTTGTCTGAAGATGTCTTAAGATGTTGCTGCATGCCAGAAGCAGTCAGTGTTCAATTTACAGGCAATTGCACATAAAGAAATATAAATAGGCACTGATTCCACTTTATATCCTGGAAGTACCACATAATTATTAATTCATTCCAAACCTGTCAATCTCTGCACAAAACTGCAGTGACTAGTAACTAATTTTGCCTGTTTTAGGTAAGGCATGTTTAGAAAGCAAACCCCCAGGTCCTAAAAACTGCTGAATTGTTTTACTGGATTGTTTTAATTGCTTTTTGTATTTCTGATTGTTGCTTCCCTTTTAACAATTCTAGCTAAGCCATTTACTTTTGGCCAGTTACCTATGAAATTAGACTTCAAAATATTCTTAGGATTTTCTTCTAGGTGTATCTCAATTTATTATTTATTTTCTTTAGTTTCCTACTTGCTTTTTTAGTGTGGTTTTTTTCTATTTTTGTTTCTATAAAAGCTGTAAGAAATATATCAAAAACCCTCACTGTTCCATAGGATATGCAGAGATGAACTCAGTTTCAAAATATATCTACAGAATTTCTTTTTCTTGCAGGTATTTTACACAGCATTTTACATTAACTACAGAACATTAGTACATTAGGCCTTTTTGAAGGGAAGGGCAATCCCACTGAAGTTCAAATTGGATGCTAACCCAGCAGGGTGGTGAATCCTAACCTTAAACTGAATTCCATCCTGCCTGCCAGGACATGGGATCCCACACATGGTGGTGCTCTGACACATCAGGCACAAGCACAATGACATTTCTCTCATTACACGGTGTCGCTTGGAACTCGCATGAGTTTGGGTTCAGGAATTCAACTGGTAAATGTGGGCTCAGATTCCCACCTGAACCATTGTCTCAGCCTTTTTGTGTGGCTTCAAAAGGGATCTTCAAAGAAAATTATTGTAACTATACCATCTGGTGCTCTGGCCACATTCGCAATTTTGTCAGAGCTTCCTCTAATATAATTACTGTTTTGATCTACTTTTTTTCCATCTGCAAACAATATTTGGGAGTTTTTTAAAATGGTCCATGAACCTTTTATATTCTTTTTCCAGGCAGATTAAAGACAATCCATTAGGTGATTCCAGGACAATCAGTTAGGTGATGGCTACATTTTCTCATCACCAGAGTGTGAATGGACAGATGTGGCATGCTGTTCAGAGAACACTGCTGGCACTTCTGCAATCACCTCTGTAGCACAAAAGACTGTAGCAAAAAGTCAGTTATGATTCAGCAACCACAGTAAGCAGGTGCAAAGTCAGCTTAGAAGAGACACATTATTTAGGAATAAAGCAGGAATTACCTTCTTAGAACAGCACAGCTATAATATATGATACCTATGATTATTACACAAAACTGTTAGGTTTCCATTGTAATATTTTTCATTAAAAGATTTATAAATTCATCATTAAAATCAATTAAAGCAAGATCTCAAACAGAGTACTTACCAAAGAAAATATTTAAATTATTATCCTTGACTTATGCAAGGCTTTTGACACTGACTCGCACAATATCCTCATAGGCAAACCAAGGAGAGTTGGTTACATGAGTGGACAGTGAGATGGATAGAGGGCTGGGTCCATGAGAAGGAATGGCACATCCCAGAGGGTTGTAATCAGTGGCACAGGGTCTGGTTGGAGGTCTGTCACTGGGCAGAGAGGAACCAGCTGGAATTTTCACAACGACAGCTGCAGGGTCCTGCACCTGGGGAGGAATAATAACCCCAGGCACCAGCTGGGGGTTCAGCTGCTGGGAAGCAGCTCCATGAAGAACCAGGGAGTCCTAGTAGACACCAAGCTGTCCACAAACCAGCAGTGCCCTTGTGGCCAAGAAGGTCAATAGTGTCCTGGGGTGCATTAGGAAGAACATTCCAGAAGGTCAAAGGAGGTGACCCTGCCCCTCTGCTCAGCTCTGGTGAGGCCTCACGTGGAGTGCTGGGCTCCCCAGGACAAGAGAGACATGGAGCTTCTGGAGCTCCTGTTGAGACAGCAACAAAAATGATTAAGGGACTGGAGCATCTCTCTTACAAGGAAAGGCTGAGGGAGCTGAACCTGTTCAGCCTTGAGAAGAGACAGCTGAGAGGGGACCTCATCAATGTCTGTCAGTATCTGAAGGGAGGGTGTCAAGCGGATGGTGCTAAGCAATAGGACAAGAGGAAATGGGCAGAAGGTGATGCACAGGAAGTTCCATCTGAACTTGAGGAAGAACTTCTTTACTGTGTTGGGTGACTGAGCACCAGAACAGATTGCCCAGAGAAGTTGTGGAATCTCCCTCACTGGAGATGTTCAAGAACCATCTGGACACAATCCTGTGCCATGTGCTGTGGGGTGACTCTGCTTGAGCAGGGAGGTTGGACCACATGACCCCCTGTGGTCCCTGCCAGCATTACCCATTAGGTGATTTGATCTTCTAATCCTTGAATACAAAAAAGTCAAAGTAATTTTTTGTGGGGTGTTTTTTTTACATTTTCTCCAATCTGAACAGAAGTTTTGCTTTTAAGTTAATGAATACAGTGGGGATAGACAGCTTAGCTATCCAAAAAGATCACAAAGAAGATGGAGAACTAGATATTTTTGGACAATAACTACATCAAAGTGGTGGTAGCTACTTGTCAGGATTTACTGGTTAGGCTAGCACTGGAACACAAATTACAAGGCTAAATAAATCTGTTTGGAGTCAAACCCCTGAACTCTTCCAGGCTCTGCTGCAGGGATGGGCTGTGGTCTGTATGTGTCTGTAACGCAAGCATGGCAGCAGCCAGCAAATTTGTGGAGATGTTCTTATAGTGTCACTCTGTGTTCCACAGCTCCCTCACAGCCACAGAGATGGGGGCAGGCAGCATCCTCACTTGGACTGGAAACATCCCTGCCTCCAAACTCTGCAGGTTGGCCTCATGTGAGCCAGAGGTGTAGATTTTCCAATGCATGAATCTAAAATTATTCTTTTTCTGTGCCTGGTGGAGATGCAAACTTGTATAGGGATAATAAAATCCTGTTTGTTTTCAGATGACGTCCATGGAATTTCAGTTCTAGGTATTTGCAGATGACTAGCTGAAAATAAATAGGCTCTTGCTTCTCTGCCAGCTGTGCTCTCAGATTTATTTATACCACCAGCTTTGTCACCTAGTTAGAACACTGTCTTCCATGCAGACGCATTGCTTTTATGCCTGCAGACATCTCTTTATTTGGTTGGGTTTTCCTGGTTTTTGGGGTTTTTTACAAAAATACTTCT
This sequence comes from Drymodes brunneopygia, assembly GCA_013400955.1. Taxonomy (NCBI): domain Eukaryota; kingdom Metazoa; phylum Chordata; class Aves; order Passeriformes; family Petroicidae; genus Drymodes; species Drymodes brunneopygia. Next base: position 93,299 of record VZTZ01020164.1, on the reverse strand, counting down.
GATATGAAACCCAGTTAAGTTTCAAACACAATTAGGTGTAAAGAACCAAACTAAGATACCAAAGAAGGGGACATGTGGACAAACAGTAAGACTGCATAAATTAAAAGGGAGTTGGGGAGAAGGGGAAAGGTATGAACCCCCACATTGAGGCTTAACTGATGTGGGTAGGTTAAGTATTGAGACCTGAACATCACTGTGGTTAGTGTCCAGGAAATGTTTTATTGTTTTTCCACTGTAGAAATACACAGAAATGGTAAATGTTGTGTTCTGACACTGATGGAAGGACCTTTGCACAAAACTGAAGGTACAGTTTTTCTCCTTGTGAGTGCTCCGGAGTTTTGTACCCTGCTGCTTCTGGCATATTAATCCATACCTGTTGGATGAGCTCCTCCAGTCATACTTTGTTCTCTTCTTTGTGATGATTCATTGTAACATTATGCTACCCATATTCCAGAGGAACATAAAGTAAAGTTGTCTTGGCTGGATAGATCCCAATGCACTTGTTAAATACATTTTGTGTAAAACAGACTGTATGTCATATTATTTCCAGCCAAATTAAATGCAGCTGTTTCCAGAGGTAAACAGGACACCCATTTTGAAGTAGCAACAATATTCTGCTTCACAAAACAAAAATAGAAAAATTTAAATTAGGAAGATGATGTAGGTGAAGTGAAAATAATCCCACTGGAATTTTACTAGGAAGAAAAACAGATTAATATGTCAGTTGTTGCCAAGATTGTTGTGTTATTCTTGGCAAGTAAACGATAATGCCCCTTCTTACATTTCACAACTGAAATACAGTCGGGCCTCAGACATGCTGTGGTGATTCATATTTGATTGGCATAATTGAATGTGATTTTTGATGTCCTGGCTAATGTGACAAATACCAGCTGGTGACATCCAGCTTCCTGGAAAATGTTCAGATTAAATGCAGGACAATAGGAATTCATAACAGGATTCACATGTTCCAGTAGTAGTTTAATATTGACAAAAGTAAAGTCTGTTGATTGAGATCAGGGTCAGTTTCATGCAGTGAGATAGACACAAAAGCAGATAAAACAGGTTATGCAGGTGAAGTGAAACAACAGAACCATTGTGCTCCTTTAGTGACACATGCTAAAAGTCTTCAGAACATCTGGAGAAACTAAGAACAGGAATTACATTGTTATATTATTTTGACTGCTGCATCTAAAATATTAATTGGAAAAGATGCACCTAGAGGATGGAGATGTGCTGGCTCACAGTGTAGCTTGGAGCTCTCTTCTAAGTGCTGTCATCTCAAGCCAGCACACCAGGCAGTTACGAAATGAGGAACTACCCCTCTCGTATTAGGGACTAATGCAGTTAAACCTTCCTTGAAGCTAATATTTATGGACCTGTCCTTCAAAGTGTCCCTGCCTCACCCTGCTCTTCCATTCTCAGGGCCAGTGTCTGCTTTCTTCTCACTGAGTAATGTCACGTCTCTTGAAAATGACAGGTGATCTTACACACTTAAAAAGAAGGGACAGTCATTTGATCACAGAGATGTATCTACCCTACTCGCTGAACAAAATGGCCCATGAAAAATTTTCTTTTTTTCAAGTGCAGAAATCCTCATTTATCTCTCTCTTTCTCCAGTCAAGTTGATTTAAACTCTTTTATTTAAGTTTGCTGTGCTGGCTTTGGCAGGGACAGAGTTAATTTTCTTGAGAATAGTTAGTATGGCGCTGTGTTTTGGATTAGTGCTGGAAACTTTTATCAACGTAGAGATGCTATCCTTATTGCTGAGCAGGGCTTGCACAGGGTCAAGGCCTTTTCTGCTTCTCACACCACCCCCCACAGCAAGCAGGGTGAGGAGCTGGGAAGAGACACAGCCAGAATAGCTGATCCCAGCTGACCACAGGGATAATCCGTATCGTATGGCATCAGGCTCAGTATATAAAATTGAGGAAGAAGGAGGAAGGGGGGTGCTTAGAGCCATGGTGTTTGTCCTCCCAAGTTGTTGTTAGGCGTGATGGAGCCCTGCTTTCCTGGACGTGACTGAACACCTGCCTGCCCATGGGAAGTGGTAAATGGCTTTGTTTGCACAGCTTTTCCTTTCCCTATTAAACTGTCTATCTCAACTCTTGAGTTCTCTCACTCTTTGGATTCTCTCTCCCACCCCTTTTACGGGGACTAAGTGGCTGTGTGGTGCTTACTTGTCAGCTGAGGTTAAACCATGACATCCATGTATCAATGAGATTGTAACTTACTGTCTTATAGACTCTTGTTGAGTAGAAATACAAAGCAAAATCACAATCTTGAATATGTGAGTTCATATAAACTTAAATAAAACTTGTCTAAATGTAAGCCCAGTGGTAAAGAATTTGCCAGAAAGTAAAATTGTAACAGTGATTAAAATTATATCAAGAATGCATAAATGAGCAACTGATGACAGCTGATGACTCAGGGTGGTTGCTGTCACTGTTGTATTCATCTCAAAGCTTCATTGTGACAGCTGTTACAAACGTACATATAGAAATCTGTATCACTGGAATACCATTGGGTCTTACTTGTTCTCAGACAGAAATTTTTCATTGAACATGACAAAAGAGAGAACAAATTGTCAGTGGTCTTCTTGGATAGGTCCTGAGAAGCTCCTCAGATGTCCACCTAGAGTCCCTATGACTTCTTTATTTTGTGTGTCAATTCGTGTAACTAATTAATAATTAACTGATCTTTATTTAATTGTTTTTATTTAATTTTTTCTTTTTTTTTTTTTTTCCTATTAAGAGTAACCAATCTGGACATCTGTAGCCTTGCAATGAATTTGTCAACCAAGCTAAGCTACGCCATTTTCAGCTGTAGAAACATGTTGTCAAGCATTGGAACAGGCTGCCCGGGGAAGTGGTTGAGTCACCGTCCCTGGAGGTATTTAAAAGACATGTAGATGTGGCACTTAGGGACATGGTTTAGTGGTGGACTTGGCAGTGCTGGGTTAAGAGCTGGACTCAATGATCTTTGAGGTCAGTTCGAATCTAAATGATTCTATGAGTCTCTTTTTCCTTTTTTCCTTTCCACATGCATTTATATGAGATGTTCAGATTGACTCCAAGCAAGAGTGATCTACCACAAAGAAATGCCAAAACTGATGCTTCCTATAGTGATATTTGATGCCATTTGAGAAACTGGCATTTAAAGGAGTTTTCTGTAGAAAACTGCATAAATAGTAACAGGGGACAGAAATCAGGAAGATTAAAATCTAAATCTTGTTCACTCTAAATATTTGAAGATTAGTTTCACTGTGAAACATAAATGTCTCATGATGACGAAAATGAAATGAGCGCTTAAATGATGCTGTAAGATGTTCACAAAATGCGACCTAATCTGGCAGGCTTTTAAATTCTTCAATATGCAAGTTCTGTGGCAGTATACACACACAGAGTAAAATCAAGTCAAATTGCTTAAAGCCTGCTTTACAGCTAGACTCGTTCAAGATTGGGTAGCTATTCAAAACCATTCCCACTTGTGGGGCTTAAATACTCAAGATTGTATCTAGCCTCACCTAAGGGTCAGGCAAGGAGGAAGTGACCACCCTCCTTCCTCCATCCACTAGCAGGCATCCACCCAGATTATGGGAATGGCAGCTCTGGAGGACTTGTAAAGGACTTGAAATCACACCCTTACCTTGCAGTAAGTCATTTAATTGGTAGGCCTTAAAGTTCTCAGAGATGAGGGCTCTTGTTCTGGTTGTGCTCCTCAGATAGGATGAGTAAAAGCCCAGCAGCTCCCTGCCATAATTTGCCGAGAAGAGTTATGATCCTAAGAGGTTCTCTGCCACTTACCATGCTGCTAGACAGCCACAGAATGGGGATTTTCAGCTTACAGGTTCACCCATCTCATCTTGGACAGCCTGTATTTTTGCTCCAGGAACATGCTGGGTTAGCGCATTCTAAATAAGAATGCAAATGATGTTTGCCTTTTCTGTGCAAGGTTGCGCCAGACCAGCTTTCAGTACAGCAGCTCTTCCTGACTGCATTCAAATCAAATATGGGGAGCTTCACTACTAGTTTGGACACATTTATGTTAAAAGGAAGTATGGCGATTTCTGAGCTTATATAGTGGTAATAAGGATAAGAAATGCTAACCCAGGCTAACTGAGGTCAACAAACCCCTTTAAAACTAAGTTGTTTAGATGCTGAGTGCTTGCTTCAGAAACAGCTTCTCACTACTCCAGAGCACCATGTTCCTTTTGGTTATGTTCATAAATAGTCAGGAGATTTAGAGCTAGCAAATCAAGAGTTTGTCTTTTTAAAAATAAACCTATTGAAATTCAAAGGGCTGCCTCATAAGTGTTTGGCTCATAACATCAATGTATAAACGTAGTAAGGATAATATACAGGTTCATTACAGGTGATTTTTAGCATATGATGGAAAGAATGATCTTGGAAGAACAGGGAAGCAAAGTTTTAAATAGATTTGTCCAAAGTGTGCTACCTGATACTTGGGGAATGGTGGGAAGAACTGACTCTTTGTTTGGTGGGTTTACACACACGAAACCCAAACAGTTATAAAGGTCTTATTGGAAAACAAAAAGTTTTTGACTGGTGAATTAGAATTTTTGGTTAGTGACCGGGTACAATATCAAGATTTTTGTTGGACTCATGTTTTATCAGTAACAATCATCTAAAGCAGAATGCAGTCCTTTTAGTGCAGCCAAGTAAGTAAAGAAAAAAGTCAATCAGAGACTACTCTTAATATTGGTGGAGTGAGCTTCTGCAAGACTTAACTTGAATTTTTCTATCCTAAGAGAATTTTTTTTACTGTACTTTTACTATGTGGCTTTTTATCGTATGGTTTTTAAATATGAAAATAGCCTATCAGATGAAGTGATTGCAAAAAACCATTTTATAGAATGGTCCTAAACTGCATTTGCATTGTAGCAAATGATGTATGCAGCATTGCAGTGAAAGATATGCTGGAAATCACACATGCTTTCATTATTTTGGCTTTTTGTTTAATGTTCCTAATCATATTTCTTTTGTCTCACGTAGAAAATCTAATCACATAGTGTTTTTACTTGTCAGAAAATTTCTGTGTTGCAGGTTTTCTGCCAGAAGGGTGAGATTGTCATTTAGATTATGTTCTTGATTTTTTTCTGGTTTTCTTTGTCCTACCCAGTTCCTATTCTTGAATTCTAATTTCTTGTTAAGTTATTTAGGTCTTCATGAAATTATACAAGTCAAACTTATGTGGGGCACAAGGGGATATGAGTGTTGTGAATTCTTACACTGCTTTAATGTTACTTGCTTCATCCCAGCAGGTTTTAACATATTTGCTTCACAGAGAGAAAGCACACAGAAACTTATCTTGCAGTGTCAGCTAAAAGTACTTCCTTTGTTCTGTGTCTTGCTGTCTTTGTATTCAGATAAGCCCTATTAGTTCAGAGACATTTAGTTTATGTGGATTAATAAAATTCAGGAGAGGAATTTTCCAGTGAATCTCGAAGGCAAGTCAGAGTATGATTCCATCTTACTTAGATGCAGAGAATGTTCTAAAAAGAAACATTACCTTATGTTGATGATAATCAGATGTATGTTGTCCTCCAGCTTATTACAGAGTGAATCTCAGCATTTTGTAGTTAGTGTTCTATAAAAAGAATATTATAAAACTTGATTATCTTGTTTTTACAAACAAAGCAATAAGAACACCCTAGTGTCTCAATGTTATCCAGAGAGATGTGGCTTTGTTGGTGGGATAAAAGGTTATTGGGCAGCTGTGACAATGCAGAATAGACTAAGCCCATACTCCACTACAACACCTGCATATAAATTTGTGTGGATTGAGTTGCAGGACGAATTTTAAAAACAAACAAAAATACAGAAAAAATGCCCCCTTCTGGGTGCTAAATAACAATAAAATATATATTTTCTGTCTACCCAGAATTTTTCTTTGCAATGTTATTTGTTTTATTTTACAATTTGAGGCAACTAATTTAAATAATTATAATTGAATAAACTCTTATGCAGCAAAATAGGTAATTCTGATTCCTTTAAAATGCCAACAAAAACAAACTTTGTGGAACACAAGCCAGAACTAAGTTTCATTGAACCTAAATAGTCTTAGATATGTTCATGTGATGAGTGAGTACAGAAAGCTACAGGTTTTTGTACCTATCCCAGGAGGTGTTTTGCTTCAGGTCAGCTCCCTTTCAGGATATGTGCTGTGCTTTTGCACAGAAACTTCCAGCACAGCAACACAGCAAAGCTTCCAGCCCAGAGGTTTTGCAAAACCATCTGTGAGATGGGGCAGAGCAAGCTCATGGCTGCTTGCCCGCAAACATGCACATGTAAGGCTTGACCCTAAAATTTAGGCAGGAATTGCTTGGTGATTAAGCAGTATCATGACAGATTGAAATTCAGATGCCTGTCAAATGCAAAGTGAAATATATCAGAAGGAATAATTTGAACGATTCTTCCACATTAGCAGATCTGAGCTACCAGGGAAAAAACAGGTACCAATGTAAGCAGCTGAAAGGAAATTTCTGTTCAGCATCCATCATTAATCAAAAACCCATATTCAGAATATGCATAAAGAATGTGAAGGAAAATAAGATGTTCAACAGACAGAAGACTGTCTCTCACAGAGTCAGCAGGAAAGCAGGGTATTTCGTAGTGTTTGCTCAACACTGTAATGAAGATAACATACAGTCACTGGAACTTTTCCAGGTTTTAAGACTGAGAAATGAGACCAGCTAAGCTTAAAAGTTGTGTGGAATGCTGATTTCTTGTTTTATTTTGTTTTAACTTTTCCCTGTTATGAATATCATTTACTTAAAGCATGAAGAAATTAATGTTTGCTTTTTTTTGTGCCGTGCAGAACCTGAAGCGAGTGGCTGAGACATGGATGGATGAGTTTGCAGAGTACATTTACCAGCGACGGCCTGAGTACAGACATCTCTCAACTGGTGACATCTCTGCCCAGAAGGAGCTGCGCAAGCATCTTAAGTGTAAAGATTTCAAGTGGTTCATGGCTGCAGTGGCTTGGGATGTCCCCAAATATTACCCTCCTGTGGAGCCTCCACCTGCTGCCTGGGGGGAGGTGAGGAATAGATCCAATTTAAATGAGTCTAACATTTTAGATTGTGGGAAATTAAAATTATTACATCAGAGTAAACCTGATGGTAAATAGTGTTATTAAGCAAGTTCACAGTGCTTGAAACAATCCCTGAACTATCCATTAAAATGAGAAACTGTCTTGTCTTAGAACTATCACTGTTGCTTTTGTGACTCGTTACAACTTTGTGTGTACAGAGCATATGGTGTGTGCACAATGAGGACAAGAATGAGGAAAAGAGTATGTAGCACTCGTTACCGCATGTCGCAAGAAGACCTTAGATTCAGAGAATCACCCTAATCAAAATGAGGTCTGAAGTCAACGCTTGGGGTTTTTTGCATATCTACTTGTGTACCTCCTCTTGTCCTTACAAGGGCAGTTGTGTGCAGATGGAGTTAGGTTTGCTCACGTGTGAAATGTGAGAAGCAAGGCCTGGATACTTTCCTTTTAAAAAGACTGATTTTGCTCAGCTGTTGTCTGCATTCTGTAGGTGCTGTCATCACTGAGTGCCAGTAGCAGACAAATACAATACGATTTTTCCATTGATGGATGAGGGGAGGAAGAGACCACAAAAGAGAAGCCAATATCTGAGCATCACTCCAGAGCAGGGGCTGAGCAAACAGCCAGCTGCAAATTTCCACCTATGATCAAAGATGTTCTGCTTTCAGACCTCTCTGAAGAGCAGAGCTGTAGCAAACCTTGCTTTGACAGTTTGTTATGTGCAGAAGTGAGAACACAAGGAGTGCAGGGAGAGGAAATGACCTCCCTAGTTGCACTGAAAAATTGCTCTGGCCTTTGCCCCCAAGAAATACAGCAGCTTCACTCCATGGATAAGTCGTGTGCAGAGGGCTTTTTCCTCTCAGTCCATTAAGATATATAAAGAAGACTTCACTCTTCCAGTGTATTGTGCTACTTTTTAAAAAACCATAGGAATATCTGTATTGTGAGTTCTAGCCTTCTCTGATTTTTTGGGAGATGTTCTTGGGGCTGTCAGAAAATTAACTTTCATATTTGAAAGCAAAGGATGAAGTTGAAACTTTCAACTTCTGACACAAGTCTATATATTCCCATTTCTTTTTAGAAAAGCAAATTACCTCATACTGAGATTTTTAAAATAACTTTCTGTGGTACTAGCAATCCTTAATTCTTTTTTATAATCCATCAGTTACAGATGTTCAAAAAAGCTGCAATTTATATGTGTCTTCCTGTTTGCTACTTCTTGGCAGCAATGAATTCCTTTGTTGTTAAAGTTTCTTCCTTTTGGTGCTGCTGCCCATGCTTTATGAGATTAATGTGTGCCAAGAGGTAAGGAATTTATCAGTAGAAGTTAGGCTGGATCAGATTGCTGTGACTGCTACTGGGATCTTCCTTCATCATCTTTCACATGTATACATGGCTGTCCTTGGAGGTCTGGGATCAGGAGATGTGTAATTTCTCTGGCCAGCTGGACAATCCTTAACTCAATCAAGAAGGTCTAAGAGGAGGAGCTTGTGATTCAGGTATTCATTCTTTTCACAGCAATATTAATATAATCTCTGCATAAACCCAAGTATTTTTAACAGTAAATGTAAATCATATAGATGGTGTGAAATCTGTCCCTTAAAAGCATTTACTAAGTTCTTAGGAAGGACATGAAGACCAAAGATTTTTTGTTTTGTCTAAAACATACTTTCTCTAAAATAACAGGAAGAGAAATTTCAGCCCTACTTCTCATGTTTTTCCTGAGACTGTCACATTCCAGTTTTAATTAATTTGTTGGCACTTGCGAGGACCTTGAAAAACCTTGAAGGTCAATGGCTGTGAGAAGCTGAAAGAGGGAAGCAGACTGTTATGTTACTGCTTTATAAGAATCACACAGCTCTAGAAACCTTGCTGATTATACACACCAAAAGTCTGTGCCAACACTGACTCTCTGCTTCCATTTGGAAATACTTTACATCTGCTTGCCTATGCCAGTTTGAGAAAGAGTAAACAATGAAGTACTCAGACGAGTTTGGCTCCAGTATTTTGATATCTAGCTAGTAAAAGTGTGTGATGTGAAAGCACACGTCTCATAAACAGCCTCTGCTCAACTCCTCTTTTTGTGCAAACGCATTTATTTAAAATCTGACTCTTACATTTTTTAACAAAATCTATTTATGATAGGAAAGAAGGCCATGTGAAAAACAAAAAGCAATCTTTTTTACTGCGGTTGTCATGGCCTTATCTCTTATGTGTGTTTGTGCCTTTTGTCCTTGTAGCTGGCAGGGTGCACATACACTTGATAATCTGTTCTGCCTTGTAACGCCTGAAATATGTGCAGTAGAGCAATGTAACAGTGAATCCAGACAGATTAAAGTTAGTGAGACTGTCAGTTCTGTGTTTGAGTGAGGTAACTGTACTCTTTTCTACCGTGGAAAAGAGGAAAGTTTTCAATTAGGTTTTGTTCTTACTCTTTTTGAATATATTGGGAAGTCTGGTACCAGTTAAAAACAGTAATACCCATCCTATGCTCTTTCTAAGACAGAATAATTTATTGTAATGTGTATTTGAAGTCCTACTACCTAAAACAATAGGTGTGAATTGGACACCAGGTATTTCCTTAGGAAGCAGTCATGAATCTACTAACTATGATCCAACATGAATATATTGTACAGATATCATAGCTTCCAATATCTTTGAAAACACCTTTTACAGTAAATCAATCATATAATATCAGACACTGTAATTTATTTTAAATTTCATGAATTCTATAGTCAAGATGGTGTAAAAAAAGTTATTTTACTCAGTCAGAAGGGAATTATTTAATGTTGGTTTCACTTGCTCTTACATGAACTTCAATAATTTCATGAGGAAGTCTCTCAGTCATTGCAGCAGTGCTAAGCTGTAGAACCTGAAAGTACTCCTGTCTTGGCCCCAAACTCATGGATTTTACAGAACTGTTTTACAGCACTGACATGAAAATGTCACTCATAAAGTCAAGTGGCACATTTGAAAAAAGATAAAAGCCTAAGAACTCACTAACTTCTCTTTTGGTTATTTTCCTTTTTTTTAAATGTGCCATCCTCATACCCTTAATGAGTCAATCTGAGCCCAGCAAGTGTCCCACATCTGTTGTACAAAAGCAATATAACCCCACCCTGCACAGACTGAGTGCTGCACAGCTGGACTGTTCAAATTCTTTTATCAGGATCAATGTCACACTGAATAAGAGTTCTGTGCTTCTTCAGTGAGGTCTTTGGCAGTGCTTGACTTCTTTACCTTCGACTTTTTCTTTTCTACAGCTCACACAAAGGTTAAATACTTCTAAAATGACAATGTATCAGTTGACAGGAGAAGTGGCTCATTTTTCCATATTTGATCCATAGTCATTGATGGCCCTGGGGTTTTCTGAGAATGTAAGCAGTGCACTAAAACTGGCTCTAAGTGCTACTCAAACAGAAAAAAAGTAACATCAATGAATATTGCTAATGTCTTGTAAGAGTTAAAGCCATTTTCGTATTTAAGGCATTAAATCAGATGTAGGGAAAATATTATATAAAGTGATAGCACCAAGGTGCTTCTGGTTTTGCTGTATCCTGAAGGGTTGTCCTAACACCATCTCCACAGTCATCGTTCACAGATGACCCTGTTGAACATAAAGTTGTCTTTAGATTGCTACACTTTCCCTCTTTCTGCCTTTGCCACAGACAGTTTCATGTCATGATGAGCATGCAGGGCAGCTCCCAGAACCCCTGGGAGTTTGGCTCTCCCTCTCTGGCTCGCCCCTCCCTGGCTGAAGGCTGTCGTGGACCTGGGTGACAGCCTGGCTCCAGTGCAGGCAGGGCGAGGCTGCAGGAGCCAGGACATCACCCACTAACTCAACAGCAAGTCTTGCAGGAACTCACTTGCCTGGGAAAAGTTGTAGAGTTTTAGAATAATCAAAGATTATTGGTGAATGTAACTGCTGGGCTCTGGGAAGCTCTCTATGCTTCTACACCTCATCTGCTCTCTGTAAGGACTACAGTGCCTATAGTCCCAAAGTGAGTTAGGGATGGCATTTCAAAAGCTAAGTATGTGTAATGACTTACAGATAGTGCCCTGTTCTTTTGTCAGAATTTGTTTAATTCTGAAACAGCCTTTTATATCAGCACTAACTATCCTTATCAGTCCATACATCTAAGTCCTTGGAAGCACGCTTTTCCTGCATATCTGTGTGTACAAATGATGGCATTTAAGGCTGAGCAAATAAGTTTTGTCTGTAGCAACCCAGTGCCCTACCTGCATGGCTGATAAAATCTGTCTCCTGTTCATCTCTGGTCTTAAAATTGCACAAATAGGAATGTTGGAAGTGTGTTAGGATCACTAGTTATATGTTTTCTCCAGTTGTAACTCATCACCTCAAAAATCCTAAATCCATTGTGCTGTGTGACTGGAGACAAGGCAGTTCAAATGCATATTGGTGTATAAATGAAAAAATAAAGCCCTGTACTTCTGCTTTCCTTCCTTTGTCTGTGGAAGCATCTTAGGGGATTTGCAGGCTGTGTGCTGCTGATGCTTGGCAGAAGGTTCCCCATGGCTCTGGCTCTGGCAGGATGGCTCAGTTCAGTTTCTAGCAACTGCCAAGGCCACACAGAAGCACCAGAGAACAAAAGCAGACTTGACTGAAATGCCTTATTACAAAAAGAAAACAAAAAACAAACCATGACCCCTCTGCAGCTGAAAGGATGAAACAAAAAAAGGATGAGCTAACATGTAAACTGCAGAAAACCAGAGGAAAAACGAACTCAAGCAAACCTTTCAGGAGCAGAGGGAACAGGGGAGGAAATAAAGAATGTGAGAGATTTCAGCAGTGAAGGAACTAAATGTAGCTTCAGCTCAAGCCGTTTCCAGAAATGGACTGAACAGAGTTACTGCACAGTCCAAATGACAGAGACTGGGATGGAGCAATGCCATCGAGACAAAATTATGAAAGCCTTTTGATGCAATAAGCATTGATTGGACATAGAGTGTACTTGCTGTCATTTTACAATTCTGAATCACCTAAATATACCCAATTATCAATGGCAATTGTTAGCAGTTCCATTTTAATTAATGTGCATGCTGTAAGAACTGAACTGATGTATCATTTAATTTTCTATTAGACCAGAAATCTTTATCTATACAATGGAAATTTAAGTGCATTGAGAAATGATTGAACATTCTCCAAAAAAAATTATACTTGGAGAAGGTATTTCACATGAAACTTTAAAAATATGACATTAAATTCTATTCCCCTCATTATTCTTTCCTGCCTCTTTTGCTGGGTGATATGAAAATGAAGGTTGTTAAGAACTAATTATCTTTCATCTTTTTTACTGTGGGGCTGCCCAGTGCTGGATTTCTGTATCTGGTTGTGTGTATGAGCAGCTAGGGTTTTACCTCATCTTTAGCAATTTTTATTGTATTGGAAAAAGAAAAAATGTCCTAGGACTGGGCTGGTCCAGATTTTTTTTAAATGCTTCTCTGAGCTCTAGTGAAAGATCAGAAGTTCCTGGAGGCAGTTGTTTAAACTTATGCTCCCCCATCTTTTGCCTGGTCTGCTTTTTTGTAAGCTAAACAAATGCACCTCCTGAAACCTTTCCTGAAGGTGACAGTTTTTACATTTTCTCACTACCTGTTGCTTTCCCGTCTGTGTAAGTCTTTCTTGATCATGGTTAATAGAATCGATCCCACTCCTCCTGAATCAGAAAAAGTGCAGAGTAGCTCTGGCATGTGTCTTGCATGGACAAGGATTTCCCCTGCTCGCAATGTTTTGTGCAACGCTGAGAAGGTTTTCATTCTTAGGATGTGTATGAGGTATGCAGCGGCAATGTGTACATTTGTCTTGCATATTATGACAACAGCAGTGACTTCTAAAGTATTTTTCACGAAAAAGCATAAATGACTACTCAGTTGTATATCCATTCAGCATCTAGCTTTCTTTTTAAAGAGGATTGAAGTAGCGTCCAGAATGTCAAAATATGCCCCTGCTCTCTATATATTATAATATAGAATTTGTGCCTGTTTCCATGCACTTTGATTACTCAGTTTCTGTTCATCTCATTGAGAGGGTAAGCTTTTTTAAGAAATCTTTTTCATTATGGAGGTGTCTAAAGGATTTTTAACTAGCCCAACTAAGGTACTCAAGAAGACGTGTGCATGGATTTGCAACATAAAGTCAGGAATTTGCTCTTTTTGGTGGCAGTGGGCAAATCTACTTTTCAACGCAATTTTTCAAAGAAAATGTATATGTCAGCAGTAGTACATAACTGGTATGACTGGTAGTCACAGATTAATTATTACTCTGTTGCTTCAGCCTCAAGGACAAGATTTTCCTTTTAAGAACAAGTAACACTGTAATGTTTGCAGCAGGCATGCAGAAGGAACCTCCATGGGTAAGCATAGGTTTCAGCACAGGTTTGTTAAGTACTTTTTAAAAGCCTAAGTTTCAGTGCAGATTTGTTAAGTACTTTTTAATTTTATGCACTTCAGGGAGTAATGTGTGACCTTATCTACAATGGTGTTATTGTGTCAAAGTAAGAGCATGGATTGGAACAGGGCATGCCTGAATTTTTATTGCATACTGACTGCTCCCATGCCTGGGAGAGACTCATACAGAAATCAGTTCCTTCTAATACTGTTGATCTCTCTTGCTCTCAACAGGATGGAAGAAGCACTCAGACAAGCTTTGAACTTCTCATACTCTTTTTCTTTTTTTTCTTTTTTCTTTTTTTTTTTGCTTGAAGGTATTTCATTAGACCTACCTTTCATTTGTTAAGCAGAGTATTTCAAACCTTGCTTCTTCTGAAGCTGCTCCTAAAAAGAGTAGTTCATTCCAGGACATGGCTCTCTACCCTGTAAAAAGTAATTCTACCAATTTTACATAACTCATGGTCAATCTCCAGTCCTTCAGAGCTAAGCTCCTAACCCCCTGATGCTGAAAGCTCAATTCTGCGGCCCAGTTTAATGGGAAATGTTGCTGCTTGGTTTTGCAGATTCGAAATGTGGCAGCCAACCTCTGTGTGGACAGCAAACACGGAGCCACAGGGACTGAGCTGAGGCTGGACATCTGTGTGAAGGACGGCTCAGAACGAACGTGGTCACATGAACAGGTATTTTAATGGTGGAAAGAGAAAATCGGGGTAACATTGTTGCTTCTCTTTTCCAGTTTTTAAACATTTTTCTGGGGGCTTCTCCTTTTCTTGAGGTAGAACAGAGTGTAGAAATAATTTGTGAATTATTACTGACCTAATGGCTGTTCCAAAGTACTCCTTAATATATAACCTCAGAATTTCCAACAGCCACCTGGGCAGTCTTCATTTCCAAAAGGAATTACAATGCCCAGAGAGCTTTTTGAGGCACCATTCTCCCCCACTGTATCATAAAAACCTGTTGATTTTGGTTGAGTTACCTGAAAATATTTCAACTATAGTATCAGGCCTTTTACAGCTGCAACCATTGTCTGTTTTTTATATTTTCATCTCAATAAGCAGTTATATTTAAACAAATATGAGGTATAAGTGAGATAAATGGGTAAAAGCAAGCAAAAAAGCATTTCAAAAGACAAGGCATTATAAAGACTCAAAAATAAGCTTTTAATTAGATTGTTTAGGTAGAAAAATATTAGTTCTCCAGGAGTATGAGGGAAAAGAGCTCTGATTTTTGCTCATTGTAAGTGCCATAGGAAAGGGATCATGACTCACAGGCCATGGGTCTGACCAATGAGAGCAAAGAGAATCCAGATGATAAGTACAACCTAACTATTAGGAAACTTAGTGAGCATGTCTTTCACAGGAAAACGTCCCAGATTAGTGAAAGATTACTAGTGCTGAGGAGAAAAATTGACCTGGCAGTCACGCATGACACGTTGTAAAAACTTAAAAGCTCAGGAGAGAGGAGTTCTGAGAGGTATTTGAGGTGCTGAGGTCAAAAAAGCATGCTCTGAGGATACAGAGAACTGCAGGAGGAGAGCTGCAAGTGCATGAATCTGAGAAACTGAAGGATTTTCCCAATGTAGCTAAGTTCCAACATGGCAAAAAAGGAATTTGCTGAAAGAACTCTTCAGATAGCTACCAAAGATACTGCATGGGGATAGGGTGCCAAGACTAGATAAATATAATTCTGTTTTGTTTCTGAAAGACATGCAGTAACTCAAGGAGTTAATTGAAGGAAGTTGTATGTTCCAGACTAGACCATCACGGTGTTCTCCGGCTTTAAAATCCACAAAGCTCCAAACCCTCCTCAAGAAGGGAGGGGGGAGTGCTGAGGCTGCCAGAGATGAGAAAGGAGGCAAAAAAGCAGAGAAGAGGGAGACTGAAATATCCTTTGAAAGAGTAAAGGATGAAAAACATGAACAAAAACATTTCCCCTTTGAACAAAGGGGAAATGACACAAAGGGAGAAGGATGTTAGGGAGGAATCCATGTTTCAGCGTACTCCAGGGTGCTGCAACGTTTGCGATCAGACTGGATAGAAAGCTCTTACTCTTGTACTAAGGACCCAAAGTGACTTCATTAGAATCAGCAGGTGAAGCTATCACGAAGGGAGTNCAGGGCCGGCGTCCCCCTCACGGCCGGCGCCCCTCACGGCCGGCCCTGCTCTCCTGTCACTCTCATCTGGGGGAAGTCAAACCCCTCCCTGGCCAGATCACAGAGCTCCTCTTCCTTCTTTGTATCTCGTGGAGTTTGTAGCCTCCGTGAGTTCTGCACAC
This sequence comes from Drymodes brunneopygia, assembly GCA_013400955.1. Lineage (NCBI taxonomy): Eukaryota > Metazoa > Chordata > Aves > Passeriformes > Petroicidae > Drymodes > Drymodes brunneopygia. The sequence continues at coordinate 77,537 of VZTZ01020164.1, read as the reverse complement.
ACCGATAGAAACTAGCAGTATTAATGAAAGTGTCAAGTGTTTTGTTATCATATTTCGAATAGCATGGATTGACACTGAGCTGGACTTGTAACATCCGGTATAAATTTACAGAGTTCATAGTAGCTTGATGTGACCAGCACAACAGGCGTCAGTGCCAGGCAGATGCTTTGTGCCACTTGATTCATGTCATGTTACCAGGGCAGGAATTAAAAGCTGACAGTCTCAGCCACCATGCCAGGGGCACAGCCCTTTAGCAGACCCCAGGAGAGGAAGACAACCTTCCACCTCAGGGCTGTGCAAGCCCTGCTGGGTAAACAGCAGTCAAAAGGTTTGTGGGGAGCTTTCAGGCTTTCTGCTGAACAGGAGATGGGTGAGAAGTGAGGAATGTGTCACTGTGGTTTCTGGAAACTTACCCAAAATTAAGAACCAGAAGGGAAGAAAAGGGGCAAGAGGATGTGTCATGGCACTGCATTCTTCCATCTCTCTCTTCCCAAAACTAGCTTTTGGCTTCAGTGGAAACTGAGGCTCTGCTGGGCTGGTTAACCAACAGCAAAGGAAAATGACAGGTATCACTGTCTCTTATCAAGATCCCCAGCCTTGCCAGGGAATAGGCACCATCTCTAACATGGCTCAGCAAGTGCCCAGCTCATTCCTCTGTACTTAGAGGTATAGTTCAAGTCAGACCCCAGGTCGGAAACGTGGCATTTCATCTTTGGATGGGGGTACATGTTGCCCCCTCAAGTGTAATGGCACAGTCAAAGCACAGCACCAGCTGAGCTGACGGACCCCAGCCAGACAGTGAATAATTGAGCAATGTTGCCAGGCTGGAAAGCATTAATGGCATCAAAAGGCTCTTTGTCCCAGAGACAATCCCAGGCCAATGGCTCTATCAGGCAATCATTCTTCAGGCCCTGTGCCAATTATAAATGAAGCTGGAAAGCTGTATTTCCCAGTTACTGCATGACAGGGCTCGGCTACTTGAAAAGGCAAAGCATGAGGGCTGAGGGGTTGCTTGATTGCAAACACAGAGGATGGGGCTGTGTTTTACAGGCTCTGGTATGAGAGAAGGCGAAAGAGAAGAATGTGCATCCACTGAGCCAGGACAGGGTTTCTTGGGTTCAGCAGGGAACAGTGAACAGCAACCCCATGTGTTGCAGGTAAAGAATCAGCCTGCTGTTTGTTAATAATATGTCTGGGAATTTCATGCAGCCTTGTTTCAAATCAGCAAGCAGTCAGAAATGAATGAAGTACAAAAAGGGTACAAAAAGGCTCAGCCATTTCTTGTAAAATCTGACACAGTTTGTTCCTAACAAAGGAACAACAAAATCCAAAGTGACAAGTGGCAAAGCAGAACATTATATGCTCTGGGCTCCAGCTAATAACATGTAGCATTGTTGGACATTATACAGTGGAGAGAGAATATTTATATTAGCCAGATTCAGTGTTAACTAGAGGAAAATTACTGTTTAAAAGAGGAAAGCTTAGAATTATGAGGTTGGAAATATTGTACACCTTCAAGTTGTGTCTGTAATTGCAAGATCTTAATGCTAACTGGGTGTATAGAGAAGTATAACCTTTTTTCTGATTTTTTTTTCTCTTCACTCTCTTAATCCTAAAACTGAGTTCCTGTCCCTAACAAGGTTGGTTTTATAATAGTATCACTAGGGAGAAGACATACTTGTTTATTTAAAAATAAAACTGTTTTTTAAAAATGGGAGTATAAAGGAGGAAAAAGAATCTAAGCTAGTCTAAACATTGAGATCTAGTATTACACAGATCCTGGTTTCCAGTGGAAGGGAATAAAAACCCCCTACCGTTACTATGTCTTGACTTGCAAACAGGACACAGCCCTGGCAGTCNCCTCAAACGCCTCGGTGCTTGCCGTGTGCCCCAGGGACAGCACGAATCGTCTGTACCGGGCTGGTGGGGAACAGAGCGTACCCTGTCATTGCGGAGAGCGCGGAAAACTTCTGGGAGCACCTCCTCCCTGCGGCTGCGGTGCGGCGGGCGGGCGGCAGGGGGCAGCGCGGCCCAGCGGAACGGGCCCGCCGCGGCACCGGCAGGGGCCCCTCTCAGGGCCGGCGTCCCCCTCACGGCCGGCGCCCCTCACGGCCGGCCCTGCTCTCCTGTCACTCTCATCTGGGGGAAGTCAAACCCCTCCCTGGCCAGATCACAGAGCTCCTCTTCCTTCTTTGTATCTCGTGGAGTTTGTAGCCTCCGTGAGTTCTGCACACACCGATAGAAACTAGCAGTATTAATGAAAGTGTCAAGTGTTTTGTTATCATATTTCGAATAGCATGGATTGACACTGAGCTGGACTTGTAACATCCGGTATAAATTTACAGAGTTCATAGTAGCTTGATGTGACCAGCACAACAGGCGTCAGTGCCAGGCAGATGCTTTGTGCCACTTGATTCATGTCATGTTACCAGGGCAGGAATTAAAAGCTGACAGTCTCAGCCACCATGCCAGGGGCACAGCCCTTTAGCAGACCCCAGGAGAGGAAGACAACCTTCCACCTCAGGGCTGTGCAAGCCCTGCTGGGTAAACAGCAGTCAAAAGGTTTGTGGGGAGCTTTCAGGCTTTCTGCTGAACAGGAGATGGGTGAGAAGTGAGGAATGTGTCACTGTGGTTTCTGGAAACTTACCCAAAATTAAGAACCAGAAGGGAAGAAAAGGGGCAAGAGGATGTGTCATGGCACTGCATTCTTCCATCTCTCTCTTCCCAAAACTAGCTTTTGGCTTCAGTGGAAACTGAGGCTCTGCTGGGCTGGTTAACCAACAGCAAAGGAAAATGACAGGTATCACTGTCTCTTATCAAGATCCCCAGCCTTGCCAGGGAATAGGCACCATCTCTAACATGGCTCAGCAAGTGCCCAGCTCATTCCTCTGTACTTAGAGGTATAGTTCAAGTCAGACCCCAGGTCGGAAACGTGGCATTTCATCTTTGGATGGGGGTACATGTTGCCCCCTCAAGTGTAATGGCACAGTCAAAGCACAGCACCAGCTGAGCTGACGGACCCCAGCCAGACAGTGAATAATTGAGCAATGTTGCCAGGCTGGAAAGCATTAATGGCATCAAAAGGCTCTTTGTCCCAGAGACAATCCCAGGCCAATGGCTCTATCAGGCAATCATTCTTCAGGCCCTGTGCCAATTATAAATGAAGCTGGAAAGCTGTATTTCCCAGTTACTGCATGACAGGGCTCGGCTACTTGAAAAGGCAAAGCATGAGGGCTGAGGGGTTGCTTGATTGCAAACACAGAGGATGGGGCTGTGTTTTACAGGCTCTGGTATGAGAGAAGGCGAAAGAGAAGAATGTGCATCCACTGAGCCAGGACAGGGTTTCTTGGGTTCAGCAGGGAACAGTGAACAGCAACCCCATGTGTTGCAGGTAAAGAATCAGCCTGCTGTTTGTTAATAATATGTCTGGGAATTTCATGCAGCCTTGTTTCAAATCAGCAAGCAGTCAGAAATGAATGAAGTACAAAAAGGGTACAAAAAGGCTCAGCCATTTCTTGTAAAATCTGACACAGTTTGTTCCTAACAAAGGAACAACAAAATCCAAAGTGACAAGTGGCAAAGCAGAACATTATATGCTCTGGGCTCCAGCTAATAACATGTAGCATTGTTGGACATTATACAGTGGAGAGAGAATATTTATATTAGCCAGATTCAGTGTTAACTAGAGGAAAATTACTGTTTAAAAGAGGAAAGCTTAGAATTATGAGGTTGGAAATATTGTACACCTTCAAGTTGTGTCTGTAATTGCAAGATCTTAATGCTAACTGGGTGTATAGAGAAGTATAACCTTTTTTCTGATTTTTTTTTCTCTTCACTCTCTTAATCCTAAAACTGAGTTCCTGTCCCTAACAAGGTTGGTTTTATAATAGTATCACTAGGGAGAAGACATACTTGTTGATTTAAAAATAAAACTGTTTTTTAAAAATGGGAGTATAAAGGAGGAAAAAGAATCTAAGCTAGTCTAAACATTGAGATCTAGTATTACACAGATCCTGGTTTCCAGTGGAAGGGAATAAAAACCCCCTACCGTTACTATGTCTTGACTTGCAAACAGGACACAGCCCTGGCAGTCTTCAGAAACCACAGAGGAGTGGAAAGAGCAAAGGGATGGTCTGGAGCAGTATGATCTGATTTAAAGGCTGGCTTGAGCTCTTTCAGGTGTACCAACGCATTCAGTGGGGTAGTAGTCCTCAGGCCACGGTCCAGAGAGCAGCAAGAATTGGTCCCTCAGCTCACCACTCATGCACAGAATGAGAAATTTGGTGAGCCACCTGCTGGGAAAGATGAGGATGGTCCTGAAATAGGATCTCCCTCTGCAGCAGTAGTAATGAGAGTGAGAATGTCACAGAAGCACTGTTCCACACCATTCCTCTAGGTATTTGTTATTCATCACTTTGAACTCTAGGTTTATTACGTGTCTGTAGAAAGGTAAAGGATAAGATAAAGAAAATGGCTTTTGTTGGCTTCTTGTTAAAGGAAAATTGTCTCAGGCTTCTCTTTTTCTGAAGAAACAGCAACATAGTTTTTTTTCTGTACCAAATCTTACTTCTGTCTTTGCTTGTGAAATGATAAGTTATTGTAGGAAGTCCATGATGATGCTTCAAAGAAACACGAATAAAAGTGGAAAAAGATTTAACCTTTTGAAAAGCAGAAATTGCTTTGAAAACGAGGTTAAAGCTGTCCACTGCATTTTACTGCAGATAGACGTAAAATGCACTCTGGGAGATGGAAAAAATAAGCAGGATACAGAGACAGATTAAGAAAACACTCTCAGGAAAACCTATAATACAGATAAAAATAGGGAGCAACAGCAGCTAACAGAGAGGACAAGGGCTTACAATAAGACACAGAAAAAAAAGTAAATATTCAGATATATGCTTATATTTGGGGCCTACAAGCCAAGAGAGACACTAACACCTTTCAGATACGGTATTCAGAGGATGGTATATAGCATTGAAGATGCAGTATTTTTAAGTATTTTTAAGATGCAGTATTTTTAAGAGGTGTTTCTTTTAGAAAGACCATGGAAAGAAGATAACTATAGCAATGAAAAGGTTAAAAGCTGTGAACCACTGCAGAATTATTCAGGATCAGACCCACATGATATTTATTTAGCTTCAATTTATACCTGATTCTATCAAGGGATATACACACTGGAGGAGCAGAGTGCTAGATACGGGCCAAAAGGAACCTGAGATGAGATGTTGGAGACAGTCTGAATTCAGTATGGTGAGCTGCTTCTCTGGATAACGAGTCTGCCTTCAGTTCCACATGAACCACCTCAGCTGAACAGTTTCTACTAGCAGAGTTTGCTCATTTAAAGCGAGCTTCACTTACTCGGTGTTACGTTTCTTTTTTTTTTATGGCAAATCAAAAGTCATGCAGAAAGCCAAAGAATAGCACTCACTCAAAAAAAGAAAAAAAGAAAGAAAGAAAAGAAAAGAACCTCACAGCTCTTGACAGAGCTTCTAGGTAGTAATTTACAGCCTGCAACCTCTTTTCTGCAAGGATTGGTCCATGGAAAGGAAAATGCGCTCCACGTCTTTAAATTTGATGCTGTCAGACCTGTCACCTTCATCTGATGATTGAAAGACTGCAGTGTCACTTCATCACTTCAGACAGCTGGTGTCTAATTGAGAAGGATTCCTCTATTAACTGTGACCCTCCATGACTCCTCTCAGGCAGCAAGAAAAAGGGCTTTGACAAGCTGCCTGTAGCTCACAGGTTTCAGAGTAGAAAGATGAAGATCATTTAACATGTGTTGTTTGGGGGAAAAAGACAATTGAGAGAGGCTCTGGTAACAGTGTCCCCTGTAAACAGAAGGAAACTGCTCATTAAAGATAGGAATGAGGCTGTGATGGGAAGATCTCTCTGGGCAGCTTGGTCAGACTCAAATGAGAGCTCAAGGAACATCACTGGCGGAGGCTTTCTGAGTCCTAGGTAGCTGAAATACAGGTGCTGCTTTAATGGGGGTAACTAAAGGCTTTAATGCAGCATATCCCCTCTCTTCTCTGCAGTACTGTGTCACTAGAGATTTTTTCCTTCCTTGATGTCGGGATTGTGCCTTCCTGGGGTATATTCCACATGGCCAGTGGTGCACTTTAATTAAGGCAGTTGGCATCACTGAATCGTACACAGGCAGGACCTCCTTTAACCAACATCTGGGGTGTGCATAAAGGAAATCCTGCATTAGGCTTTGTGTGTCATTCTAAACATTTTTCACTAATAATAATATATCATTGCCTGATTGTTTTCCTAGCTCTTCACCTTTGGTTGGAGAGAAGACATCCGCCCTGGGGAGCCACTTCATACCAGGAAGTTCTGCTTTGATGCCATCTCGCACAGTAGCCCTGTCACGCTGTACGACTGTCACGGGATGAAGGGAAACCAGCACTGGAGCTATAGGAAGGTCAGAGTCACTGTGGGGCATCTCAGAGGTTCAGACCGTCTTGAGCCTTTGTTCAGTTTAGCACAGGCTTGTGCTTTCCCATCAAAGAAGTTCTGTTTTAAAATCCACCACATCCTATTCCAATTTAATTTTGTGGTGATCTCTCTGGAATATGTTCCTTTTGAGCATGCAGATATTTAGGTCAAATTTAAATGAAAATGGATCTGATCCAGCTCAGAGGGTGTCTGTATTGGATCTGTTCCCTGAAAGGTGTTTTACCATTCTGGCGCTTCAAGATGCTTGTGTCATTTTAACAGAGGCACTGTTGGAAATATTTTCATCCAATGTGACAGCAGCAAGTCGTGCTGCTCATGAGTTAAATGTTACTACTTTACTACATTTTAAAGATTATAAGTGGCAGAAAAATATCCCTCCAAAAAACCAAAACAAACAAAAAAATCCCAACAAAAACAAAAAAACCCCACCCAACATTAAAAGCACTGCTGTAAGCCCAAAGGAGGCAGGAGTTTATAAACTAAAGATAAGCAGCTTAGACTCTACTTTGATCTGCTGAATTTCAGCCCATTTTTATAAATCACTGGAAACAGGAGGTCAAGCTAGAAACTGTTAAAGCTTCAGTTGTGGTAAAAAGTCCTGGTAATGCTACTGATTTGTTATTGTTGTTGTTATTACGGTTTCCTAATGGTTTATCAGCAAGTTGCCTTAATTAAATATTTCAGTAATAAACTCTGTATTCCATTCAGGATAAGGATTTCTCTGACATGCTGAGGATTTCTTTCTCACCTTTGCTTCAGTTTTCTTTGACCGTTGTGCCTGGCCCTTCACCTTGCTTAAGCTGAGGCCAAAGCACCAGGGGTTGGTCTTTGCCAGATAAACCTCAATACTGTTTTCTAGTTTGAAAAGATATATAGTAGTAAACTACTTCAGAACCATTAAAAATTGGTTTCTCCTGATGTTTTTTTCTGAGTGCCTACTTATTAGCTTGTGCCTTTTTACCTTATTTATGTTGCAAAAGGAGGTCCACCATAAGATTTTCCAGAAATGTAATCCCTTTGAAACTGAGGTATTATCTGAAAGAAAGTTAGAATGTATGGAGCAGACATTAAGAGGATATAAATTGTGGTGGCAGTATTGCTGCCTATCTGACTTTATAATGCCATAATAATACCTTCTTGCTTCAAAACCCTTCAGATTTATCTTTTTGCCTACCCAAGCTGCAAATCAAAAAGCTTTCATACCTTTAGCACTTCATTGTTGCTTAATATAGCTGGTTCATAAGACAAAATGCAGGTCTGGGGCTACCCTCTGTAAGGCTCATCACCTTTGATGAGGACAGAATATAGCAGGTACCTAAAAAAATGGCATTTGAAAAAAATACACAGTGTAAGTTATATGAAATTCTCTGCACAGCTTCATTTTTAATTTCCAGAAGGCTGACAGGGCTCGTATAAAAATTCTCAGTGCAAGACAGGCATTTCCATCTCAGCAAGAAACACCACAAAAATTTGTTGTGATTGAAGTACTGACACATTCTTAACTGTAATCCCAACCTGACAGCAAGCTGATCAATTTCCATAAACCTTCAAGTTAAGAAACTGCATTGGAATAATAGAACTATGTATACATGGTTTTCTTTAAGCTTAGTTTTGGTTTGCTACACAGTAAGTATTTTTAATGTTTCCTATACTCTATTTCCTCAGATAAAGGGAACGTTTACAACAGAGCTTTCTGGTAATACAGCTATACCTCCAAAAACTTTATATGTCATATAATCCTTTTCCAGCTTTGAAAGCATTGTGGCAATAGAACTTTGAGTGTTTTCCCACCTACAAAACAAAAACTGGTCTATGCTAGAGCCCTTTACAAGGGAATGGTATGCTACTGAATCTGTACCCTAAATAAATAAGAAAATGTGATTAAGAAAGAAGTGTTTCGTTTTAAAAAACAGAGAGCAGGTCAGCCACTCTCTTCTGTTCTCTGCAGCACTTATAGACACTGTAGCTTCCTAATGGTCATGTATCCATCCTGTCAAAATTTTTTCTCTTGCTTTAAGAGAAATGACCTTGCTTGTCAATGTCTTATAAGATGCCTAATATGAAGCATTTCTTACCATGCTGTCATATTATTTCTATAAAACTAGAAGATAAGAAGTTTTTATTAATTTAAAGATGAGTCTCTTTTCATGATCATTTGCATCCTTGAGCCAATGATAAAAAGTTACGGCTGTGAAGCGATTACAGAGTGCTGCAAATGCAATTTGAAGCCAGGCACTATTTTCAGATTGCAAATTCTTGTAACATAGAAATCCTAACAACCTGGTTTTGGATCCTGGTGAATAAAAACAGTTTAAATATTTCAGTGGCAAGTAGAATACATTAATATTTTACTTTGGGTAAGGAGTGCTCCTCTGGAAAAATATACAGCCTATCCCCATTACGTGCACTCTGCTTCTCATTGCAGTGCAGTCTCAGAGCGTGCAAACCACATTCTTTTCAGATGAATGAAGCCAAAACTACCACTAATAAACATGTGTCAAAAAACTGTTCTTATTCCCATACTGCTTAAAGTACATCTGGGCAGCTATCTGAAAGTCTTGTAAGTCTGCAATATTAAGTAATCAATTTTCTTAGGACCAATCTGAAATACTGGTTTGCAGCCAAGTATACCTTTGAGAAAAGCCTGTAAGAAGCAATGGAGCGGAATAAATCCAAGCAGTACTGCAAACATTGCTGTGGGTTGTAAATAGAAGAATGTAATGCCAGGACAAAAAATATTGGCACAGTATTGGAAGAATGTAAGATATTAGATAAATGTAAAGAACCTGTAATTATTAGGTATTTGGGGGAATGGCTTTAGCTTCCCAAGCTAAAGCCATTTCTTTGACTCTGATATTCTTAAGCATGCCAGAGCCAATGTTGAGCAGTGCCTGCACCTTTCAGTTCCTCATGGTGAAGGAACACGCCTCTGGTTTTCAATGTAGCATCATTCTGGGCTGACAGGTAGTGCACTGATTCTGATAAAGTATGATTCAACTTATGTGCCACAGGCCCACTACTGCTATTTGTAGAGCAGAAGTATCCAAGAGAGGGCTGATTTAGTAGGTCTTTAAAAAGAAACAATTGTGTAAAATCAATTTCTTTATATGGTAATTCTACTCTGAGTCTAGTGATTATGACAGATGCTAGACTGACAGCATCAAAAACTGTGCCCAGAAGACAGGGGTTTGCTCATAGTCTCCTGACAGCTGCAGGGACAGACTGTAAGAGTCAGTTCACTCGTCACACAGGAGTTGTGTAGATTTTTCCCTCAGACAGCTGAAGACATGGCATAGTGATAGTGGCTTTTATCATATGGACATCAGTCCTGCTGAAACTGCACTGGAGCTACCAACTAATTTCAGATAAACTACCACAGCCACCAGCTGATAATGACTTCCAGTTGCTCTTGACATTGGCATAGTTACAGCAGTGACCTATAAGAAATGAAAGGCTCTGTGTGTCATTACCAACCCCTCCGAATTGTCGAGACCAATTATCTTATGGAGGAGTTTCTCCTTCTGCAAATAATATTCAGGCTTGCCTTCATGCAGAAGGAAAAAAAATATTCTGCTGTTTTCAGATGTTAGAAAAGTCTCCATGAGAGCACTTGTGATTTCTCAATATTGGTGTAAAGAGGAATTTATGTATTTCTCTTGTAAAGTTCTCCTCCAGGATGCACACAACAGTTACTCCTTGAAGTCCTGAGCCTGTTTCCACTGAAATCCTGAAGACCACCAGGCCTTGACCTTAAATCAGCATAAGCTTGAGATGATAAATTAATAGGCCTTTGTATATAGCTAAGTCAGCCAGAAGTTTTTCCAGAGTGGTAACTCTGTCCGTATTCTTAAAAGGCACTCTTCTTTCCTAATAACCAAACTCTAAATAAAAGCACCAATAATGCCCCACTTGAAAATTGCCTGTCTGTGACATTTCTGTAGGAAAAACCGCCAGCTCTCTGGAAAAGCTGGAGTGTTTTTCATAACAAGTTTTTTGTGCTGAAGCTGTTTCCTTTCTTCTTGTACCAGCTATCTTATTAAAGCTTCTAGTATTCCAACTTTGGCTTCCTAATAACCCTTATGCCCAGCTATACTGCAAGGAAAACCATATGCCTCCTTCCTTCGAGGTCCCACATCAGGCAGCCTGGCCGTGGCACAGTCACTGTGTCCTGATTTCAGTCAGTGCCACTCCATCAAGCCTATTAGTACAGGGGGAGCTGGCAAGCTGCAGATATGTGCCTGTACCACCCCATAGGGTGCCTGGAAGTTCTTGCAGGCCCACCTCATCCTAGCAGGGACACAGCAGCCCTTTGTGCACAGTACAGTTACCTCCTTCTTCCTCCCTGCTGTCCTTGTAGAACATGAGGGAAAGGCCTCTACTCATTTGGTTTGGTTGTGTCAGCTTTGATGGTATCCCTCTGACTTTCAGTCTGTTGGGGGGGTGTGTGTTCATCCTCTGGTTTTGGGGAAAGTCCGGTGCTGAAGGTGAAACACAGTGTGAGAGGCAGATGTAACACCATTCTCCTCAGCCAGAGCACAAGGTACTTTTGACTTTGTTCTTTATTGCATATATTAATTTTTTTAAAAGGCATTGTACTTTACCATTTTTTCACAGACCACAAATCAATGAGTTTAATATTTCCTAAATTAAAAAAAAAAACCTTAATTTTTCAAAATGGTTTTAAATGGCTGCTGTTTCTGTTTGTTTTTTTCCTTTTTTTTTTAATGTGGGTTATTTTTAGTTTAAGAGAAGTTTCTATGATTGTTGCTCAGCACCCAGAGTACTTGTGTGAGTTTTTAATCAATTGCAATTTGACAAGTAGATTTTTTTTCCCCCTCACAAACTGGGCAAGCAGGCACATCCTAGGTTAGTATTAAAATACTGTCAGGGCATCATCGGCATGGAGGAAAAAAGCCTTGTATGTGGTTTACCAAGAGTAATCTGTAATTTATTTCAACAGATGCAATATAGTCCCTGGAAACTTTCAAAGCCTCTAATAACTCCCACATCTGTCTTTCTCAAAACACTTGCCTACATGAACTAAGTATATTGAAACTACATATACCAACTCACATATACCAGCTTCTCAACTGAGTAGTTCCTGCTTTAACAAAGATTCACTGTCAGGTTACTTAATATGCACTCCAGTTTTGTGAAGTAAAATTAATAAAACTAATCATCATAAATATGCTTTTTAAAGCAACTTAATCTATGCTTACCCTCCCAAAATCTCCATATGGACCTAAATCAGTGTTAGGATTTCCATCTTATTAGGAGAGAGAGCGTATTTCAGTGGCTGGTCGTATCAAGGCCACAGGCAAAGTCTGCATTGAATGGGATGAGAACATCAATCCTGTGTCCATCTGTCCACCACTTCTGTTAATAATTCATTTTTAATATCTTCACCAAGCTGAGGATTTTACAGCTCCCCCTGCCAAGAAACACAACACTGTCAAGAAAAATACTTCTATAAAAAAACACCCAAACAAATCCATTTCTCAGGCTCAGACATTTAAATGGGCTCCAAGCAAATGCATGGTATGCAAAGATATTAAAAGACATTCTACTGTTTCATTATATTATGCGGTTGTTATTCAAAGACCAGATGATGTCTCCCTCTTTCTTGAATCCCCACTTTCATAAAGGATAATAGCCCAAGGGAAGAAAATACTCCATTCTCTACAGCTTTCTAATAATAGCTGTAGTTATTACGCAAGGTTAGTGCACAGAGACCACAAAATCATTTCAAACAGGGCTGTGTTAGTCCATGTTCTGTAAAATTAGAACACTTCCAGTGATTTGGCATTTGCTACTTAATTCTATTTTTTTTATTCCTGTAGGACAAAACTTTGTTCCATCCGGTAAGCAGCAGCTGCATAGATTGCAACCCAGCTGAGAAGAAGATTTTCATGAACAGATGTGATCCTTTATCTGAAACTCAACAGTGGATTTTTGAACATATTAATATGACTGTTATAAAAAAATTTAACAGCAAGGCCAGTTCCTAGAAGGAAAAAAAAAAAAAGAAAAAAATGAACACACCTATTTACGTACAGACTGCAGACTACATTTTTGCCAGCATCTGGGTCAAAGGAGTCAGGAATTAAATTTCCTAGATCCAGGAAATCTGTTCTGAGGATTAAGAAAAGGCCACAGCAAGAGCCAGCAGGCTGTCCTTGTGGATATACAGTATCTGGAGAACTTGGCAAAGAGCCTCACCGGATGCTGCTGAGAACTTCAGGCTGAAAATTCCCTTGCTGGTCAAGGGAAAAACTTTGTTTAAAAACTGTTTAAAAGTACTCCAAGTTAATAAAGTAAAACAAAACTCTAGAGTTTCTCAGGTCAAATCCTGCTGTAGTGAGTAGCTCAGAACAGATGCTATGATTTGGGATGGGTTTATGGTGTGCATGACGCCTACAGGAACCTGAAGAAATCCCAGGTTTTAGAATTAAACATGCTGGTAAAAGAATAATGATGTTCCAGCACTCCCTAGACAAGATATATGCTCTGTTGACATTCTGTTAATAAAAGGTTGGGTTAAGCAGGTTTAACCCTCAGAACTGCTGCAATTAATTTTAAATACCTCCCTTTTACATTCCATTCATTACCAAAATAGGAATGGTAGAAATCTTAGGGTTTAGAATTACACTTTAGTGAAGCATGAAATAAACTGTACGGTTTTGCCCTCACGTTTTCCCCCTTCAGGAAAAATAAAGCAAAGCAATCAAATTTCTATATATGATATATTTAGCAATTGTGATTCAAATCCCATTGTCACACAAGGTGAAATTTTTTTTAGTGACAAATATAACAGCAGCAGCTGCAGCATAATGGAAGGCTTGTGGACTATCTGTCGTTTCTAAAGGTAGAATCCTTACCAACATATAAATTAAATTGAAAATAGGCTGAGGAAAAAAATCAGGAGGAGAGTGGGAAAAAATTGCATACTGCATGCTGAACTAGGTTAGTCAAATTAATACTGGTATGCTGCCATCACCTAAAAGCATGTTGACTCCCTGCAGTGCAGCTTAAAAGATCTTGCAGTGCTCTTGACACATAGGAGTGTTGAGAAAAATTGACAGGAAATCAGTTGGGTGGTTTCAGAGTTTTTGAAATCTGTGATGGAAATCATGTGAACTTTCCAGAGTGAGCAAGTGAATGGTATTGTAGATGTCATGAGGGAGGAAACAAGACGTGCGAGTCACACATTACAATATTTTGGTACTTTAGGCACAGGCACCATTCAGGATAACACAGACTTCAATCACACTGATGATCATGATGGGTCCCTGAGACCCATCAAGCTGCTAGAGAGAGAGACCTCTAAAACATCTTAGGGAGGGTGTCTGTGGTTCTTCTCAGTTCATAGTGATGTGTGGAACGTGACTGATAACTTTGAGATTGTTCAAGGTAAGAGTGAGTATAAATTTATATCAAGTAAATATGTGGCTTTTGCATGAAAGATGAATTCACAGATGAAAGCACCATAAATGCAGACAGATCACATCCTCTGTGCTGTAACTCCTTTCAGGTTCCAAAAATAACATTTGTAATTAAGTTGCTTATTTTGATTGCTGGTGAGGTGGCTGACTAACCAAAATACTGATGTGCAATCTACCCTGTTTTAAGGGAGTGGAGTGACTGTGTTTTGTTTATTTCTGCTTAAGCTCTGTTTATGCACAAAGAGCACTGATTGCATCCAGAGGATGGCTCTAGTACCAGTGTGCTATTTTATGGCAGCATCTTGTACTTGCAGGTCATATGAAAGTTTTAGGAGGGGAATGAGGTCCTGTAGCATTCAGGATGCACTTGGGAAATTGTGAAATTTCCAATATATTGAGCATTTGCTGCAAGTTACTGAAGAGATCTTTCAAATAATTTAAAGGGATGTGTCTATAGAGTTGTCATTTTTTGATTTTAAAATAAGCGAGCTTGTTTAGGTATTGTTTAAATTTAATTTGAAGATATGGTGTGCTCGGGAACAGAAGCAGTAAGGTTCTGGTATGAGGATACTTCAGGTGTTTTTTAGCTGTCAGTACACAGAACCAGCCTAGCCTGTGCAAACTGTCAGCTTTCCCAGGTGGGGTGCTCACAGCATCATTTATTCGCAGCCTGATCATGAGGAAAGAGGGTTTGGGAAAAGAGGAAAATGGCTGCCTCAAATATAAATACAGCCCTCAAGCTGCTGATTGTAACTGGCCCCAAACTGTCAGTCCTGGAAGCAAAACTGTATGCCGAAAATAGAGAGGCAAGGAGGATTGCTAAACCAGAACAGATTGGTAGGGTTATATCATTCCGTGTCTGACTGCATCTCAGTGGTCTGATTTTGAGATATCTGACGGGAACTAGGCTGCTGTTAGGGCAGAGAAATTCTATGCCTTTACAACCCTTGTTGGGTCATATTGCACAGCACCTGACACTGTCAAAGGAAGCCTTCCACTTACTTGTAGCTGATCACAAATTGTAAACTCTAGCAGTCCTTGTCAGAAAGCAATCCCTATGACTAATATTCAGATGTTGTGGGGAAAAAGAGCAGCCCTTGCACAGGACTCCTTGGGTTTTATTAATAATAAATGATCATCGCTACCTTTCAGTTAAAGTCTGTCTTGGGTGTTCTCCAAAGGTTTCCACTGATAAGAGTATTTCATTACTAATTTATCGTTCAGAATTCCTTTAATTCTTCCTGCAACCATATATTTTCTGCCCAATAAACTTCTGAACAATTTGATAGGTTGGAGAGATGTATCTTCTGCTCATGTTTCTCCAGGAGCGTTTGACACGTTTCTTCAAAAGACAATGAAATTTCTTCACAGAATTTTTTTAAAATACTGGGTAGCTCTGAACATATTTTAAATGTAGTGCACAGGTGGCATTAACTGATGTGGGCTCATAATTTCAGTGAAGCTATACTGATTTCCCCAACTAATGAATTGCTTCAGTTTTTTTCAGTTGATTGTTTTATGGCTTTAATCAGGATGTCTGAAAAGAAGATCTTTGTATCTGTAAGCGTTCATTAGCATCTACCCTAAATGTTTTCCATTTAAGGTTATCTAACCCTTTTTTTGTGGCCAGCAAACTACTACAACTGTAGAGAACCACTGGAAAAACTGAAATCAACTCCAAGTGCAACTAAAACTCTAAAATCACACATCTTTCCCTGCATATATTCCAGAATCTAAACTAAACAGAGGCCTTGGGGGACAGGGCTCAAAGGAGAAAGGAAGAGCTGGGAAATAAAGCCTTTCATGTGTGGGAGAGCAGCCTTGTTGCAGAGACATGACAGGACTTCACTTTTCATTGGTCACAGTCTTACTTCAGAAAAATTACATTGCTTTAGAACAAATGTTTCTGCAACAGGATGGATATTTTAATGATATAATGCATTATTCCTGAGTGTGATCTGTTTATGAATAAATGGTCTCTAGCTGCTGAACTAAGTCTGCCTCATGATAAAGATAGACTAAGCTTGAAAGGAAGCTGAGAAGCACTTAACAACCTCTGATTACTGGCAATTTACCAGGCATCAATGTCTCCAGTGACCTTAGTGAAATCTTATGTTAGAGAGGATCATGAAGAAATGTGTATAAATAGCTTGACCAAACCGATTAGATAGGTTGCGATTCTGCAGGAGTGGATGTTAGCTTTGCTTAAAAAAAAGTCATAATCAGAATTCGTTTGGATTTTTACTGAAACTTCTGCAAGGGACAGAGTGAAGGGGCCCTTTTAGCCTACCTGGATGGATTGGGGATGGAGCATTTTAGGAAGGCAGTACTGGGAAGCTTGCAGTGTAGCTAACACCAGGGGTGCATCCATTTGCTATTTAAAGAGCATCTGTAATGCTCATAACCCAGTGCATTTCAAGAGAACACAGCACGTACATTAAAAAAGGAATATGATAATGGTTTTATTTTTCTTTTTTAATCCATCAAGGTTGTTAGGGAAATAATTTCAAAGCCCTTGGAAACAACACAAGCTGCTCAGCAGTAGTGTTTTTATAGCTGGTAGCAGTATTATAATATTCATTTTTTTTCCTGTGTTTAACCCCCTTCCAAATCTGTTCCATACCCTCTTAGAGCACAAGGGTCCAAGAGTGTTTTTACACAACATTTTCAGGATCTTGCCCTATCCAAAAGTTTTGAAAAGCCTTCAAAAAACTAGGAAATATAAACCAAAAGGTAACATAAAAACCCAAAGAAAAATGCCTATAATGTCTAGTGTACCAATAGATTTTGCTAAACTTGTGCTAAGATAGTATCTTTCAACTGGAAAATTTTAAATTAATAAGTAATGGAGTTATTGAATCTTTAGTCTGTAGTGCTTTCTATTTAAAACTTTTAATTTTAAAAATTTAATGAATTTGTGTGCTTAGTTGCTGACAAGTTGTTTTTTTTAAACACATGTAATACATAAATCTGTTCTTAGGTGTCCTGAAATATTTCTCTCCCCATATTTCCTTGTTATAATTCTGAATGCACTGGATTTAAGAAAATCTGAACATATGAAAAAATCTCTAAAGGTAAGAAACACATGTAAAAACAAATAATGAGAAAGTTTAGCTAGAGGAAATCAGAGAAATGCATTACATTTCCTAATTTT
Source organism: Drymodes brunneopygia (assembly GCA_013400955.1). Taxonomy (NCBI): domain Eukaryota; kingdom Metazoa; phylum Chordata; class Aves; order Passeriformes; family Petroicidae; genus Drymodes; species Drymodes brunneopygia. The sequence goes on along the minus strand of VZTZ01020164.1, from coordinate 60,476 downwards.
CAGCAACATTCAGAAAATACATTTGCTCTGTGCAGTGGTTTTCTCCTCTTTCAGTGTATCTTTAATATCAGTGGTACTACTGGTGCCCAAGGAAAAAAAATCAAGGAAGAGCTTCTAAAACATTGCATTCAAACATTGCAAATTGGTATGCCTTAAAATCTTCCTTGTTTCTAAGATTTCTGTTATCTTAGTATATTTTTCTTTTTTGCAGGACATGGCCGTACAGTACGTTCTTCAGTGGGCCTTATGAAAACAGTGCAGGCAATAGGGGAACAAAGAGGACGTGGGTTAAAACTATAATAATTTGTGGTTACCTAAAGGTGTGTTTATCACAGCACTGTCCAGTAGGTTAATTATACACAAAGAGAAGGTTGTGTATTTTGTGCGGCCACTTTGGTAGCTGCTCAGAACAAGTGAATGAGAAGTAACCTTGCAAAGTGGGCCAGCAGAAAAGCTTGTACTCAGTAAAAGATGTAGAAAAACTCAGAATTATGCATTTTAGAGAAGCAGATGAATAAGACATCGAGATAGATATCATGGACAGTGTACAGGATGCGAGGGGAGCTGCAGTGAGGCAAGTCTGGTGAGTGGAACTATCTTAAAGGTACTAAGACATGGGAAAGGAAAACTGAGTCCTCATTAACCTTAGTCCTCATTAATCAGGATCCCTAACACTGTCAAAGTATTAGTTGATTTAATTAATTTAATCCTTGATCTCCCCACTAAATGACTGAACCTGGAAGGAACCGCAGTCCAGGCAAGTTTCTGTTGATCACTCTGGAGCATCTAATCGGCAAAAGATACCACTAGGCACAGTTTAGTCAAAAACCCCAAATGGCACCAGAACTGAAACAGTATTATCAGCCCAAAAGATCTGTAGGCCTCTGGCATCCCTCTGTGAGAGAAAGATTTCACTTGCCTAAAGGAGTGATTGATGGTAATGATCCTAGATTAAGAAGATCAAGAATTGTGAGCTTTCAAGGAGGTGAAAGGCCAAATGGTGAGATTAGGAGTTGGCAGTTTAATTGAGAGAGGAAGGAGGAAATAGGTGGTAAAAAGGAAAAAGTAGGAATTAGGTTTGATTCTGTATGTGAAGGAAGTATGACCTACAAGGGTCAGGCACTGATAATTTTAGGTACCTCTTCATAGCAGGGCTTGCATGTTTGTTTCCATCACAAATATTCAGGAATTGGGAGGTCATCAAGTCCTTTTGCAAGGACTTTAATTTAGAATAAAGGGAACTGCCTAATCTGAAATGAATTGATAGTGAAATACATTATCACAACAGAGAAAAGCTTTGCTGGACCCTGAGTTTGTTCTGAGTTTACCACCAAAGGTATGTATGTGTTTTCCTGAGGATAGTTTTTAGATAGTATGTAGAAGGAGAATATTATAGTCCACTTTTTACCTCCGTTTAATATTTCTCTATCTCAGGCTATTTTGAAGGAGGAAAAGTGTTTAGCTAAATTTTCCTAGGAAACGTCAACTTGGGTCGGTGTGAAGTAGCTCTGCCTACTCCCTTTGCAGATCACAAGATAACAAGTGTTTCTCTTCAGACATTGCATACAGCTCTTAAAAAAAATAACAATGTGGCTCTGCCTTCATGGCTCCTTGCAGCATTCACCTCTGTTATGCATTTCAGTTATTTTATGGATTTTTTTTTTCTCTGTTTGGTGTTTCTTGCCTTCTGCTGACTCCCCGTCTGCCAGATTCTGCCAGAATCCTGGTCCTCTTTCTTCCCACCTTTCTGGTCTGTGCCAAAGGTGCTTCTGCTATTGCAGATCCCTTCCTCAAGATAAGAATGACTAAAGCTGCTTTGATCTTGACTTGGCAGAACCACAAGCCAAGACCTTGCCTCAGGGTACCTGGCTTGTTCTAGCAGAGGGATGGAGAGGAGAAGGGCACCTGAGGAGAAGGAAGAAATTCTGTCTTTATGGGCCAGTCTCACTACAGCTTTTGTCCATGGAAGAATTATAGCTCATAGTGCAGACAGACAAACATCTTTGAGGAAAAAAATGCATTGGTGATCTACCTTCTCATCGATTTTCAAAACTTCAGTGCTTCCCAGAGAGGGGAGTATGTAAGAACAGGAAGCATCTTATGCAGTAGATATACTTTGCACAAATGTTTAGAAGCAGCTGAACTTCTTGACTTCAAGTTTTTAACTTTTGATTATCCCTACTGAGCTCACATAGATACAAGAAACTGAGTAGAATTATTCTTTTAAGTGGTTTGTATAAGCCACCAAGGGGTTATAACAACTTTAACTGAAGGTATTATTCCACATCTGAAGTGGATGTGTAATCTGTGATGAGTGCATGATACAGGTTAACTTCTAGTCAAGCTGCAAAGAGTCAGAAGGGCTTTATTTACAAAAAGAGATTGTCCAATGTGCAGCAGCCTTTTGCTTTACAGATATACAGGGCTCCAGTTTATTCCTCAGCATGTCAGCAAAATCAATATCTGTAATGATTCCCATTATCAAAGTAGTATTTGCAGAGATGGCAGTAAAACATCGCCTTTTCCTTCCTACTAAAAGAGTATCCTTTCACTGGTTTCTTGTATGTTTTTATGCACCTCCAGAGTAATTTATTTGTAACCAGAACATATGGATAAAAGTTATACCCTGTCCCTTCACTAAACAAGTTCCTAGGAAACCAGAGTACCAGTGTAAAGGATGTACAAATGCACTGTCCAAAGGATTGTCAGCCAAGGAACAGGGATTTCATACAAAAGGAAAGTACAACCCCCTAAATGGACATGATCTTTCTATGTGTACCCCCAGCCCAGAGAGCCAAACGTGTCCCAGGCTGTATCCAAAGCAGTGTGGCCAGCAGGGCAAGGGAGTGGATTCTGTCCCTCTACTCTGCTCTCGTGAGACCCCACCTGCAGTGCTGCATCAGCTCTGGGGCCCCAGCACAGGAAGGACACTGACCTGTTGGAGTGAGTGCAGAGCAGGGTCACCAAGATAATTAGAGGGATGGAACCCCTCTCCTGTGAGGAAAGACTGAGAGAATTTGGATTGTTCAGCCTGGAAAAGAGAGGGCTAAATTCTTTACTGTGAGGATGGTGAGGTACTGGAGTCGATTGCCCGGAGAAGTTGTGGATGCCCCATCCCTGGAAGGGTTGAAGGCCAGGTTGAATGGGGCTTTGAACAACCTGGTCTAATGGAAGGTGTCCCTGTCCACAGCAGGGGTGTTGGAGTGAGATGATCTTTGCGGTTCCTTCCAACCCAAACAATTCTGTGATTCTGATTCTAAAGTTTGTTTTCCTTTATTCCTGTTGTATCAGCCTCCAAATTGCAGCTACTGTTCTACATCAAAACATATCATGGTAATCTACACCTAGAAGGATAATGATGCATCAGACCTCTGCGGCCAGTTTCTCATACAAATCTGCAGCAAGACTATATAAACCTGTTCTTTGGGGCTGGAGATTGTTCTGCACAGTTGTTATCCTGGCAAGCAGTACATTTCTTCCAACTTTGGCCTGACCTGCACTTTTCCACCTCAAACTCTGTTGGCTGAAGTCACATGATAGTGCCCAGCTCTCCAGGTAACGTGGTTCATTGCACATCTCTCAGCACCTCACAGCAGTCCAGTCCACACACACACATAGGCACACACACATATGGTTAACAAATACTAGGTAGCAAAATAGAAATATGTGGTCCCTTCTGAGCCTCTGAGATGCTTCTACTTATCAACTAGTCTTTCTGATGGTCAGAGTGTTTTCCAAGCATCTCTGTGAATAAACACACTTTCCTGCAGGTATCCTGCAAAATATCCATTTCTCTCACTTTTCTGAGAGTCTGGAATTACAGCCTTCACTTGCTGTTAAACAACATTCAGGACAAAACATTTCCTGGCAATTCAGTTATTTTAAACTATATATAAAGGGCCAAGAAGAACCGGAGACAACTTTGTGTAACCCCTGTCCAATGTCCCAGTAGGCAAGACAGCCAGTAATGAGCTGGGCTGGTAGGCAGCTAGTAGAGATCAGTGAACAAGTAAAATGGAGTTGTCTAATTTTCTGTAAAGCAAGGTCAAAATATTTGGTTATTGTGATTTAGGAAATATAGCTCTCTAAAAAAATGGGGAAAATATTTTCAGGTGTGTGCATTTGAAGTATAATACAATAGACTACAATTAGTAATATATACATTATAATAAGTAAAACGAAAACATACAATTCTGTGCTGACTAGTCTGAGATAGTTGGCTTAGATGTTATTAAACAACAGTTGTAGAAACTTTGACCAATAAACTGACTGATGCATTGAAATTATGTTTTCAGAACATGTTTAAAGGATTTACAGAGAGCACATGCCTGTAAATTTCTGGACTGTAATTAAGAAGCTGAACTATGGAATAAAAATTGTACACCTGTCCTATTTTACATTTGGATGTATTGCATTACAGGATACAAAGTAAAAGATTGCTAAACAGCAGTTTCAAAAAAAATTACCATGATCTGAACGAATAAATACCTCTCAGAAGCAACAGCATAAATTTTTCAGTTTGTTGTACATCTCCTGCTGCTAAAATAGCCTGCTGTGTCAGGTGGGTGAAGAACCAGACAAGCCCAACCAGCTGCAGGGCTGCCCAGGGCCATGAGGCTGATCCCACAGCTCTGGCCATGCCAACCATGTAATAGCAACAGAAAGAGAAAACAAAGTCCTTTAACATAGAGCACTGTTAGCTTTGGCAATACTGTAAATCGTGTCTTGATCGTGCCTACCTAAATAAGAGAAATAAAGAAGTGAGCATAAAATATTTGTACACACATAATAGTCCTCAAGTAACAAGTAAGGAAGCATTGAAAAAGTTTGTGAGTACTTAATTCCAGTAAAAAGTCATGTAAGTCAAGATTTATTTGTCCCACTTCCACACCTAAAAAAACCACCAACAAAGCAACAACAAAAAAATCCCTAGGAATTCTCAGCATCACCAGTCCTTCTTCTACCTACAACTGATAAAACAGAAAATACATCATATCTTCATAGAGAGGATTAACTGCAGAAGTTTAGAGAGTCATATAGAACAGTATTAGTCAATCTATTGTCTTCAAAGACTGAGGAAGAAAAAGTTGGTTATTACATATTATTTCTCTTTAAAGGAATTATTTTTCTTTTTTTTTATTTTCTGTCTCTTTAAGTCCTACAACTAAATTTGATGCATACCCATACACTTCAATTCTTCAGTGCTGTACATCTATCCTAAAACCTTCTAATCGAAATTCCTTGATTAAATCCATCTGTTACATCTACTGCATATGGCAGAGTTGTGGTAGCATTTAAGTGGACACAATCTAATTTTTATTTGTTTCTGAGGGAGCAGTTAAAGTGAACATTGCTTCCAAAGACCTCTGAGCATCAAAACTAACAGAACTAAAAGAACTATAAGAATGCATTGAAAATGTGACTCCTTGTCTAGAGAGCTTCAAGGATACTGTAGTCAAATGCAAACTGAAGACAGGGAAAAAAAATTGTTATTTTCTACCTAATCTTTCCACTTAAACTTTTTGGGACTAATTTCCTACAGGCAGTTCTATAGAACAAACCTTGGTAAATATCTTCCCACTGAAACAGTAATTATAACAACAAAACAAATTACAAGTCAGAGGGCTTTGATGAATAAAAAAAACTTCTATCAAGTCCCTAAAAAGACTGGAGTCATTAACATTACAGACATGACCCTTGGCAAGAGAACAACTAGGAACAAAGAAGAATTATTATTAAAAGAACAATAAAGCGCTTTAGATACACCAAGATCAATTAGGCATTAGTTTTAATATAGTCCAAAGTTAAAAGCCATAAAACAACAGGAAATTTTCCTATTTGCATCATTTAAAGTTCACAGCCTAAGGAAAATACCATTTATAAAGAAACCAGAGAGTCTTCTGTTAATTGTGTGTCAATTATCTAATTACCTTTGATAACACCAGGTGCAAACATTCAAGGAAAAAGTTTTAAAGAGCTCTTGCAGATACGGGTGTCTTAGGAGAGTAATAAGACTTGTTGCAGGGAGAAGAGAAAGGAGAAGGAACTGTGTCTTGCTCTGAAATGAATGTGCTGTCCCTGGCTGCAAGAACCAGTGAGAGACAAGTTACACAAGGGTTACTGGAGCATGTTTATCAACTCTAAATGCAGCTTCTCAGCTTGGGAAGAGGGGTAGGGAGACTTAGGCCAATTTCTGCTTTGACTTCTACGTCAAGGTTGAGATGCTGCCATATATTCCTGCTAGTCAAGGAGAAAATCCAAGCCTGGCTCCTACCTCCTGGCCTACCTCCCTGCTCTGCAATGTCTGTGGATGGGAAGGGTGAGAGCAGTTTGTGATCCTGCTGCCTGGGCAGGTCCTTGCAATGGTAGCAGAGATCTCTGACAGAGTAAGTCAGTGACAAGATCTCAGCCTACAGACAGAGCTCCGCCTCAGGGCTTGCATGGGGCAGCTGCCCTTGAATTCCCATCATGAAAAGAAAAGCCTGTGCACCAACAGTTTGGGCAATAGCTCTGTACATCAGCTGCTCAGTGGTGGTGCTTACATCCCTGCTTCTGTCTGGTAATTCCCCACACCAGTTGGAGGAGTGTTGCCTCTCTGCACGATGGGAATTCCTTTGAGGTCTGGATAACATGCTGCCCCAGCCTGGTGGGAAGATGTGTCTGCACTCCTGCTCAGCACCAGTATCTGCCCTCTGATTTTTGAAGGGAAATTGTAGTGACTTCTTCAGCTGGAAGCCTTGGTGAGTAGATGCAGAAGAGGGTGTCTGGTGGCATGTTTGTATTTGGATGATTACTCTAATTAGCTCTTTTTTTTTTTGCTTTTAAGAAGAGGGGAAAAAACACACGGATTTTTTAATAGCTTTTTTTCTTCTGCCTAAGTGACTCTCAAGTGACACTCACCACTGTTTTAATTAAACAAGCCTCGTGATTTAGAACTGATAAGTTTCTACTTCAAGGAAATGCCAGGGTAAACTTTTATTTGGCAGGGGGAAGAAAAACTGATAAGTAGCAGGATAGTGTCTCCTAACAGAGAAGTGGGAAGAGTTCATAAAGTGCAGTGGGGGGGGACTAACCTCAGCAGTAACACCTGCAAACTAATCCCTCACAGCCCTTTGCCACAGAGATTGGCTCTGTAGCTGCTGCTTGAACTAGAGGAGATGATGTGCACTCTGTCTGGATTGCTTGGTTATTGTCATCTCCTTGGTGCTTCCCAGAACTCTGATGGAGAGCAGAAAACCAGCCATCATTGGACATCCCCCTGAAGTGCCTCCTTAGGCCACTCCACATGTTTCGGGTGACTCAGGAGGGTCCATGCTGGCAGCACCAGCACAGGAGATTGCAGTCAGAGGCAGGAACTGCCAGCTCCTCATCTATCCCACATAGCAGCAGACCATGTCAAAGATTACATAAAGCACGTACCTGCCCAGGGTTGGGGTTTTTTTCAGCCGTTTCACTTGGGGTCTTGTTTGTACCTCCTCCTTAGTGACCAGCTGTGCCTTCTCCATTTTCATGGCAAGAAACCTGCAATTGCGGATCTTTAAGAAGGCATGACCCCGACTCTCCAAGGACTGGGATACACAGCTGACATGAAACCACAGCAACCAAAAATCAGGTCAGTGATTAAACTTCTTGATGTTGGCAAGTCAAGCATCAGTATCAGAAGGGAGCTCATGAAGTCATTTGCAGTTGTAGACCTGAGAGCAAGAACTGTCTATGTAACTCTTTCTGAGATTTCAGCTTGTGGGAGGGGAAGGTGGGGAGACATCGTTCTTCTGTTAAGAAATGTGAATATTGCTTTAGGAGCTGCCACATCCCAACTTCCAGTAAATGAAAAGCAACAACAATAAATTTCATGCCCTGTATGCTAGCTACTTTTGGTAAAGGGAATATTGCTGAATTTATGTTCCAAGGAAAAAAACCTTTCTTTTGCATTAGATCTTCACCTGACCCATTACTGAGATAACCTTCAGCTATCTTACACCAAAAGGCTGGAGCTGTGGTGATTCTCAGAATGGTCTTGTCAATGCATATGTGATGAAATTAAGGGAAGTCTAGTAATGAATAAGGTCTGTGTTTCCAGTTCCCCTGAGAGCTTCCATCAAACAAAACTATTTCCCTTCTAAAGCACATGTTTGAAGAAGGGGAATTAAATATTTTTCTATTATTTGCCTGCTGGAATATTCTTTACTTGGTATCTGAGCACAGTGGTGGCATATACAAATATAGCAGCTCATCTTTTTAAAAAGCCTTATTATATCAGTAATAAAGAAAACAGTTTGCATTTCAGATGAAGAGACAACAGTATATCACAAAATATTTACTCTGCCCAGAAGAGCGGCAATTTACAGACTATTTAACAGCAGTTTGTGTATGCATTTAAAGATTACATCTTTTTTATAACTAAGGTTTTTATTTGTGTGCTAAGTAGTTTTCTGTAAGTAAAAGGATTAGATTTTGTTTGGCATCTTTGAATTTATATTCTGTGAAAAGCAGTAGTGATTTAGATCTCAATTTTTATAGCATGTGGCATGTAAAGTATGTTTAGCTTCTTGTGGATGTTTTTTAGATTTTTTTTTAATGTATCATAGTCTTTTTTTGCTTTTCTGAGGAGAACCAACATAAGCTCATAAGTGTTCTGCTTTTAAGCAATGTACAAAACCTAACCTCTTTGTTAGTTTAGTGATCTTATATCATTTGCTAACATTCACCAAAGAAGAACACTTTCACTGAGAATGCATCTTATTCCCTCTCTTTTCTCTGGTTTTCTTGAAAAAACCCAAAACAATAATAACAACACCACCAAAAAACCCAAACAAACAAACAAAAAAGGAAACAAAAACTACTTCCACAGAGCACCTATTTTTCCAAAAATTATGGAGAAGTGAGGGGAGATATCAGCAGGGAGCAAAGAAGGGCTAGGAAGAGCCCAGTCAGTGCAGAACCCTGGGGCAGACTCTTGGTCCTTCTGTGTCCTGTGAGCTGAGTGAACTGGCACAAGAGAATTTTATACTGCTGTCATTAGAGTGCATCTGGTCACAAAACTGGATTGCAGGCCTCTCTCTAAGCTTTATTGGTTGTAATGGTGACAGCTGTGTGCAAGGGTCAAATATGAGCTTAGTTGCATGGAGGTGTTCCCCCCCTGCATAGCCAAACCCCAGTGAGAGTTCTGTGGCTCTGCAGTGCTGCATGGTTTGTGACTCTGGCTGTGAACAGCAGCTGCTCATGTGGAGGGGGAAAGAAGTCTGCTAGTTCTTGATGAAATACAGTTTACAAGGAGAATGCCTATTGGCACTTGGCTTCTCCCAAAAAATATGGAGCTTGCTGTAACTCCCCTTACAGAGTACACCACCACTCACTGTTTAGGAAGCACATGTTCTGAGGCCACAGTGAAATTAGAAGATCTAAAGAAATAGAAGAGCTCCTAAAGTGGACCTTTTGCATGACAAAAATCACAAAGAAGTAATTTGCTCCATAAAAGCCATAGCTACCCATCTGTGGCAAAATATGCCCTGTCAGATAACCCAGGCAGCATCCATATATTCTCACCTAATTGCACTGTAACTTGTGGCAATGATACTTCAGAAGAAATCCCCCAACCCTTTCGACTGGAGCTGGGGCCCTGGCTCCCACTGCCATGGCAACAGAAGTGCTGCCTGCTGGAAAAGCCAGCTGAGTCCAGAAAAGGTCACCAGAGTCCTTTAGAAACCCTGGGAAACCCTTTATCCTCAAAGAAAGAGGAAGAGGCACAAGTCTGAAGCTGAAAAGACAAAACAGTTTGCCAATGGCGAGCATACAAAATTTCCAGTTTATCTCATAAAGCATATTTTTAATATGTTTTTATTGATTTTAGGGCTACTTAAGCACTCCACACGGTTTGCGGGGGGGATTGGAGGGTGATAGGGCTTGGGGAGCAAGGATGGGAAGATTGTGATTTTCTTCAGTTGTCACAGCTAGAATTTATTTGCAAAGCTGTAAGGACTGAGGCCTTATGGAAAAAGCCCCAGAATTGCAAGAGCTAGCACACAAAGGAGAAAATAGCTTTGGCTTCTTTTCTGCACTGTCCCACTCCAGCGCTTGGCAGAGCAGATATAAAATACAGCATGCTGCTTTTGAGAGTGCTTGTTACAGTACCAGATCTGGGCTTCTCAGACACAGCTTGGATCCACCACTTGGACATCCTAGAGTTGTAGGAACCGTTGGATCACTTCATCAGATCCAGGCAGGATCACCTTCTCAGTGGGAAGCTTTTTAAAGAATTATAATTCTTGAAGCATCCTTTCCTGCTTTAAGGCTGTATATGATTGCAGGAGTTCACTCTTGCGTGCTTAAAGCATTTGTCTAATGCTTCCTTAAACCTGTAAAAACTACATCTGACAACAATTACGTTGGGAAGAAAAGCATTTTTTTTCCCCAAGAAAAGGTGTATTAAGGCTGCTGGGGTTCATACAGGGAAGAAGGTGAATGCACAGCAGCAAAGGCAGCCTGGCTCACTGACCTGAAACGTTATGCTGGCCAAGGAACAAAAGGCTGACTCCAGTCACCTTTCCTTTGCCTCCCCTGAAGCAGCCATGCCAAGTCACATCACTGGGCAGCAAAACAAAGTAAAAGAAAAGATGCCACCACCACAGCCCTCCCCAAACCCTCTGTATTTAAAGGGGATAAGTTAAAAGGCACTGGATGGGAATATGTATTGAGGATTCAGACACATCCTCAGTACTGCAACCTTCTCTATTTCCAGTGCATTCTAAGCAAGGAGGTGATTCTGAATACAGGAGACATTTTTTTCTTCAAAATGAAAACACTTTAAGATACCTACAAATGCTTAGTGTGACAGTTGTATTACTACGATGTAAAGGGTTTAAAAGATAAGTACAAAAGCATAGTTGGTACAATGAATAGATAAGAATGAAGCCTTCTAAACACTTTAATGTGTAGAAATAATCAACAGTTCTTAACTTTTTAAAAATTCTTTACCTTTCTACCTGTCTTTCAGCTTTTCATGTCTATGCATGTTATTCTTGTAACTTTAACATTTTCCAGGGTCTGTAAAAGTCTGCAGCTAACAGTTCTGGTTATGTTTTTCTTCAGCAAACAGTTAATTCCAATGAATGGGTATTGCTGTTTTAATTATGGAAAAGTCAATACACTTATGCAGCTTTGGGCAGCATGACAGACACAGCACAAGTTATCAAATTACTTAGGCATATGTATAACTTTATGATAACAGGGTCATCGTAAAATGACTATCACATAATTCCTGAGGAAAGTGGAAGGCAAATGAGGCCATGTGTGAAAACCTATACATACCAGAGAGCTAGTTTTGGGATTTTTTTTTTCTCCTTCCCTCCCTTTCAGGAGACTTGCCTAACATGCTTATTCTCCAGTTCTTTATAATTATGTTTCCCATAGCTCATGATTAATGGCATCAGCTAACTAAAAAGCTGCTGATAGGGCAAAACCCTGGCACTCAAAATCTGATACCTTGAGGAATCAGTAGCACAATATGCATTTTTGGTATGCAAGGGGCTTCAGCACACGCTTTGACTAGCTCAGAAGAAAACAGCAGGATGAGAAATGGTTTCATTGTGCCAGGAGAGGTGAAGGAAGAAATAAAAGCAGTAATACGTGGCTGCATCCTGGATTGGATCAGGAAGTTGGATTTCAGGTTGACAAATGTCCCACAGCACCCAGGGAGAGCACACACAACAGCGGGTGTGGTGCAGGAGTGCCGGGTTGGCCTCGGGCAATACAAATACTCGAGCACCAGCCGGTGCAATCAGTGAAGCCACCTCAGCCTGTTTGGCTCGCTGATATACCTGTGCTACAGCATCACTGAGAAGGCAAACAAAGGTATCCGCTGTTAGACCTAGCAAACACAGCCCAAATCACCAGGTTAGGCACACTGCCGGCAGCAGTTACATGTGAGGTAATGAAACTTGATGGGAAATAATAATAGAAAGTGTAACAGACTGTGAAATGTCGGGAACAATTGCAAAACCCAGGCATTTTAGATTAACGTTTTGGGCATTGCTAACTGCAGAAATGTGGCCTGTAAGTCTACCATTTTTGATCAGACTGAGACTTTACGTAAGATATCTACATGTTGCTGCCACTTATCAGTGGAAATGTGGTCAGGCAAAGAAAGAGAATGAGCTGCCTGTTAAAGAAATGTGAAGTGCAAATATTGTACACACACAAATGCTAAGTGCAGAGTGGAGGCAAATTGGACAAAAACTGCAGCGTGTATCAGCTGATGCTACGGATGACACACCCTCGGGTTATAAAGTGAAGGGTAGATGTTCACAAGCTTCTCAAGCACAGTAAGTAACTTGAAAGAGAAAAGGCTAACTCTGCTGTAAAGGATCCATGCTCCAAGCACAGTGTTTACAAGCCAGCAACACAAAGAAACTGATTTTTTGAAAATCTTTTAACTCTAAAGAGTAAACCTTTATAGCAGTGCAAGGGAGTCATGCCCACAAATCTCATTATTCTGAAAGCCGCTTAGAAACTTTAGCCCTTAGAGTCAACATACCACAATGCCTTCAGAAGTACAATTTCAAAGAGTTACAAATTCTTCTAACAATTACCTAATTAAAAATAAATAAATAAAGGAGGAGAAGAAAAATTAGGATGTAAAAGGATTTACAAGGAAATAATTGAGGGAGGGGGTGTTATATGTAAAGAAGGAGGTAATTGAAAGGGATTGAGAGGAGCATAGTAGGAAGTGGATGCGGTTAAGGTATTCACAAGATTAGTCAAAGAAAAGCCTGGTAAAACTGGGGGTAAGAAGCCAAATTCTGGGACAAATTAATATCGTTTCTTTGATGCATTTTGAGCTGCATGATTTGTACATATTCAGCATCTAGCCTGTGGACCTTAAGAATGACTGGGCAAAAATAGTGATGAAAGCTTATTAAAATACTACCCAAAAAAAGCAGTATGCAGAATTTGGTGCACAAAAGATTCTTATATTCTCAGAGATTAAATACCCAGTCAATGGTCCTGAACAGCTTGCAGGTATTTCAGCCTCAGGAGTCTTACAGAATTAAGAAACTTAAGAGTAATAAAGCTGTGACTTGCTATGCAAGCTGGTTTATTGAAAACAAAAATTGTCACAGGATTCATTACTGCTTTAGAGATGGATTCTGAGTTTGAAACTCATTTTCAAATGTCTTCACAACAAAGCAGGATGATATGAATGCTAAAATTGAGGTGGTGAGGGCAATTTGAGGTGATGAGTAAAGCTCTGGCACGCAAATGATACGGATTCTAATTAGTGCAGATACACCTTTTGAAATTCCTACGGGGTTTTTGTATCTATAGAAAACATATTGAAATCCGGGATAAGTAGATTGTGTGCATGCCCGAGGTCTCAACTTCTTCCAGGATTAAAAGACTGCAAATACATGCCTCATCCTGTAGGTGTTCTAATATCAGCCTGGACTGGCCTGTGCTAGGCAATTGAGCAAACACAGGACAAGGATACACAATAGAGAGTGTACCAAGCAAAAAGACAACAGAGAAAGACAAAGAAAGAACTGAGCCAGGTCAGCATAACAGTACCCAGGCTTTGTACTCCTTGCGAAGCCTGCAGAGCTCCTAGGATCTTCTTGCATTTTGCATACTGAAATTTGAAAACCAGAAGGCAAGGTAATATCTGTCCTGATGTTACGCAGAACCATTTCTAAGATGACTCCTATTTCATTTCCCTTCCTTCAGAGAGCCAGTGCCATGTTCAGAGCACTGTCAGCATTCAGGAAGAATAGATGAGCACTGAGAGTTTCATGCTCTTAAAACTAAACATTGTCAGCAGGATACATAAAATAATATATTGAATTTGAAACACAAGATCACAGGAGAATGAAGAAAATCAGATGCATCTCCTAAGGATTTCTGGATGGATCAATTTACATAATGATATTCTTTAGCTATGCAACTTTATTTAGAAGTTGGACAGGACAGTGCTTCAAATCTGAGGTAATCAACAATGGACACCAGGCCTTCATTATGTCAAAAGAGAAGCTCTATCCATTTTTTTTAACCTTGTTTCAAAGCTCATCAGGATGCTCATCCCCAGAACCCCTAAGCTTAGACTTCATGGAAATTTGGGTGTGTTCAGGCAGCTACATGAAGATTTGTCAGCTTGATTTCTGCCACTTCTTTAGAGCTCAGGTTTTGGCACGCAATACAAGGATTGTTGTAACAAAGGCATGTGCTGTTATGCAGAGCTGAGGAACCTCAAAGTCATAAGCTTAGGCAGGGTGCAGGTATTTGTTGAGGACTTTGACTGTCGGAAGCTCTTGAACTGTGACATCCATTTGCTGAGTGATTCTGCCTGTTGTTTGCATTGCGACAGACTGGTATCACCCAAAGTGCTGGAGACTTGTTTGGTCACTGTGAGCAGCTCCTCTTACACCTGCAAGTAGCAGGGAGAAGGCTGTGACACGAGGTTTAGAAAGGTCTGGCTTTATCTTAGTCTATGTAACAAGTGTAGATGCTGATGCTATTGCTGGTCCTTTCCATGCAACATGGTGCAGGGTGGAACGCGTGTCTTCCTAATGGCAATTATTGTGAAAAATTGAGTGGAGAGAATCATTCACCTGTACCCAGATAATTGACCAGGAAACTGGAATCCTGGTATCAGGAGCCTAATGAGGAATTCAAAATATATAAGACAATTTCTTTTTTTTTTTTTTTTTATTTTGTGAGAGGAAAGAATAGGGCACTAAAAGGAAAGGAAGAATTAGGTGAAAGCTTCGAATGGTCAGAGAGGACACTATTGTGATATGAAGCAATTTCTAGCATTCAAGGCAGACAATGAACTGTTTTAATTTTTCAACAACAATGCAAGTTGTGCAGGCATTCATAAAAACTTAAAAGCTCTTTTTAAGATAATAGCATGCCTTTTACATGTACTATACGTACTTGCTCTCTCAGAGAGTGCAAGTTATTTATCATTCTTGTCTAAGTTAATAGTGCATCTCTGTCTGGATTGCAAAGTTTAATTAACTTCTGTAGGTGTTACGAGGAAGATTGTGCCTAGCTGAATCTAAAATCCACATTCTTGAATGTAGGGCATTTTTTAAATTTACATGACTGATACACTTCTTGAATACCAACTTCATATTTCTCTGCTTCATACAAGGCAATTGCATTCCAAGTTTAGACCCTGTAGAATCCACACAAATGGCACACCTTTCTTTCTCTCTCTCTCTCATCAAGATGCTGTCATGAAGACTATATATAACTCCAACAGCTCTAACTTTTGCTCTGCTACTTAAGGCTGATGAGTCTCAGATGCTGGTCACAAAAAAGGTGGTGAAAACTTAGTAGCCTAGCGGGCATTGTACATGATGGGGAATGACAATATTAGAGAGAATTTTTGGGTCTTCCTCTTGCTACCACCACCAAAGCACAGTTTGTACAGAGTTTGAATTGAGTGATGAAGCACAAGAAGGAGTAAATCTGCAAAGCAAAAGGACAAAGGTGCTATAATCTCCTCTGGTGAAGTCCAGTATCATAGTTAGAGAGGTGGAGGAGAAATGTGAATTGTGAGGGCTTACACTAAGCTGGAGTGTTTTTAATATTACATCACCAGCCGGTGTGCATTTTTCAGCTGTCAAAATGACATTTTTTTTTTACCTACCTGTGGGTTCATGCTAAGACATTAAATGCAAGACAAGCAGGATTTGGCACTTTCACTGCACTGGCTATGGATTGCAATACACCTATGGTACTTTTGCTGCAGGAACACTCATCCTACATCTCAGAAAATCTGTCTTCTTACTTCTAATATGAGCTAAAACATAAGGTGACTTCTCAAACACAGGTGCTAAGTATGTCAGTGACCCACAACTACATCTGAAGGGCAGGTAAATCTTAACTCAGGCAAAACTCATGACAGATACTGATTTGACTATTTTTCTAGTGACATTAAAAAAAAAGATGTTTTGCTAGATGGATTTTTTAGTGTGTTAGTAATGAGCATTTATGAATAGCATTTCCTGCTTTAGTAATCAACTTACATGGGAAAGGAAAATGAGTATGTGACAAATCTGCATTTTATTTGCATTTTTAATATTACATAATTCTGAAGGTACCAGGAGAAGCATTTAAATGAAGGTTTTGACAACAGTCCTATACAAAATGCAGTAAAAATCCTTTTGATGTTTAACTAAAGGAGATAGCAAGGACATAATTTGAGAAGTGGAGGGTGGAGTTAAAAAACATACCTCACCCACTGCAAAAATGCCTGGGCTGTTCTTTGCCTGTGTTTTGAAGTGCATATTAATAGATCTCCAATAACAGGCATTTCTTGTTCTGCAAGTAGTCTTGTTCTGCAAGTTGTCTTGTCATGTAGTACTTTATCATCAGGTATAAGAAAAAACCCACTGTTTTTGCATAGATGAATGCATGTTTACAGGGCATTGATTCCAAAAGTCACGATACTTCACCCTCTATACACAAATGTGGTACTGCTTGAGACACCCAGCACCTTGCATAATTGCATATAAAATTTGCATTGCTAGCTAATGCTCTGTTTTTAGTGCTGTGATTCTGTGCTTCACTATCATGATACATGGGACACGGATGCAGTGTATCCTTAGTTCAGTAAGTGCTCTGGGCTATTTTTCAGCAGCCACCAGTTGCATATCCCCTGCTCCACAGGGTTGGCTTCTCTTGATTTAAGCACCTCCCGGAGCTGTTACATGTCTTTGCAAACTGTTCATGTAATTCTAGTAATGACCATGGCAGACTGCAGGCTGCAGCTTGAAGTGCAAAAATACAATTTAGTTCCTTAACTTTGCTGATCTCCAATAGGCTTTTAGGTGGAATTTTTATTGTATTTTTTTAGATCTTTTGTCTTTTCTGATCTTAGTTTGATTAAGCACTTGGTATTCACATTTGGCTTAGAAAAAGAAAAAGTATGTGATTCTTTTGAATAGCAGTGTCGAACTTGGAGATGAGAAAGCTAGTAAATTTCATCCTTAAAACAACTGGGGAGGAAATCTTGGCTCTGTTTAAATCTGGCAACATTCCAGTAATTTCAAGTGAAGCTATTCACCTCTACTAAAGACTTTACATCCTAAGGGCTCTGTAAGTTGTTGCATAAACATTATGTAGTTAGACAATGAAAAAAACCACTCCCATTTGCCTTTAGAAAAGGGAAAATCTTCACCTAAGGTAAAATTTTTGCTGCCAGGTTTCTGAGGGAGAAGCTGACAGAGGTAATCCAGCAGTGATGAAATATTCTGGGATTAATTAGACATGGCCTAGATACACACTAGAGAGTATGAGAGCTGACCTAAATGTTGGGAGGAACAGTGCCTCTATCTCCTGCTTTCTTCTAATCAGCCCTGACACCAAAGACTTAGCAGGGCAAGTTTGGAGAGACTGTTTGTATATAAACCTGAAAGAGATGCAAATTGTTGCACTTATTTTCAGTCATTTTATAAATCTGCTTACTTAAATCTAAAATGTTTTGAAGACATGTTCACTTCCTGTATCTTGGAATTTAGTAATAAGTCATCTAGGTTTTTCAAGCAGTTACCCAACAGTCTATAAAAGTCCTGCTGTAAATCACCATGCTTTAATTGAATATGAAGTTTTCCTACCACTTGTGCTTTGTCCCAAAGCACCATTTGTGGGGAAAAAAAACCCAATTAATTACACAGATGCTGTGTTCATTTTTGAATATATACAAATGTCAGAGTTGTTGATAGTAAATCAGGAATGAAATAAACTTCACTTTGGCCTGAGGTTTACAGGAGCAGCTTTCCTTGCTCAAAGGATCAGTGAATGGAAATAAGAGTATATCAGTGATTCTTCAGTTTAATTTGAAATAATGTTAACTGAATTAGTCTTCTGTTCAATAAGTATGCTTTTCAAGTTTAATCTAGTGATTTTTTTTTAAGAACAAAACTGTAAATCAACCTTTCCCCACTTACTCTGTAAACTCTAACATCTAAACCTGAGGGATGTCCCTGATTTGATCAAACTACTCAGAACAAAGATTTAGTTAAGCCAGAGTAAAAATAGAAGTACAGTGTAGAGATCTGCTTCTTGCTAATTGCACACACCTGGGAATTTAGAAAAGTTTTTAATTGGACTACTCAGCCAACTATTTTTTAAAATGTGGCAGTTTGTAATGGATTCACCCCAGCCATCAGCCAAGCCCCACAGCCACTCACTCACTTCCTCACCAGTGGGATCAGGGAGAGAATCAGAACAGTAAAAGCCAGAGAACTCATGGACTGGGATAGAAACAGTTTGAGAGGAAAAGCAAAAGCCATGCACACACAAGCAAAGCAAAACAAGGAATAAATTCACTGCTTCCCATGGGCAGGCAGGTGTTCAGCCATCTCCAGGAGAGCAGGGCCCCATCACAACTAACGGTGACTTGAAAGACAAACACCATCACACCAAACATGCCTCCCTTTCTCCCTCTTCCCCCACTTTATACACTCAGCATGACGTCACATGATCTGCAGGTCAGTTTGGGTCCCCTGTCCTGGCTGTGTCTCCTCCCAACCTCCCATGCACCCCCAGTCTCCTCCCCAGCCTGGCAGTACAAGAATCAGAAAAGGCCTTGGCTCTGTGCAACCCCTGCTCAGCAATAACAAAAACATCTTCATATTATCAACCCTGTGTTCAGCACAAATCCAAAACACAGCCCATGCCAGCCACTGGGAAGAAAATTAACTCCACCCCAGCCAAAACTGGCACACTGTTATATATTAGAAGAAGGGGAGTGAGTGGCAGAAAGCTGAAAGATCTGGAAACCTGAAGTATTTGAAGATGGATGAGATCCTGTCATTATCACTCTACTTGTCATGGGTGACTGAAAAGCAGTGGAGTTTGGCTTGCCAAGATGATTACTTTATAACAATTCTTCACTTTCATTTCAATGTCTTTTTGACACATCTAATAATTTTTTCTCTGAAGTTGGTTGGGTTTGGGGTTTTTTTGGGGAGTTAGGTTTGTTTGGGATTTTTTTTGCTTGTTTTTGTTTGGATCTTTGTTTGAGAAAAAGATGGAAAACATACTAAAAAACATTGATAGAATTATCTATATTGGTACCTGAGCTAAAACTATAAAAGTTAGAAATCATCTAATTCATACCAATTAGGGATATCTGTCTGGAGCTTTGGACTTGCAAAAAGGGAAAAACTTGCACAGAATTCTGCATCTACATGGTGTACTAAAGCCCTTATGAAATCTATTTCATTATGATTATATTTAGTAGGAGACTTGAATGTGTGCAGTGTTATGATACAACAGCTGCTATTGCCTGCAATTCCTACAAAACATGTCTTTTATAACAGAATCATTTCACTGAATTACTAATCAATACAACCTAGGTGTCAGACAATACATAATAGAAATAACCTACTGTTTAAGAATTTCTCTCCAAATGGCAGCTCACTAAGAAAAGAGGCTGCTCAGCATTGTGGTGTTTGTTTCCAACCACCAATAACATCGAACTTACAGTTTATGAAATCTGCAAAGAATTAAGATAGCTCTGAGCTGCCTAGGAATGCTTTTGTGAGTCACTGCTACTGAGACCCTTAACTTCCAGTTATCAATTTGTGAAATGTACCACAAGCTTTACATGGCTAACAGCAATAGTCTTGCTATCATTCTCTGTTGCAGACAGCATACCCATTCCCCAGGACCCCAGTTTGAAAATCAGAGTCTGGCAGAACTCTGCAATGTTGTTCAGTGTATAAATCTATCTACTGGACTGGTTTTTTCCAGTAATTATCCATGGACCTTTTATGCATTTATGTAAAATGAGACAGGCCACTCTTTCTGAAATGGTTACTAAGCTGAGGAACAAAACACATATCCTGGTTTTAGCATCTAATAACTGTTGTACATCCATACTTTTACATGTAACCAATTTTATGTGTCTTTTTTTATTTGTCTGTGAAACTTCATAAGGCTTTATCTTGTGCAAATTTGACATGTTGGCTTTATTAACTTTTCTAATGCTTTATAAATGCTTCATATCTTCAGCAGTTAGGTTTTGTTTAATTTTGAACAACATGGCAGAATATATCCTGAAAAGAATTCTGTCAAACTTATTGGAGGTTTATAGCTGATAAATGATACTGAATTGATAATATCCAATTTGCCAGTTATTTGCTAAACTGTCAAGAGTTTATCACTAAATAACAAAATTGTAAGAAATACAAAAATCTAATTAATTTACAGTTGTAAAATTTTCCATTTTTTCTCTCAAAGGCACTGTGGTTCTTGTTCAAACTGACAATTTCATCAAATTAACTCCACTAATTTACTATACTTGAAAAGTCTTTTAAAAAAATAACTCAGCATCTGAAATTGTGGGTGTTTACAACATTCATTTTTTCAGCATAGCAGAAATTGCAGCAACCTATTTCAATTTTCTCTGCCCTAGATTCAGGAAATGATGCAAGTTAATTTCCCTTTGAAATGCTCAGATATATGGCCCCTTGGAAAAGGGAATTTTCCAGACCTGAGACTGTATGATTACTCATACTTTTGTCTGGCTCACAATACAGGTGAGAGTTTCTTTGAAAAGTAATTTGAAATATATATTTTACTTTTTAAATGGCAAAACCATGCTTAGAATCATTCCAATTCTTCTCATACTTAAATGAAACACCCACGTAACAGACCATCCCATCCACTATTTTAATGAGATCTAAATCTGTCAAGGATTGTCAACACTCATCAGCATGGATATTTTGAGGACTTGTAGGTGCAAAAGAAGTAGGCAAAAGCAATATTAATAATACAACATAGTTCATAAACATTGACTAATAATCATTAACAGAAAGGGCAGCTGGAAAAAAGATCATTTTACATTCCAATCTTCAGGACATTGGTAGAATCCAGACCTGTATGAAATAATGAGCTTGCTTACTGTTGCTGTGTGGGAAAAGAGAAGAGGAGCTAGAGGTGATACTGCAGGAATAAAACAGACTAAGTAGGCATGACAGGAGTACGGGGGCTAAATATAATGACAGGAACTTCATAACACATTCTTCATAGAAGTGACAGGAAAAGCAAAGGAGGTGAACAGCACTCTGCCAAAAGCATCCATTCAAATGCTGAAATACTGAAGGATAATTTTTGGTAGGACATGCATGGCTAAACTGCTGGCTTAAAAACGAAGGATAATTGAGAATTACAGGAAGAATGGTACTAAAGACTGGAGATCACGAACACAAAACAGTGAAGATTAGGCAATCATAGTCTAAGCTGCAAAAGCATATATTAAGTACTCCCTAGAGGCACTTA
This sequence comes from Drymodes brunneopygia, assembly GCA_013400955.1. Lineage (NCBI taxonomy): Eukaryota > Metazoa > Chordata > Aves > Passeriformes > Petroicidae > Drymodes > Drymodes brunneopygia. The sequence continues at coordinate 39,188 of VZTZ01020164.1, read as the reverse complement.
TTTGATTAAAACACTTTTAAAACAATCTCAGAAATTAAGAAGATTTTAAAATCCTGTACTTCAGTTCCTTTTCGTAAACTCTTAGACTAAATATACACACGTTGTAAATATTTAAGGCATAACTTTCTATTCAGCATAATGTATGCCAAACTCTGCCCTTTGGATTATTCCCAGCAGTGACCACTTCATTAATCCAGAATCTCTCTTCAAATCCTTCAGTGCAGGGGATGGTGTCAGAAGGGAGAATGAGCTTATCATAAAGTAAGGGAGATTTGGCCAGGCATCTTCAGCCACACATTGAGTTCCTGCCTTCTCAGATGAAAACTAGGGAAGATGTGTCTTGGATTCCAACAGGACACCCCAGGACTCCAATAAGCAGTGCTAATAAATCTGCTGTAGGGCTAAGACACTGCTTGAGCTTTCTGTAAGCATCAACCGCCAGCTCACGTTAGATCCAAAGTAACAGCAAAGGCTTTGTTGAGACATGACCATCCAAATGTAAGGTCAGGATGGGAAAATAGATTATATGGAGCTGGAAGGTTTCACTGGGGCAAAGGTGTTGCTTGTGTTGAGAGTATTCTATTTAGGAAGGCAAGTTACTGTCTGGCAGCTGGCATTTTCCAACACTTTGTTTAATCAAAGCATGACCAAGTTTGCTGTTGCATGAAGCCTAGAGTGTATCATGTACGGAAATACTGCACTTAGTGAAGTGCTGGTAATTATCTCTGGAAACATCTAAGAAAAGTGTAACTATTTGAGGTCTAGAATCCATTTGTCATGGTTTAACCCCAGGCAACTAAGCACCACACCACCTCTCACTCACTCACCCCAAGCAGGATGTGGGAGAGAACTGGAAGGGTAAAAGTGAGAAAACTTTTGGGTTGAGATAAAGACATTTAAATAAGTAAAGGAAAAGCCGTGCACACAAGCAAAGCAAAAAATGGAACTCATTCAGCCCTTCCCACGGGCAGGCAGGTGTCCAGCCATCTCCAGGAAAGCTGGGCTCCATCACGCCTAATGGAGACTTGGGAAGACAAACACCACCACTCCAAATGTCCCCCCCACCTTCCTCCTTCTTCCCCCAACTTTATATACTGAGCATGATGCCATATGGTCTGGAATATCCCTTTGGTCAGTGGGGGACAGCTGTCCCGACTGTCCCCTCCCAGTTCCTTGTGTACCCCCAGCCTCCTCTCTGGTGGGATGGGGTGAGGAGCACAAAAGGCCTTGATTCTGGGCAAGCCCTGCTCAGCAACATCCCAGTGTTATCCTTTCCAGCACAAACCCAAAATGTAGCCCCATACCAGCTACTATGAGGATATACTCTACCCCTGCCAAAACCAGCACGCCATCACTAATTTCAAAGATTTAATTTGAATCCTATTTACATGACAAAAAAACTCAGTTGTGTTTTGTGCTATCTGCACTAAGTAGAAAGAAAATTTGGTCTCTGAACTGCAGATTTTACAAAGATTGTCTGTGTGTTGTCAGAAGAAAACCCTCAAGCAAAATGTGAGGTTTTATGTACAGTGAAGCCTTTGCAGCAGCATGTTGTATTATTTGTAACACATGACTTTCACCTTGAGAGATACAAAAGTCTGTAGGAATTTCCTTTCAGACATTGGTGTTATGAACAAGCAGAGTGTTTTGTTGTGGCCAGGTAGTCAGGACAAGAGTTAAGGGGTAAATCCACATCCAGACGCTTCTCCCATGCAAGCAACTGCATGAGGTTTTGACATTTGTTAGTGACCCTGCTCCAGACACCATCCCCCAAATCCCCAGCAATAAGGCAACTGCATGGCTTAGGGGATTGGTAATCGGATACCTCACCTCCAGGTCATCCTAGGTCTCTGGTTCAAGAGCAGCAAGGCTCTGTAATGACTTAAATGCCATTGCATATTTATTTGGAGTCATACATGGAGAAGTGAATGTAACATTTCTGTGTAACAAGCAGATGTTACACAGAAATGTCCGCATACAGATACAAACATTGTGACAGTTGCCAGCCTGTTTGAAAAGTTTGAATGACTGAGTATCAGTTTAACAGAGATTGATTAATTCCCTAATAACAGTCAGAACTATACTTTGTTTTAATGCTGCCTGTAAAGTAAAAGCATCATGGATTTTAAATATATATATATAATGTATTTTTTAAATTTTATATTTACTTATATTTTTATATCTAAATTTATATATTATTATATTATATTATAAATTTTGTAGCTGAATGGGACAAAAAGCTGTGTTTAACCCTCCCTCTTTTTCTCTCCAGGTTGTAAAAGACTTTGAAAAGTGGTTTTGAATAGTACCAGAGGCAATCCAAGGCCAAATTTAATTTGAATTTTCTGTCTTAGCTGATACAAATTCAACAAGAGTGAAAATATATTCTGTAGGTCTTCTTAGACACCTTACTACACAGGAAAAACTGTAAATGCAGAATTTGAAACTTCAGCACATCCTTAGTGAGGATACAACTGAAATAAAACTACTTCCAAGGTCAGTATTAATCTAATACTTCTGGGGTCAGACTGCATGGCCTGTGCGTGAGAACAAAAAAGGTAGATGATGCTCGCAGTTGATGAACCGGGGCAGGCAGGTATAATGGTCAAAGAGAAACGTGATGCTTTCTCCAATCTGCTGTCGCTCCGGCAGAGAGAGGGGCTGGCTGGCATGAACACCCTGTCCATTGGCCCGTACTGCCTCCCAGTGGGCATCGGCTACTTCTCTTTCGGGACAAATGGCAGGGGGGTTTAAAAAGTCTGGTACAGAAGCCATTGTCCTTGGATAGCTAATGGGGGAGTTCAGTGGCAGCGAGAATTTGCGTGTCTAAAATCAAAATGACAAAGCTCTTGGTCATCCTCCAAGGGAGTAGCTCTCTGAAATCATAGATGCATGGTTTATCTTTGCCTGTGGCTTCGTGCAGAACGTGCACCTCCATATGAACAAAACCCCAAACCTGGTTTCGGCAGGCAGCCTTACAAATGTGAGTTTTCATCATATCAGCCTGCACACAGAGGGCTCTGTCCCCACCACTTTCAGCTCTGAGGAGCAGCAGCAGAGCAGTGTCACATCCCATGGCTGTACCCTCCATGCAGAGCTATAAGTAACTTTTTTTTCTTCTCACCTTTCTTGAGTGTGCTGAGAGCAACAGCACAGGACATTAAAAAGGGATGCCAAAAATGAAGAATGAAACAACATGAGGAAAGAACACTGTTTGCTGCAGTAAGGTCTCCACAAAGGAGTGAAGGAAGAGTTGGGGAAATGCTTCTATACTTCTTCGACAGCCTACAGACCTTCACAGTTTACAGCCCCAACTTGCCTTTGCCTTCTGGGCTCAGCAAGCCAGGGGATCTGTTCAGAGCTGGGCACTTCAACTCTATGTGTTTCCCATCCAAAAAAACCTAACAGTCCCTCCCTGCCCTGTGCAGATGTTGTTACCTACTTGAAAACAGTCACCTAAATCTTTGTGTTGGGATATTTGTGTGGTTGCTGCAACTGCAGACATGGAGGGGGCTTTGGGAGAAACAGTTCTGTGCTCCTGTGGAAGTCACAGGGCTGTGCAAACACTTGAAAGGCTTAGAGCTGTTGCCCATGCCTCAAACACTGCATTTGTCTACATCTCATACCTTGATCTTACAGAATGGGGAAGAAAAAAAAAGACATCACGCAGTGCTATATCACGAGTTACATGAATAAACAAAGACTTCTGTGTCTAGGTGTGTCCAACTACAAAGGTCACTTAGGTGTGGGTGGTTTTTTCCTCCAAAGTTATCCTGTTCAAGGTGTTTTATTTCTGCATTATTTATGATTGAAAGTTAATGTTCAGGATCCATGGATCTGATGCCGTCCCAGTGCACGTAAGAAATAGAAATGAAAAACATCGGAGCAAGGGGATAGTACTGAATACACAGAAGTGACAAAAGTAGTATTACACTGGAAGTACCGCTTTTGCATCACTGTTTTTTTTGAGAGCTTACATTACCAGGTTCCTGTGTGTGTGTGCATGTGTGACATTTTTTCAAAGTGGGTAATAGGATGCCTAACTTTTAGTGCAGAAAATTGGTAACAAAATAACACACAAACTGTGGGGCTGATAGCATCTCTGTAATCTTGTACTTAATCTGCTGTCCCCAAGAAGAATCTGTTGACTTTCCAGTTCTACTCTGCCCTGGCTGCACACAACTATTCGTGGGCCTGCGTTACCCTACGCCTGTATGACAACCCCTGAAGTTAAACGTTTGCACCTTAATTTTTACAAATCGGCGGCCAAGCAGCGCTGCCCACCAAACTGGGAAAGCTCAACCCCCAGTCGAGGTGTCCTACTGCTCCCCCAGCATCCAGGAGGACCGCAGCCGCGGTCCGGGCGGGAGCAGGTGCACGGGAGCGCACGCCCGGGGCGGGGGCAGGAGCGAGCGGCGCCCCGGG
>VZTZ01020164.1:0-34462 GCA_013400955.1 Drymodes brunneopygia | reverse complement strand
CCAGCGGGGAGCGCGCCGCCGGTGCCCGCCAGTGCTGCGGGCAGCGTCCCGCGGGGCCCTTCCCTACCCGGGACCTCCCCGCCTGCGGTGCCCCGGGCACCCGAAACGCGTGGGATCGTCTTCCCTTTGGGGGTTTTCCATCCCTAAATAACCGCGCCGGTGCCCCCTGCGTAAGCGTCCGGCAAAGGTCCCCCAGAGCGTCAACAAAGGGTGCAGGTGTTCCCTCGCCAACTCACCTCGCCGCCGCGGATCGGCTTCCCGACGCTTTTCTAACCAAACGCCGGGTTTGGCCGAGGAGAAGCAGCAGATCAGGTAATTTAAGAACAGCTCACGGAAAGCCAAAAGGCGCTGAATTTATCCAGCTGGTGGGGCAGGTCTCGCATGCCGAAATGGTGGGAGCACAGGTGATATGCGAGGTGGGCAGCGCTTCAGCTAACTTCCAGAAATGCTTCAGGAGGTCAGACTAACAAATCTGCAGTATGAGTCTGGCCATGGCCTTGTATTAGTCAGGTGAAAATAATCTGACCCTTTGACACCAGGGTCTTAGAAGGAGTCAAAGTAAATCTTCCGTTTTCAGCAGATGTTTTAGAGCTCAGGAACATAGCTGGATTTAAGGAGATCTGCTTGAAGTAAGATTAGCCAAGATTAAAATAATCTTGGTAAAGTCATAAAATTTTCCAGTGATTATCTTAAAAAGGGATCTTCTATGATGTGTTCACTAATGATCTTGGACCTCTCTAGTGGGCTGCTTTGGATAATTGAGTAAGGCAAGTGAGTTGACAGAACTCTTGTTTTCGAAAACTGGAAATGACTTTAGACTCCTTCAGCAGATGGTCAGTCTTCTGAAGCTGTTAGAGTTTGCTGTATCTTGGCAGTTGCTGCTGAGATAATAGGCCATAGCGGGTTTTTTTGAAGATAAGCAGTTTATTAAGTGGTGAAGTTTCTGTAATCTGTTCTTCTAGACCCAACATGGGATTTTCTGTGCATGGAAAAATCTTCAGGAATTTTTTTGTATATCTCCAAAGAGGATGTCAAGCAGTAGACATTTTCCATCAAAACCGGTCAAATTACTTTTCCTGCTCAGGAAAGGACTGTAAACGGACATGCAAAGTGACAATCTTGGGGAAAAAAATTGTGGTTGCATTGCTGTGTAGGGCAGTGACCATCTTCAGATGCTTATCTTGGGGTGACCACTGAAGTGTTGTATCCCTAGTGTGCGCATGCTGTATCAACTTACTCAGGTGCTGTAATGCATCATGCTGTCCTTTCTCATGAGCCTAAAGGCTTCTGCTCGGAGACTTTTGAGCTGAACCCTTGTATTCCATTCACATGTGAGGTCTAATTCAGAAGACTTTTTTAGCTGGTTTGTGTACCAATAAAGGAATTGCAAGAGTTTTTACTGTCCTGCCCCTGATAAGGCAGCATTCTGTCTTGATTACCTGGTCTTGACCTGAGGAGGAAATATCCATGACAGCCATCTCAGGAAATAATTCAGTCTTTGTTGAGAACAAATACAATTATATTAAGTAAACACTGTCAAAGATGAAATCCAAACAGAATATCTGGTTCATTAGCTAGATCAGCTGTTTACTTGCCATTGTGATAGATATGAGAGTAACACATGCTGCCTCATCATTTTCTTACTAACATTATTTTTATTACTAAATTCATGTTTCGGGTTGGACTGCTTTCCACTTCAGAAGCTGCTCAGGTAAGGGATATGATTTAAACAGTAATGCCTGTGTTTCCTACTAGCAGTGCTCAGCATGTTTCTGGGAAGCTGTCAGAGCCCAGGAATATGTCCAGAGGTTAGGACCTGCATACCCTGCCTCGTGTTAGGAGAGGCAGAGCTGACCCCCTGAGCTGGGCTTGTATCTTGGACTGTGCTCCCTGCAACACCTGGGAACAGACTGTGTCTTGCTACAGTGTCAGCATGAGGGAAGTTGGAGTTTAATCTTAACTGCTCAGAAATGCAGTGGTGTGCTCTTTGTTCAGTCACAGAAATGTGTGTGCTTGCTCTGCTGTTAGTTGCCCAAAAGTTTGTTAAGCTAAGGATGACAGATAAATCTTCCTCCTGTACAACACCCTCCTCCCTTTTCTTGCGCTAAAAGCCCTAGCCAACAAATATGAAATTCCTTGTCAGACAGTACCAGCTCAAAATAGAATTTAGCTTTTTTAGCTAACTTCAGGCAGTATCCGTTTCCTCTCTGCACTGTAACCCTGGGCACTTTTTAATAACACTGAAGCATTAAAGATGCAAAGATGAAAAGATTTGCTGTGTTGTTCTTTTTCATGTTTATAAACGTCAATGTTTTCCTGCTCACAGCAGCAGACAAGAGGTAATACAGAAGATCTTTTAGTGTTGTAACTATGTGCCCTGAAAAAACATATCCTTTCAAATACTGTGTTACCTATTTTTACTGATTTAAAAGATTTGAGAGGTCTTTTGGAAAGTAAAAATGATTCACGTACAGAGAGTTTTCAAAACAAAAATGAAAGTGGAGAAGTGGCTGTTTAGGAAGGAAATGAGAACAAAGTGGTAATAACAGTTATACAGATAGTTGGACATTAGTGCCTTTCTTTCCAATAGGAGACTCTCACTGACCCATATGCAGAAGTTGGGAGGACAGAACTGTTCTCTGGTAACCTGACTTGGAACTTCCTCCAAGAATCCATTTGAGGAAAAAGCACTTGTGGGATTTGGAGTGAGAGATTTATTCATTTGCATTATCAGAAATACCTAAAGATGATAAACTAACTCCGATCCTTAAGAACTTTCAGTTTCCAATCTAGGTCAAATAGAAACAATGAAAATATATTAAGATCTGTTCTCAGAGTCTTAAGTGGACATGTGCTTCTGTGTAAATAAGGATACCTGCTATCTGATAGTAAGGATTGTAAGGCTACTGAATATTTAGGGAGGGACTCTGTTTATGGCTGTGAGAAAAAATTAGGTAGAATCATTGATTTGATTTCCATGTTGTGTCTTTTGGATGTTTTATGATACCTTCTGGTCTTCTGGACCAAGGGGTCACAGTTCTGGAGCCAGCAGGAAATGACTGAGAATCACAGAATATGCTGAGTTGAAAGAGACCCATCAGGATGATCGATTCCAGCTCCCAGCCCTGGGCAGGACACCTCAGGAGTCACACCATGTGCCAATCACACCACTGAGGCCATTCATCGTAACAAGATTGCTGTAGGGATCCCAGATACAGTATTTGTTGGTCTCCAGCGAGACGTGTTGCTAATGATCAGCCTCAGAGGTACAGCCTTAAAGCTGGTGTTGTCAAGGAGTAGGTAGTACAGCAGGCAGAACCAATGGGCTGAAACAGTAAAGAAAGATTCGTTACTGAAAAATTGAAAGCTTATTTAAAGGAGTAAATGTACTGTAGGTCAACTTTAACTCTCCAAGTCTGACCAATTACAAGTGACCCTATTCATTTGTCCATTTGAAGGACAGTAGAGTGCCCAGTGTGTTCCTAGGGTCCAGAGGGAGATTAATAAGGTAGTAAAAGAATTGTGTGCCCAACCTTGCACGAGGTAAAAATGTCATGATGAGATTGCTAAACTCACGAAATAAATTCCATAATCTGTCCTGTTCACATGTGCAATGAGGAGAACTTGCTGATAACTTGGCACAGGCTGCTTGGGAGAACCTGGTTATCATATGTGGGAACCTGGTGCTTCAGATTTGAAGCATTACAGTAATTTCAGTGTTTTCCATAGCCTGAGCCACCAATGGACTTGCCATATATTGAAGGCATTTAATTTTCTGTCTGTAAATGACATGATTTTACTGGGATTTTTGTTTAGGTCTTATTTGTTTATCAACAGTTCTCAGACTTTCTGGACTGTGTTGCCAAGAGTGTTTTCAAAGCATGCACAAGTAGTTGGACAGCAACTGTCCCCTTCCTCCTACCACCCCTGAAAGTGTGCATGTCTACAGTACCAGATGTGCTTAACACAGCCTGTGAGGTCAGTCTCCCACCCCTAGACATTTATACTGCCATCTCCCTGCCAGGACAGCTAACTGTCCTTGCTGCCAGATGTCACAGCAGCCGTGCCAGAGGAAGAGTGGTTGCCCTTGGGTAGGGAGAGGAGGCTTTGCTGAGTGCCCTGGTCAGGTGGCAATTCTAGCACGTCCCTCTGGTTCAGGAAACCAGATGATGATCTTGCAGCTGGGGCTATGGGCCTTCACCAACTGCCAAGTTTAAACATTATAACTCCCACATGGCCAATAGAAGGTGGAGAATTTATGATGTGGAGGCAGAAGCTTTAGAAAAAAAGAAGAAAAAAAAGCTGAATGGACACTTTCTGAGCTTTCTGGTGACACCCCTCCTCCCCCACTTTAAGAACTGCTAATACCCTGAATACCTTGGCTGGATTGTCACTGAGATCTTAATGACAAGTTTTAGACTGAACTTGAAGTGTTATTGTGGTTTAAATTAGATTCTTTGTGTGGAAATCCCAGAGGAAATTGTTCACTTTCCCTTAAGGAGTAAGTGTGCTTAGAACAGAAACTGAGACACAGGAATTGCAGTTGATATCATTACTGGAGGAAAGGTGGGAATTAAGATAAAAAATCTGATGTTACAGGGACAATGGTGTTCAGTAGTGAAGGGATTTGAGTTTTCTGAGCTTGGTAAAAATGTGATACATGGTGGTACACAAGTGGTTAAATGACAAAATAATCTCTCTCCAATTGCTTTGTATAGTTATCTATATATTGGTCACTTTTTTCACTGGTTTGCCTTTCTGCAATTGAGTGACACCAGCACAAAGGACACTCTATCAGTTCTGCTACTCTGGCATTATCTGAAAGCTGAACACAATGATTCATCACCTGGGTTTGAAAAGCTCTATACAGGTGCAGGGCTAGACGTAGCCACACTGCCTTGTAATCAGAGCTGTAATAAGTCACCACTTCTTGTGTGACATTCACCAGAAATTAACTCCTTGGCAAACTGTGTGTGCTCAACAAGTTTGGTTTGAAGACTGTGCACAGTGAGATAGTGAGCTTGCTATAGCCAGAGTGTTGCTGTACTTCTTACAGTAATCTTTTATGTTGCTAGCAACAATAGTAGGCAAAATGTTTTGAGATATTAAATGATAATTTTTAAAATGTGTGCTTTTATCTAAATTTGCTTTCAAAAAGCTTGTAAAAATCTATCACCCTTGGGAGAGTATAAAAAACCCCAATCCCTATCATATTAAAAGGGAAATAATTTGACAAATGCTTCCAGTTATGTTGCAGAATCAATGACCACAGAGCAAATAATATGAAGAAATGGGAAAAAAAAGAAAGCCTATATGATATCTACAATTTAGTGTACATATTTAGATTATATAAAAAAATTTCTTGAATTCTCTTATCATTAAAAACCCTTGTATTAAGTTAGGTAAAGAACTCATTATCTCAAGACTGTTAGCTATGTATATGTCTACTCCTCTTTAAAGAGCAGTTTTGCATCATTTTTATGTATGTGACAAGATTCCTTTTGTTCTATTTTAGCCCCAGGTGTTACCATTTGTGAATAATACAAAAGAGATGAACAACTGAAAAATCAAAGATCTTAAGCTAAGACTGGCATTTGCTTTTCAAGAATCCCATTGCAGGAGAAGAGGGATTTAGAGTATCCGGGGAATGTTTGTCAGGATCCTCAGCATAGGATGAAAGGTGACTCTGCACACTTAGGTAGGGTAATGCAACAAAAACTTAGCAGTTGTGTCTGTCCTGGGGTTCACACAGGTAAAACTATTAATCTGTTGCAGTGCCTAATGAACATACTGTGAGTAAGACCACAGAAATTGGGATCAACACCATGGGCTGTGTAGGCTGTCATTTATGCTTTTGGGGAAAAAAACCAAAACAGAAGTGGTAATTTGTGCTGCTTAGTGGGCAAATAGTGGGGTATTGAAAATAGCATGCAATAAATTTCTCTTTTAAATAAAATTCTAGGTAATAGTTAATTGTCAGGTTTAAAGCTGGTGAATATAGATGGCTAAGCTGAAGTAGTAGAAATTCTGATGCTAGTAAATTTCGTTATTGCAAAAGACTCATTGGGTCATCAGGAAGACAGCATTATTCAGAAGTAGATATGTAGATTTTTCTCCACAAGGCCAAGCAGCATTCACCTTCCCTAACCCAAGCTCAGCAGAGTTAAAATTGCTTGTATTGAGCTGACGTTCTCTAATGAAAAATGACAGCGTCTTTGTCCTATTTTTGTCAGATATTAAATCAGCATTACAGGAGACTGCCAAGTGGAAATAGGGCAGGATAAGCTGTTACATTAATAGGTTTGACTTCTACCTTGGAGGGGCTGGGACAATGCTTTTTACAGTAACTAGGCCATATAATCTGAGAGAACTTTAAATCTGGCAACAGTTACATTTAATTACTAGATTTCCTCCGTAAGGATGGAAAACAAATGTCTGCTCTGGACGATTAGTTTAAAATTAGCAACATAGAATCACAGAGTATTCTGAGTTGGAAGGGACATGCAAGGATGATCGAGTCCAGCTCCCAGTCCTGCACAGCACTGTCCCTGAGAGTCACACCGTGTGCCCGAAAGCACTGTCCAAACTCTTCTTGTACTGTCAGGCTTGGTGCTGTGATCACTTCCCTGGGGAGCCTGTTCCAGCGCCCAACCACCCTCTGGGTGGAGAACCTTTTCCTGATATCCAACCTAAACCTCCCCTGACACAGCTTCAGGCCATTCGCTCAGGTCCTGTCACTGATCACCAGAGAGCAAGGATCAGTGCCTGCCTCTCCTCTGCCCTTCACAAGAAAGTTGCAGACTGCAGTGAGGTCTCCTCCAGGCTGGACAGACCAAGTGACCTCAGCTGCTCCTCGTACAGCTTTACCACCTTTATGGCTGTCCTTTGGATCTTGTCTAATAGTTTAATGTCTTTCTTTGTGTTTCAGTGCCCAAAACTGCTCACAGCACTCAAGGTGAGGCCACCCCAGTGCAGAGCAGAGTGGGACAATGCCCTCCCTTGCCCAGCTAGCCATGCTGTGCCTGATGCTCCCCAGGACAGAGTTATGGAATACAAATAGTGCAGGGAGCTCTGTGCTGCCTCATTTCGAGCTGCAGGTTGAGCTCTGGGTGGCAGAGATGCCCCAGGCAAGAGGCTGTGAACTTCAATCCTGTGTGTAACAAAGAGCCCAGGGTCCAGGTGACCGGACTCTGGGAGGCACAGCAGGAGGCTGTACATACATCCAGGTGCTTTTCCAGCTGTGTGCTGGATATTTTGTCCAGATGGATACTGAGAGACCATGTCAAAAGCTTTGGTGAAATCCTAAAAGATTACATTGACTAGCTTCCCTCAATCAACTACTTGGGCTACTTAGTCATAAAAGGAAATCAGATTTGATAAGCAGGGTTTTCCCTCCTGAAGTCGTGCAGGCTGTGACCAATGACTGCATTGTCTTTCAGGCATTTTTCGATACCTCTCAGAATAATCTCCACAACTTTACCATTCACTGAAGTGAGACTGACAGACCTGTAGTTTCTAGGGTCCTCCTTCTTGCCCTTTTTGAAAATTGGAACATTGTTAGCCAGTTTCCAGTCAACTGGGATCTCTACAGGTTCCCAAGACCTTTCAAAAATCCTCCAGAAGGGTTTTGTGATGACATAGCCAGCTCTTTAGGCATTCTCAGATGAATCCCATCAGGCCCCATAAATTTATACGGATCAAGCTGGAGCAGCAGATTCAGAACTTCAGGGTCAACTGGGAGTTTAGCATTTTCACAGCCAGGATAGTCCATCATCAGTGTTGAACAGAGGCAAAGAAAGCATTAAACATCTCCACCTTGTCAGTATCCCTGACTGTGAGGCGACTGTCCTCATCCTGTAATAGACTGATGTTATTTCTGCACTGTCTTTTGACAATGTGTTTTAAAAAAAATCTTTTTATTGTCCCCCCCACAGTTCTGGTCAGCTTCAACTCCAATTGAGCTCATGCTGGTCGAAAGGCCACCTCCTCCATCAGTATTCTTTAATATTTTTGTGAATCAAAGGGAATTTATCCCGCTTGAATCTGCCTTTAGCAGTGCAGCTCTGCCCCACAGTGCATTAGGTTAGACACAGTTTTGATGAGTGGGGTTCCCCCCATTCCTAAGTGCAATGCTCAGGTGATATTTTTGGGAAGGAAGATGTCCCCAACAAAGGGGAGCAGCTAGCAGCTAGCAGCATGCATGTCCTCACAACCTGTGCTATGGTTTAGGATTGGATTTGGGGGTTTTCTGGCTTTTCACTTAATACAGGTTGCAGAAGAAAAAATTAAACTCAGTGGCTTTCTATAAAATTAAACAGTTTAAGATTGTGCTTTATGGCAGGTAAGGATTTATCAGTTTAATTGTAGCCTCCTCCTCTGTGAAGGAACTTGTGGGGAAGATATATGCTTTTGTGGAAAATGAGTATTTTGTTGTTAATGGCTGTACAAAGATATGGAGGAGAAAGCTGATACTTGTATTCTACCTTTGTTTTTCAAATAAGCATCCTTATTGTGTTCCCCTTGCTCAAATGATTTTGAAATATTTGCTTAGTCATTGGAATATCATTTGAATTGGCAGGTCTGAAATTTGAAAAAACCCAAAATGGTGTGATCTGTTTTTGAAATAGGTTGGTGCTTTCCTTCCAGGCGCATTTTATAGCACAGAATTCCTGTTTCCTCAAAATACATGGACTTCCCATGTGGGAATAAAATACTTTCCTTACTAGGCTGCATACAGACATTATCACTGAAAAAAAAATGGCTACTTTTTGTAATTAAGAGATGATGCTTTAAAAAGAGTTGTATCAATCAGGAATTCAGCATGCTTCTCCCTGCATAATCATTTCTCTTTGCAAGAGAACAAATTGCTCTTTTAGTTTTTCTATTATAATAAACTAATTGCTTGCTGCTCTATGGTGGCCTGTACTTCTTTTAAGTTTGTGCTTCTTGAATCCCTCATTCTAATCCTTGAATGCAGTAAGATTTTTAGTATTGCTCTTGCTTTCCTAGGCTGCAATGTATTTCCCTTTGATTTCCTTGTGGAATGTTCAGTTGCAAATAGCAGCAGTCAGCACTGATATGTGAACCTCTGAGCAGCAGGAGAGAATTGAAGGAAGGTATAAGGTAAAAATAGTGTAGTGGTTTACATGCTGTTTACATGTGGAAAACTTGCTTTATAGGTGACAGTCTCAAAATATAATTGCTAATAAAATTACAGCATAAACAGATGGTGCTCTACCCACAAAGTTTCTTACTTACTTTTGTTGTTTCTTTTAAGAAATTGGCAATGAAAATGGCTCAGCAAGAACTGTTCTGAGCTGATCTTTTTTAAGGCAGAAAAGTATTATTTTAAATACTAGTTTTAGAAAAAAATACAATATTTTTAATGAAACAAAATGCAGTCTTTTTCATATTCAAACATTTTTGCCGCAGTTTGGAGATTAAAATTTGCTTTGGTTTTACCCTGCAGTAAAGCATTTCTTTTAAGCACTAATAAATGAACCAAGGGCCAAAGCATAGCACCCCATTTTATTTCTCAGTTCCTTCCTTTATGGTTTTGAGTTATTTAAGCAATGTCTTTCTTTTGAGTTATTTAATAAGAGTTCTAGCTATGGTGGAGAAAGTATTTGCCATTTTTAATTTGCTGTAGAAAATGCCTCAGCTGTAATAATATTTTGAACAAAACCATAAAAAAGTAACCAAGCTACCTCTTTTAAAAAGTTCCTTTTTTTTCTATTGAGGAAGTAGGATCAAGAAAGACAATATTTAGATAATGGGTTCTTCAGACAAAATTAATTGTTCTCTGCACACTTTAGTCTTGAAACAAGTTTTGCTACACTCTCAGTTAAATGAAGCCTTGAAGTCAGCTCTTCAAGGCTTGTAATATGTTGCCTTTATTGGACTGCTTCCCCTGCTCTGGCTATTCCATCCCCTGCAATGTTATTCTAACATTTCAAAGTCTATGAGAAGCTTTAAATCACAGCTATGAAATGTGTTTGTTTTTTCTCACCTCTTCCATGTTTTCCACCCTTATTTCCCTCCCCTCTATGAAGTGTGTTCCACCTGCACAGAGCTAAGACCTTCAGCAGTGATAGCATGAAACAGTATCTTTGTGGCAGAGATGGAAAGGTGCAGTAGGTGGGGTTTTGTTGTTTGCTTCTTTTGATGGACTGTGAGATTGTAACGATAGTAAATGTATCAGCTACCTCTGATTGCAGAGTTCTTAGCCAAGAGCCCTCAAATACAGGAGGATGCTGCATGGGTGTCCTGTGCCTCAGCTCCTCTTGGTGAGTGAGAAGAATCTCCTGTTGCCTTTTGGATAGCTTTTTGGGGATCTTCAATTCCAAATTTTGATATTTCAGTCGATGTAAGTAAGGTATTTCTACAGCATGAGATTTACCAAGTGAGAAAGTGGTCTCAAATACTCTCTGTAGAGGTATTCCAGCCCTGGCTGTCTGAAGTAAGACAGTGAATTAATTCCTTGGATGCATATTTGTCATCTTGGTGAGTCTTCTGTCCCTCATTGTGTTTTCTTATACTTGCATATTTATTTATTTATTTATGTAAACACTACAGGAAAGTTTGGGCTAAGAAAGGCCAAGAAGTGTTAACTTGGCAGTGAGGCTGTGAAGCTCTTTGAGCAGGTCCAGGCGTAATGTCATCCTTCAGGGTCATCTGCAGAAAAAACCATCCTCAAGGACAGCAGCTGTAGCCATGATGCTGGAATCAAGTCTGGGAGGAGACTTTGCTGCCAAACTTGGGGTGAATGGTTACACTGGCCCAGCTTTGGCAGTGCATGATGAGACTCCTGAGTGCTCATTGACAGAGCAGTGAGTAGGTGTCCAAAATGTCAAAGTCATTGCCGTTATTTTGTGCAGAGAAACAGTGGGGGAGAAATCTCTGCAGGATGCAGAGTTTCTGTCTTAGAGAGCAGGCTTACCTTTTGCATGAATAGGCACATCAGTCACCTCTCAGGGAGTTAACAAGTTTTGCTCCCATTATTATCTTCTACCAAGACTGGTGATGACAGGGGAGTTGTCAAGCTGTTGTGATAAAAGGGAGCAGACTGCCAGGATAGTTCATGTAGCTTTTAATCTTTGTGTATGCCTGAGGGGCCTTGGGAAAAGAGGATGGCAGGGAGCAGGCTGGATTAATTTTTCTGGATGAAATGGATATGTCCTGGGGGTTGGCCTACTTTAAAAATAATTAGAATTCTTTGAAATCTGTTGTCCTTGAGCACACTTCATTTGTCCTATGTCCCCTTTTCTCTGATTCTCATATGCCTACATCCTGTGGTTGAGAGATGTCTTTTGCCTCTTTGGGAGGCATTTGTTTTGATAATGTTTCCCAGGGGTGCATAATTTCTGAATCGAAGCTGACTTGTGTGTATGTGTGTGGTGACTGCAGGTAATCAGAGGTACCCAGTTACAATTTTGCTCTTAAGCAGAGAACAGAGAGACTGCTCAACTTACAGTAAGGTGTGTGAGGCACTGATTCTCAGTTCTTAACATTTATATTTACTGGAAACGATGTGGTTTTCTTCTTTGAAATGAGCTTTAAAAAATAATCCTGCATCAGGTGCATCAGGTGACAAAGGTATGATTGGATCCTTACAAGGAGCCTTGGTGGAGATCATTGATTGACTGCAGGCAGCACAAGTCCATGTTAGTGTAGTGAGATGCATTGATCTTGCTTATATCTTGGTTATTTCATGTTCTTATTCCAATCTCACCCACAGCTGAAGGATGAATACCTTGGTTGCTCTATTTCTTTCTTTTCCTGCTCATTTTGGGCTTTTTCGTCATTCATTCTTTGTGGGAATTTGGGGAGTTAATTAGGCTTATTTTCATGACTCCCTGTTCAACGGCTTGAGAATTTTCTTGCATTGCAGTAAGGTATTAAGTGACATGGATGTCTGGAAGTAAGGAAGATAAATGGTCAGACTTCCCCTCTTGACTTTTTAATAGTATGGGCAATATATCTTCCAATGGCTTTGTCAGAGGATATAACATGCTAAGGGTTTTATGCGAAAAATAAGTTTTCATTTTAAACTCCACAATTCATGTCTGTTTAAGAAGACTTCACAGCCTTAAACATTAAGCACCAAAGTTTTTACTGATAGACTTGGCCAGTTAGCATTGCTGCAAAAGAGAGGCAGATTGAACAGGTTTTTGAACAGGTTTTATCTTGTATGATATTTGCAAGAATTTATTCTGTACTGATAACTTGTCAAAATACTATTTGCAATCTAATCCCAGCAATCATAATTTTTCAGGAATGGCTTCACAGCTGTTAATTTCTAAGAATAAGATAGAACTTTTATCTATAATTTGGTTTATCTAGCAACCATAATGTACTGCTTAATGTTACCAAAGGCATAATGTTGCAAGCAGAATTCATTATAATTTTTAGGTCGATGCTTTAAAAATGTATTTTATTAGCTTAACCAAATAATCTTGACTCTGATGCCTTAAAATGTTCATTGGTTAGAATGCTTTTTCATGTCAGAAATAATTGTTAGGTTTTTTTCCTTTTTTTATTCTCCAAGCTGAGATTTCTTTATTGTAGAGCATCATATTTTTTCTGTATTTACTAAAATGCATGGGCATTTATTTTAAAGTCAAATATTACTGATGAGGAAGTTAAGATTTCTGCTACTCTGTAAGTCACTTTGGCTTTCAAGTGGAAACTTTTCTGCAGTGTATATTTAGTAAATCTATTCATAGCCTAACACCAAACCCCAACAACTTTCCTGTAGGAAGTCCATTTTCTGCCCTACATGCATTTATTAATTCTGTCACGCCTTAATGTTCCTTAACTGGTTTTATACTGTACAGTCTATAACACTCAAAGAAACTTTAAACTTCATGAAAAAGACCAGTTTTGGCAACTCAAATGTTTTATAACCGGTGCTGATTTTATCCCAGTGCATGTTAACCTCCATGATGTTCCTTTACCTTAACGCATTTTTAAAGTTTTTTGCTTTTAAAGTTTTGGTTTCTTAACTTATTTTGTCTGCAAACTGAAGATTGCCAGCACTAGGCTGGCTCATTCCCTAATAGCCTTTCTCATCTAGCTGTAGTAGCATTAAAGATTTCATACAAGAGTGAGAAAGTACATGGAAGGGAGTTCTGCCTGACATTTGGGTGCACTTTCTAAGGAAAGAGTGGTTTTGGACACCTAGAAATAAGTGTTCAAATCATCATGCTGTGAAAAGTCACCAGTTCTATATATATATATTTTAATGGAAACTGTGTTGAGACTCAGAGCTTTCCTGAGAAGCGAGAAGTGTCCTCTCCCAGTGGAGGGCAACCACTGGTTATGCATGTCTTCCCTCTCCTCTATGAATATAAGAACATGCAGCTCTATCCTTAGTTCTGTATTAACAAAGAAAATAATCCTATGTTTGTAGATTTGGTTTGGAAGAAGATAGGGAGATTCATATAGCTAAGAATATTTAACAGAAACATATTTTGTTGTGTAGGGCATAATAGTGTTCCTACATTACCATTAACAGCACAGGAATCCCTGGGAGAGCAGTCATGGGCTCATGGGGAACAGGTACAGCACCCCTCACCCAGACCACTCAAAATAATCTCTTTTACTGTTGTGGGCTTCTCCTACTTGAATTATTTCCACTTGTGTTATTTCTGATACTGGATCTGAGTGTGGTGGCTCAGTAAACCACACAACTGGGCAAGGCTGCTTTTTGGTTTCTGATGCTCTTAATACACCATGAGTATCTGACCCTAAAAGCATTAGGGACGTAAGTGTGCTGCCTTGTGTGCTTCTGCTTTCTGAGCACAGCAAGTAGATCTCCTCCAAAAAAGAGGGAATGTTTAGGGAGAAGAACTTGGTGAGGAAGGTTTGTCAGTGTTTGTTTTGTTGACAAGAATGGTTTTGTTGACATAGAATGGTTTGGATTGGAAGTGACTTTAAAGGTCATCAGGTGCCAACTCCCCTGCCATGGGAAAGAACACCTTTCACAGGACCAGTTTGCTCAAAGCCCCGTCCAACCTGGCCTTCAACTCTTCCAGGGATGGGGCATCCACAGCTTCTCTGGGGACCCTCTTCCAGTGCCTCACTGCCCTTGCAGTACAGAATTATTTCCCCACATCTAATTTAAACTGACCCTCCCTCAGTTTGAAGCTATTCCCACTTGTCCTTGTAAGAAGTCCTGCTCCCTGTCTCCTCTAGGCCCCTTTAGGTACTGGAAGACTGCTCTAAGGTCATCTCAAGACCTTCTCTTTTCCAGGCTGAACAACCCCAAGTGTCTCAGCTTGCCTTTGTAGGAGAGATGCTGCAGCCCTCTGGCCCTGCTCTGGACTCAGAGTGAAGTTGTAGTTGAGTTTTGTAGTCTTGTTTTAAAGGCACAAAAGAAGCAAACGCTCTCAAGTCAGGCAGCTGCTGTCCCACCATTCTGCATGTCCTTGTTCTCCCTGGTGTCCCTCAGAGGTGCTGAGGGGGCTCTGAGGATGGGCATGGCTGATGGGAGCAGGGCTGGGCAGCCCTGGAGCCCTCTGTGTGCCTGTGCACAGGTGATGGCTGGAGACAGCTGCAGTGTTCTCTGTGTGTGCTGCCACCAGGCACTCTGGTTTTCAGCTACCCCTCGCTTCCAGCAGCTTCCACCCTGCCCCACTCCTGTTTTGAACTAGCTCAGCAATGGTGTTTACCCTGCTTATGGATGCCAAAATCACTTGGCTTGCTCATGCAGCTGTCTGAGGGGAGTCCTTGATCCAGCTCAGCGTGTGGGTGTAAAGGTGCTCGCCTTGGCACAGAGACAGAACAAAAATGCATGGTGTAGAAGTAAACTGACTGCAAAAATGTAACCAGCCCACTCCATAACATCAGCCTGAAATATCCAGCACCTATCAGACAGAGGTTTAAATCCAAAACAAATTCGCAAAAACAAAAATTTAAAGGCAGCTCATCTGCAGCAGCTAAAAAATACAGTTTTCATAAATCTTCAAGAACTAGATGCATCTTGTAATTCATATTTCTGCTGTTCCACAGTTCTCATTACAGCAGAGATGGAAAATATCCCCTTCAGGTTTTGCTATATATCTGCAGTGATGGGAAGATAAACATCTCTGTAATGCATCATTGTTGACATTCAGAAGCCTTCCAAACTTTGCTTTTTAAATTGAATGGGAAAGTTAGCTTTGAGCCTCTTCACTCTGTAGGAAGAATGGAAAGTGGTATTTTTTGTTTTTCCTTTGCCACATCTTATATAAATCTGACATCCTTTACAAATCAGTTGCCTGCAGTTGCCATACTGTCAGGAATTACAGAACTGGAAGTGCTATACTAAACAAAAGGAAAAGACGCTATTTCCAGGTAAAACACTATATCTGAAGCAACATCTAAAGAGATGCATAGAATTTTGCTGTTTGTGTTCTGTGGAAATTAAAAAAAATGGAAAGCTGTGTAGCAGCTTATTTTTAAGCTGTTTTTTTTTTTTAATTGAAGTGAATTGAAAAGTCAAAAGTTCCAGGTTTTGGTGGAAATTTTGCATTGTTTGTTTGTTTGTTTTGCTTTATTTTTATCATTTACTGGAAATGTTTAGTGAGATGGTGAATCAATCTGGTTTTCTGTATCTTAACTTACAATATTTATCTAAGTTTATATCAGATGATAGAGTAATGTGTTGAGAAAATGTTGATTTGGATAACTTGCATATGACAGTTTTAAACAGAGCATGTACCTCTTATGTTGTGGTGCTGTCTTTTGTGTGTAAGAACTTCTGAAAAGAAAGCACATCATCCCAAAAGGCAACTGATTATTGACAGCAATAATATTGACATGGTTGACAACCATGGGAATGTAGTGTCTCTTACAGAAGAAGCTCTTTTATTTTGCTTTTCCTGACCATTTTCAATATAAGAGTTTTGCAGGTTATTGAACAGTAGCAAAACACAGTGGATTTTTGTGTGTGTGTGTGTGTGTGTATTTTGCTTAGGGTGTCATCCTTGTGGATTTTGGTTTCTTTTGCTGATTCTGTTTTGAAACAATTCTATACTGTTTACTGTCCTGTCCTGGTACATTTGCCAGTTCATCCTTCTGTGGTATTTGATGGCTGATGTGTGTAGCTTCTCTCTTACACTGGAGATTGAAATACTGACAATTTTCTTCTTTTGCAGTTTTTCCTCCTGGGAGGCACTGTCTCTCTCCCCAGTCAGACTAAAGTATGAACTGCCTTAGTGACTCTTCATTTTCCAGCTGCAGGCCAGATTTTGCTGTGTTAGAGAAAACAGACTCTCTTTCCCAGGGACTGCAGAGGGCTTTTGAATTGAGTTTTCTGACAGGCTTTAACAAAATTGTCTTTGTTAGAAGTTAAAGTGCAAGGCTGGCGCATAAAGGTCTTGATTCAGTGAACTGTGTTCCAATTTAAACACCCATTTAATGAACTGGATAGATCATAAGTAGACTTTGTAGTGTCTCTTCTATGTTAGATGCAGTAAGTGAAGGGCACAGTTTTCAGAAATGCAGTTATTAGCAGCCCCATTTGAAACCCACAAGTAGTGCACATGCCTAGGGCTTGTGGAAGTCACTGCAGATGGAAACAGCATTACTGGGGTGATTATACCCTGAGGAAAGGCTCGCTGTCATTTTGAGATCAATTTTTAACCAATGTTCCATTCTCAGTACTTACATGGAGAGTCTCAATTGCCAGAACTTCAGATTTCATAACAAAAGTGTTAACAAGAAGTGAACATTTGTTGAAAAGATTGTGTTGCTTCAGAGAAATGCCTGTTGCTATCCTGGGTGGATGGTGAGGGTATCCTGCAGATCTGAGGAAACTGGCTCCCATTTTTTCCGAGCAAGAAGCAGCCTCGCGTGTCTGTCTTTGTGTGTGTTGTACACCCATTAATTTGAACACTGGGATTCTACAATCCCACTGCTAAGGAGTCAGTGCAGATGGGAGAATGATGTACATTTGCATCTTCTCCAGATGTGTGGTCAGAAATGCCAGCCATACCTGAAGCACAAAGGTCACGTTAAAAGTGTCTTCAGGATTTGACAGATGTAACGAGGTCCCTCAAAAGATGTTCCGGGCTAGAAGCTAATCCTTGGTGCCATGTTAAGAGAAGGCAGTGGGATGTCAGTTCCCAGCGTTGACTTGGAGAGTGATGTTTTGATCATTAGTCTCATGCAGTTTCAAGTTTATATTGTGGCACCACCATGGACCATCTGCACTAGCAAAGTAAATGTCAGGGCAGTCCATTGTTTGAAGTTCTGGTGCAGCATGTCTGCCTTTCTGATTGGTGCCATGGTCTCAAGGTGCCCATGGTGCCTTCCATGCTCCAGATAAAAGATACTGCGTGGCAAGTGCAGAGAAATGTGCAAAGCTGGAAGCACAGTGGAGAACAGGCTGGTTTAGTGGAGCCCATTTAAAGAAGTTTGTGGATTATATCACAGCGTTCTTGCTGGCTATCTAGAAGATGCAGATACCCCAGCTGTGCTAACACATTATGTGGCTTCTAAAGCAAAGCTGTAAGATAGATTTTGATATTCATCATGTTTCCCTCACAGCAAAACTAACAGTATCACTAGCTGTGTGTGTCACAGAAGGAGAAGTCTATTTACCAAGATTGATTTATCTGTTCAATAAATTGGTTTTTATTAGTTTAGTGTTGTTGCAGAGATTTTTTTTCCTTTTTATTCTTCAAATGCATGTGCTGTGTTGATTTTTTAGGTTTTTAAAGTATTTGGTGCAGATAAGAGCTTATCTTACTTCAGTGGTTCAGTAGACTATAACTAATTTATTGGCAAATACCACACACATTGTCCTATGTAGGAAAGACCAAGAATGAAGGGCCAAGAAAAGATGAGATCAAATTGCAGAGAACACAATTGATCACAAGTTATTTCCCTTCCCTTATCTAGTCAAGCAGTGCACAAGGCAATTACATAAATACCCTGAATTTTTGAAATCTTTTGGGAGTTCAGATGAAACTCGCAGAAGCAGGTTTTAGACTGTATGTATAATTTGCATACAGCACAGTTTTTGGCTGTAGCTGGCTGTTTCATCGCAGAAGCTTTCAAAATGCCCAGGTTGATCACATTCTAAAAAGCAATTTTAAAAAAAGACAGAAATACACTATGGTAAAGCTTGAGAATGGTGACAGTATTTCAAGATAAATGAAAATCTAATCATGCCATTTGGTCCTTAATAGCAAGAAATATAAAATGAGATTGACGTATCTGCCTTTAAAAATTGAGGCAGACAAGATATATCACAGAAAACTGCATCCCTTGATCAAGCGTGTCCATTAGTGATGGATTTATTGTATTGTAAGTGTCATTTACTTGCTTAGTTATATAAAACAAATGCATGATTTTTAAATATCCATCTGTCCCAGACGATTGAGAAACAAGAATGAAGTTCCTCTGCAGGCTTGAACCAGTGCAATGTTCATAGCTGATGCCTGGAAGGCCAGAAAAGCTGGCCTCAGCCACTTAGAACATGACAATTGATGATAGTTTTTGTTTCTTTCTGAGGCTTTTTCTGAAAAATAATGGAAGTTGGATTTTATCTATAGAAAAGTTATGGATTATATATTATAACTCTTTTAATTCAAAGTGAATGTGTTGTGGTTTAAGCCCAGTCAGCAGCCAATCCCCACTCAGCTGCTCACCCACTCCCCCACCAGTGGGATCAGGGAGAGAATCAGATCAGTAAAAGTGAGAAAACTCACAGGCTGAGATAAAGACAGTTTAAGAGGGAAAGCAAAAGCCACACACACAAGTAAAGCAAAACAAGGAATGAATTCACTGCTTCCCATGGGCAGGCAGGTGTTCAGCCATCTCCAGGAGAGCAAGGCCCCATCACTTGCAACAGTGACTTGAGAAGAGAAACAACATCACTCCAAATTTTCCCCCCTTCCTTCTTCTTCCCCCTACCTTACATACTGATAATGATGTCACATGGTCTGGAATGTCCCTTTGGTCAGTTTGGGTCACCTGTCCTGGCTGTCCAACCTCCCATGCATCCCCACCTTCCTCCCCAGCCTGGCAGAATGAGAAGCAGAAAAGGTTTTGGCTCTGTGTAAGCCCTACTCAGCAATAACAGAATCATCTCTAGATTATCAACCCTGTGTTCAGCACAAATGCAAAACACAGCCCCACACCAGCCACTGCAGAGAAAATGAATTCTACCCCAGCCAAAACCAGCACAGCTTGTTTTTACCTGCTTATCTCTACAGCTTAAAACTGAATTACTTAAATTTTGATAGTTTCAGTCCAAAAGAAACAGTTTTATCTCTTTCTTTCTTCAATTTAGAGAGGGCATTCCTAAAATGGGCTTGATCTTGGTAAAATTAAAAGCCTTGCTCCTTCCCTGTCCACTGTGTAATAGTGCTACACAGGAAAAGGAGAATAGTTTTTCCTTTTTGGAAGGAAATGAAGCTGGGCAGAGGACATCTTAGAAGTTCTTAAAAATCCCTAACGTCCGTATGAATAAACATGAGTTCTATTTTTAAGATCTCATTGAAACTTATGCATAAAATGAAGGATATTCCTAGAGTGAAAGAGAACGTGGAAGGAATGACTCAACTAGAAAGGTCACAAGCTTCATTTAATGTTGAAATGTAGTGATGAGAACAAATCTTGTATTGAAGCTCTTGAGTGATGCTGTGTTTTAAGCCTTTTCCCCTCAGAGGGCACAGCTTCCCAGGAAAAAAGTATGGAAGAGGTTTTTGGGATGGGAAAGAGTTTTTTGTTATTGCTGATCTATTAAGGGCTGTGGAATAAAGTTCCTAGCAATTGTAGCAAAGCACTGAGTGTAAGTGTAGAACTGGCTGAGACCAGCTGCCAGGCACAGAGGAGAGGGTAGTGCAGCTGGAGATCAGAGTGCAGGAGTGAAATGGGAATTACCAGAGAAAAGGTCTGAGTGATAGAGGTGTTAGTGCTCTGGATTGCAGCAATATTGCAGCAAACTATTTCATTCTCATGTCTGCTTTCTCTTTCTTCCATTTGATTGCAAAAACTACAGGAATTTTTTGCCAAGCACTTGACAGTGTATGCCTGTGGCAGCAGTAGAATAATACTGTAGTAAGAGTTAAACTACGTGGATCAGCATATACTGCATCGCTAAGACATCAATGCAACACTATTTTTCAGCTAATTTTTCCTCTTAATTTTTATTAATCATTAAAATTGCATATCTACATTACTAAAAAAATATGTCCCCTTCTGGTAGCCTTTCATTACAGTGCAAAGACAGTAAAAAAAAAATCAATGCATTTTTTTAATGAAGAGGGTAAGAAATACTCAAGTCATGAAGACCTGAAATCCAGAGGCCATTTTACATCTTACAGTCAGCTCTGATAATGTCTCATGCAATTGTCCATTTTGTTCTTAATACTCATAATTTTTCCAGTTCAGCATTCGTAACATCACTCTGAAAAAGAAAAGTTGTGGACAGTTGTCTAATAATGGTATGTTTCCCATTTTTTCTTTGCATTACAGGCAGAAAGTTGTTAGTTATTCAAAGAAGAAATTTGCTATAGCTCAAGTATGCTTCTGATCAAACATTGTTTTCAAAATCTGATTGTATTGCTCCAAGCCACATGGCCCTGTGCAAATGTGGTACTTCTAATCACTTGTAGGAGGGAGACAGGATAAAATCGTCCTGCATTTTGTGCCACCATTTCTGCAGTCCATTTTTCAGAAGAGATTTCCTGATATTTATCTTTTGCTTGGAAGAAAGAGTTGGAAAAATTGCTTGCCTTCACCTTCTGCCCTTCTCAAATAGGGTAAGTGATGGCATCATCTTCATCAAAACATTGTAAACAAAACTGGAAATTTGAGAGAAATTAAAAGGAGAACAGAAGGTTGCATTTAAACTAAGTACATAGCAATAAATATTTACAGAAATGAGCAATGGTGATATTCATTAGAGCCACCAGAATTGGAGATTTCCTACAGCCTTCATTTCTTAAACATTGTTCTGGAGTTGGCTGTGTCCCTAGAAGCCAGTTTCATGCACTTTTTTTCAGAAATACATCGTTCATCTGCTGCTTTATTCCTCCTGTGATGCCTACAGCGGCTGGCACATCAACTTCAGGAACAAGTCACCTTGCTGATTCTCTTGTGCAGCAAGGCACCCTCCAGGTTGAGAAGTTGAAAAAAGATTTATTTTTGCTACATTTTTTGATAGAAAGAAAGGTTTAACTTCCTAGGCAATAAGTGTTGGCCTTTCTGTGAGTAGATGCAACTTGACATCTCCTAAGACTTGATGTGGAAAGTGGTTTCAGGAAAAGAAGGAAAACTGAAATTGTCTGGGTCTGTAGTGTCTCTGCTCTCAAGACTAGACAAGAAACTAGACTTTATCTTGGAAAGATGGGTCAGGGTATGATGGGCTTTGCTTACCTGCAACAGATTTGTCCCTGTTGCTGCAGTAGGAGAGCTGTGCCCCAGGGCTTGGTGCTCTCTTTCTCTTTGGCCTCTTCGTGGTGCTTGGCCATTATCACAACAGCATTCTGAAAAACTAAAATACAGTAAAATGTCAAGTGGCTGAATTTAGCATGAAATTAGTCAACTGGCATGCAAATTAGTTTGGGGTTTTTTTAATTTGTGTGGAGTCTCATCTATGGTATAGTAACCCATATGGTGCATTTGAGGGTGGATATAATGAACAGGTGCTATTTTGTTGGCTTGGAGGTCTGAGTCACTGCAGTCTCTGTTGAAGAATGAATTAATGTGGGTGATTCTCTACAGAAGTTCATAGTTGAAATACCATGCTAAATACATACAAAAGACAATGTAGGCTGCAGTATGTAGAAATTTATCTGCTGGGCAGAGAAAGAAGGAAGGTTATGGATATTTGAAAAACAGTTGGTGGCAGACTGTTCTAAGGTCACTGGGTCAGCTGGTGATTTATTAAATCAGTCTTAAGTGCTTAACCTAAACTGACTTACCTTGTGTGATGTACAGTATTTGTCTTTCCTCAGTTTGTATCAAGAAGAGAGCCAGGACCATTGCAGGCAGGTCTCTTGTGGTGTTTGGTTCCTTGGGGACCAGACAAATTGCACTTGAATGCAACCAAGAAAGCCATTTAATTAGCAAGGAGCAAAAACACACCTGAAAAGATGCAGTGTGGAGGGAGATACTTGCTTTTATGCTTTTTTATTTTTTTCTGTCCCACTTGATCAAGATAAGATTTGAGCTCCCTGGGGCTTTGAGCAACCTGGTCTAGTAGAAGGTGCCCCTGCCCATGGCAAGAGGGTTGGAACTAAGAAATCTTTAGGGTTCCTTCCAACTGAAACAATTCTATGTTTCTATGATTACTTCAGCTTTCTTCTGCTGAAAATATTGATTGGTCTAGTTGTAATAAACTTGTAATCAATTCTTGCTATTCTGAGTTTAAAAGTTTTTCTGTCATCTTAAGTGTAAGGAGAGGATTTAAGAGGCTTGGGGTCATACGTCTGTCTTACCAAGGGTCCTCTAACAACTTTTTTGTTGTTTTGCAGCAAGCAGCTGCAGACACAGTTTTATGTTCTTTTTATTGCACGGGTTACTAGTGCCAGCATGTTTTCATTTCTAGAACATGGGAGAGACTAAAATACATCCCCTTAGGTAATGCAGCAGCTTCATTTACGATTCAGTTTAAGAACATTTCTGTTATTTGAAAGTGATTGTAATCTTAATGATAAGAGACTATTTTGCTTGCTTTAAAACTAGCCTAAAGTTACAAATCAAGGACAGATTTCTTTGATATTAGTTTATTCAGGTATTTATATGAGATTTTCTATTTTAGATCTCATTAATTACTGTCCAGATTATATGGTAATCTCCATAGCCACAAGCAGAGGTACATTGAGAGGTACGAAGGGAGTAGGTTTAGATAAGATATTAGGTAAAAATTCTTTCATTTGAAGGTGGTGAGGCACTGGCACAGATTGTCCAGGGAAGTTGTGGACACCCCATCCCTGCAGCTGTTCAAGGCCAAGTTGGATGTAGTTCCAGGCAACCTGGTCTAGTGGAAAGTCCATGGCAGGGGGGTTGGAACTAGATGGTCTTCAAGGTCCTCTTTCAGTCCAAACCGTTCTACAAGTCTGATTGCTTGTGGTTAACTCCACCAAGTTCCTGGGCATAAGTGTGAGCTTTGGTGAAATGGATCTCTGTCAAGGCCTCTTTAACACACCGTGTCTGCTGAACTACACATGGAACCAGGGGCAATGTGACAGTACCAGTAATGGCAGGATGGGATGTGTAGAAGCTGAGTAAGAGCTGGATCTCAGGCAAAGAGGAAGGAGATTGGTAGGTTTAAGAGCTGGTTCAGTATTCCCTGAGCACTGAGTGCTAGTGAAAATGAGGACAATAAGACTGCTGTTTTTTACAGTAATTTGTTCTGAAGCACTCAGTGTCTTTATTTTTATTTGCTTTCAGTCAGGCAGAGTCTAATTGAGAAACTGCTTGTCGCACAGGAATTCAAGGAGTACTGTACCTCTCCTAAGGAGGCATCATGTACAATAGGTAAGGTACAGGCCATGTTCTACCTGCCATTTTTTGTACTCTTAAGTCTCCCTGAGGGTGAGAGAGAGAAGCTTGGAAGTTTTGGGTGGCCAATGGCATCCCTTGTAAGAGGCTGAATCTGGCACAGAGCACTCTGGCCAGGTCTCTGGGTAGTCTCTGCTTTTGATGAAGATATCTGAACTTCCCAAAGTAAAGGGACTTGCTCAGTCTGGACCAGATCCATATGAGCATGACAATTGCATTTGTAGAAAATCCAGACTCCAGGAGAGACATATCCTGTAGGAAGTTGTGGTGGAGCAGTGTCACTGGAAAAGGAAGTTAGGAACAAGGACAGGGAAAAAGCAGTGCAAAGCTGAAAGAGCAATTGTGGCAGGATTGCATTACTTTGCATGAGTTTTAAATGAGACGTGCACAGCAAGGCCAAAAAGGATGACGGAAGTATCATTAGTTCCCCTTGCAAGTGAAAGATAATATCACAACAGAACAATTTCGTTTAAATGGAATGCTTAGATGGGTAACATACTGGCATCCAAATGTGGATACAAATCTTTAAACAAGGAATTCTGCAAGAAAACAAGTGAAACTCTGGATTGATTATGTTCCCTACTATTAGGCAAATAACCAGGGGATCATGTTATTTCAACTGAAAATAAATATTCCTCCTTCTTCCATCGGATTTGTTGTCTGAGGTCTTCCATGGCTTCATTCCAGTTTCTATGCCTTGTCAATGACCTTGTGAAATGTTGCCTGCAGACCATGGCAGTAAGCAGCACTAGCCTGAAGTCACTGTCCTAGATGAATGCTTCTGCCATGACAGAGGTAGATGGTATCCAAGAAGACAGGAAGAGCTAGTTGGTCTTTTTGCCTCTTTTGGGAACTCCTGGAGCAGACATTCAAAAAATGAAAGAAAGTTGATGAACTAAGCCTGATTTTCCTCAGTGTCTCTCTTGAACTCACAGGTTCAAACACCAGCAGAGATGACCTCAGATGTTAGTGGTTATTGTCAGTTTTTAGGCTCATTGCTAGATAACAAGAGGTTGTTTTTATCCATTATTTAGAATCAGTGATACGGAGACTCGTGTAGATTAACGCAAGTCACTCGGAACTTGAATGCTAAATTCTGTCAAACTCCTTCATTACAGCAGAACATTGAGCTGTTACCAAATTCACATCTCTGCAAACAGTTCCTCTCCTTTACTATGTGCCCTTCTTATTTTTGGACATGCCACTTTTCCACAAGCAATGCTCTCCAATCTCAGGAATGTCAACTGTAAAACAGAATAAAATTGTTGATTTTTCTCCCCACTAAATTGTTTTGCCTTGGCTAGCAAAGGTAATTTGGGGTCTCAAAAGAACTGCTACTTTATTATTCTCTCTGTGTGCTGAGTCAATATTAATGAATGATATCTACTGAAAACTCAGTAACTTCTGTGATGTGGAAGTGCATGTACTAGTGATTGTCCTGTTCTGCCTTAGCACACAGGACATAAGGAGTGAGTGGGAAACGGATTTCACTCAATGCTGATGACTAGCAGTTTTATTACAGGTGTCTATTCCTGGCAAAACTGTTTCCTTTCAAGGAGCTACTTGGAATCTAAAAGAAAAATAACAAGCTGGATTAAGGATGGTGCAGGGCAATGAGTAGCATATCACCCGTCAATCAGCTTAATAGATGCTGTGAAATCTGGGAAACAGGTGAAGAAGGAAGTTGCCTTACTTTTTTTTTTTAAAATAAGGTTCAAAAAAAGAAGAAATAAAAACCAACCCAAAACATTTTCTATTCAATTCCCCAGATACAGGTGGGAGTACAAAACACTTCAGTATAAAAGTACTGATCAACACTTATTTCTTCAAAGCTGCTTGTGACCCTTGCACCTCATTTGCACTTCAGGGTTATGTATTTTTTAGTGAGTAGAACATTTATATATATATATGTGTGTATACACACACAGAGAGATATATATATATGCATATAGTGTAGTGCTTGCCTTATATCATCAAAATTCTTTTTAATCGTTTGGACTTTGTGATTCATAAGTGGCTTCTGACCAAGTTTTGTGCTTAAGACTCCAAAAAATAACAGATGTGGTTGCTGTCTTGTAGGATTACTTGCTCTTTGGCGATGCCATCACAGCGATGTGTTTGTGGTACAAAGCTGTATAATCATGGTAATTCTGTACCAAACTTAGTACCAAAGTACCAAAACTTATTCCAGGATGGTAGATAGGAATAGGTCTTGTTAGAGTTTGTTCTGTTTCCCCTAGGATATTTAAGGGAGCAGAAATCTACTATGGAGAGGTAGCACTGTTGCATAATGGATTTTCGTATTGTCAATATATGTCCAAATTGAGGGCAACTGTTAACATGAGAATGCAACTTACAAATTTATGTTCTCCTGGAACTGCTAGTGACAAACACCATCAACAGCATGGTTTCTCACTTGGGTAGCTCAAAGCATGCAATGGAGGGATTTAGCAATCTGTTAGTTTTACAAACATGCCTTTTTAAATGTCAAGTTTTCTCTAACTTAGTGTCAAATTGTATTTAACTCTCTGTTTCTGCAGTTCTCATAAATGATCTGTTCTAAATTTCCACAAGTTTTAAAAGTCACTGTAGGAGCTACTGAGCATGTAAGTACACGTTCCATCACCTTTGGAGTGCCTCTGGAATACACTGAGAGGAGTCATAGCAGGATAGAGGCTGTTTTGCCCAGGCACTGTGACAGCAAATGGTCCTTTCAAGCCAGATGGCTTGAATGTCATTGCTCATATCTGATAAAAGAATGCTCATGGTCCAATTTCAGCCTTAATTTGAGTCAACAGAGCTGACTTGTGTTGGAATTGTTTGATGGAAAGTTTAGCAAAATATGATTTAGAGGCAGTGCTGCATGTGGAGCTTAAAACAGACTTTTTTTTGCAAAAAGTTGTAGTGACTGAAAAGACTTTTTTCTTTTAAGTGATAGCAGAAGTGCCGTAGATATTTATCCTTGTTTGAGAAACTGGGTTTTTTTCCATTTGTTTGTGCTTTTGGTCTTACTTACTGCTGCAGGAAATACTGGTCCTGCAGTAGGTATAATTTCTAGTTGCTCGAATGGAGACTGCCATGGGGGTGGGAGGCATGAAGTCTTATGGAGTGGAACCCTTTGAGAGTCAGACAACTGTGTTGAGGGAATTATTGCTTGTTTTATTTATTCTGAAGTTCTCAAATGAAAATTCTGAAGCAAAGCCACTTTTTTAACATCCATTTTTTTTCAGACATTATTTCATAGTTTTAGGGAGTTGCCAGTCTTGAACTAGTTACTGAAGAAAAGCAGATTATGCAACTTTCACATTGACAGTTTTATTGCCAGCTACAACTCCAGCCCTCCTAGCAGATGACTGATCTTGTAGCCCTATTAAGACCTCTCATGGTTTTTCCTTTTACTTTGTGTAATTTATAGGCATGTTTTCAAAGGGAAACAGTTATGTTTTCTATGCCTTCAACTTCAGTCCTGTCTTCTGCAATAAGGCACCTCATTTGTGAAGTAAAATGACAATGAATAACCCCCTTTTTTTATTTAGAAGTCAAGTAGTGACTGTATTTATATCATGTCACTCTTTCGGAAACACCCATTGCAGTTACTCATACGTATTTCCCTAAGGAGTAAAAAAAAAATTCGAAAAAAAAAGAAGCATGCACCAAACTGGAGCTAGAAAGCTGGCAGGAAATCCTCAGTCCAGCCCTATGGAAAAAAAATTATGATCTGTGAAAAAAACTTTTTTTCTATAATATGTGTCCTTTTTATAAAGATATTACAAAATTTTGTTGTTTTTGTTATTTGTCTTCAGATGTGAGAGAATTCGCAGTTTTTGCTTCTCTCCCCTCATTTTGGACAACTTAGAAGTGTTGTATTCAGATGTATGTTGTGCTCACTTCCCCTGAGCCCTCACTTCACCTTGCTGTTATTATCTCTTTCAAAGTTTTTAAAATAATTTTCAGACCATCTGTTTTTGCCACGTTAGAAAGGTTGTTGTGATTTATCTTTTTTTATATGCATGCCTTCCAGTTTGACTGTTGTTGTGTGACTACTTTTAACTGAGCCAAACTTGTAATCAGTGAGGAACACTGATTAAAAATTATTTCAGATTTTTGAGATGTCATTCTTTTTTCTTTTAAAAGAGAGAGGAAGCCCTAGAAGTTCCTAACTAAGGTGTTGTGGTTTATATGATGACTGAAGTAGTTCTTTGATTGTGGTTTGACTTTGTTTTTTTTCCAGACAATATTTGGAAAATCCTTGTCTCAGTTATCTGTGGAGAAATGACCATGTGCTTAAACACTGCTAGTTCCTCTTCTATTTTTTTAAAATGCCTATAAAATGCTGAGATTAAGTTAATTTTCTTCATAGCATCCCATATGATTGCTGTGTTTTATATTTGTGTCCCGAGGCAGGGAGGAAGGAGTGAGCAGTTGTGTCATGCTCAGCTGCTTGCAGGGGTTAACCCACAACAAATACCTTCTATCTTATTTGTCCTCTGTGAATAGATATTGGAGGAATGCGGTCAATGACTGTGTCTGTGTGTTTGTGTATAATTTCCTTATTTTATGAAATGTTTTTCCAGGCCAGCAAATATGGAATATATTTAGTGGATAGAAGGGAACTGCAAATAAATGCATTATAATGCAGATTGTGCATAATGGTTATAATGAGGCTAAATGTAATAAAAGAAAAGTCATAGTTCTGATGGCAGCAAAATAAACAAATTTCTTTCGGAAGGGTTATGCTTCAGTCGAAGAATTGGCTAAGTGGAAGCTCATAACTGTTTTATAGGTAATGGAAGGGGAATGAAAGGTTATTCAATTCCGCACAAACCAGGGGAATAAGATATTCCTGTCTGATTGAGACTGATGATCCAGAGTGGTAACTGAGCGTGGCAGTGTGTAAACATGGCTACTTTCTGTGCTGCCTTCCATTTGGAGTCTTCCAGCATCTACAGCTGCTTAATTCAAATTTTCAGAAGGTTTCTCTCAGCCCTTTTCCAGTCCCCCTATAGATCTGTCATCCATCACGGTAAACAGTGGGGTTTCCATTGGGTTTATCCATGACACTCAGGGTTTTTTTAGCTTCAGCTGTATACCCCTCAGCCATCACATCTCCAAACTGCAGAGTCTTGGGGATGCAAGATGAGTGGCCTTTCTTCTCTTTCATCTCAAGATACCTTTCTACCTTCTCTTTGATTTTGGTTATCCTACTCTCTGTACTTTCTGACTCCTTTTGAGATGTGGAGACCAGAACTAAATATTACTGAACACATGAATGCATCAAATTTTATGTAGTCAAAATTATGCTCTCTTTAAGCATCCTTCCTGATGATGCTGACTGTTTTGTTGGCTTTTATAGCTGCCTCTGCACTCAGAGCAGGAATTAGATGCGAGCAGAGAGCTCAGCAGTGTTCTGACAGTCTAGTGGCAAAGCCTTCCTTTTGATTTCCAGGGTAAGTGTGAGATGATGCTCTCTTCAAAAGTCCTCTCAGGCTTTTTATTTAGATCCATGACAGCCTTCGACTTTCTTGCAAAATGTGCCTTTTCACATGCCCTTAAACTTCCCTTTTCTAACACTGACTTTTGAGTTCCTGAAAAAATGATGATGGAAGAACAGAATAATGTAACACTTCTGCATGTTGTATATCCTCCCTGTTTAAACCATAACAAACAGAGAACTCGGAAAGTTTCTTGAATAAACTCCTTATTTTGAATTGGAGCCAACCTGACTCCCATTGTTACCATGTTAACATAGAAATATTATATAATGTATTTTTCTTAATTTCTGAAGGTTTTTTACACAGAATGACATGAAGAAAATAGTGTAATGTAGTAGGAAGTGTTAGTGGTTTAATTGAACATGGACATGAGTCAGCATTGTCCCCTTGTTACAGTAAAGGCAGAGTGCATAATGGGTGGATGCCCTAGAAAGAGCTTAGCTGTCTGGAACTCTGTGTGGTTTCTCCTCCCACGCTGCCCCAGCTCAGGAGAGAAGTTAACAGATGCAGAGGACCTAGCTAAGACCTGCTGGGGAGGCTGGGTTTGGCTGGAGAAAAGTCTTGTGGGGAATCTAATTGCATCTTTTCACCCTAAAAAGTGAAGTTGCAGAGCAGATGGAAATAAAATCTTCGAAGGGGTGTGCAGGCTGAAAGGACAAGATGCAACATGAGAAACTTCTACTGAGATATGAGGCAAAAAGCCTTCACTGTGAGATGGGTCAAGCAACTGGAACAGGTTGTCCTGAGAAACTGGACAAAGGGGTGTGACTGGACAAGCCTCTGAGAAAACCCATCTCACTGTGAACCTGCCTTCAGCAGGTTTTAATAGGTGATGTCTTTCAGATCTCAAATTTTTCTTTGATTCTGAGACATTGCTAAAATGTGTGTGTTGTTTTCTGCAGATTTCTGAATGATCTAACATTTGTCCTGCTTACAAATAAACAATTTTAGCAGGAAATCTGAACCTTCAGCAATGTTTCCCTGTCACACTCTTGGACAGTAGTACTGGAAAAAGCAGTGACTGTGTGTTTTGGAGTGCTTTCATGGGTGGTGCTGTTGTATTCTGGAGACTTGACACTCAGACACTTCAAAGCCTTTCTGTCTGGTGTCTTCCAAAATCACCCACCCTTGTTCTAACCCCACCAGCCTCACTGATCACTGAAAATGCTGAGCAGTTTTGAAAATCCCAGCCTTTCTTCTCAGTGAGAACTTCAAATTTCTTGATGTGGAGAGAGGGAGGAATGCGGTAAAAGTGTTTTAAGCAAGGTTGCAGGAGATGCCAGTGGCCGTGGCAGTTCTCTTCAGCCTGAGGCAGGTCTGCCTGTGTCCATGCAGCTGACCTCATTTCTGCCTGCTGTTCCCAATGCCATCAGCGTCACCTCCCAGCTGTAAATAAACTGTTGCAGCAGAGGGAGGAATGCTTGGTGGGAGTGAGCTGGGGGGACAGGGGTGATATGTGGCTCGCAGCTGCCACACATGAGTGTGCCAGGCTACTCATAGTTACAGCACTCTTTCCCAGCTGAGGCTGTATCTAGCAACCACTGAGGCCCTGCAGAGGTCTGAGTTACCAGTGCGCATAGAAATCTCAGAAACATCCGCTGTCTGAGAGTGGGACCAAGGGTGCCGTGCTCTGAACTGTGGCACCGTTTGCTTCCATGTCACCTTCTCCTTCATAAAATGCTCCTTCAGTGCCCCTTGCACATCAGTTTGAACTACAGCTCAAACTGCTTTCAAGTTAACGTGTCCTGCATGGGTTTTTGGTCTTTGGGAATGCTTTGGGCATTCGGTCATTTCCAGGATGAACTGACCGAGGTAAGTGTGGACAACAGCTGGTGATGTTCTCCAGCAGTCAGTTACTTTAGTAAAAGGTGTTTATTAAGCCTCAACAGAGACTCCTCCATACTTGCTCAACATATATTTAACACCAACTCTTAGTACATTAAGCTACTAGATGTGAATAAATAAAAGATCATCAATTTATATGATCTGCTGTTTCTCTGTGTGTATATAGGATGACAAAGAAGCCAACAGACCCCTGCCAAATGGAGACCATGGACTAGGAAATGAGAAGTTCAAACCTGTGGTACCTTGGCCTCATGTTGAAGGTGTGGAAGTGGACTTGGAATCCATTCGAAGGAAAAATAAGGCCAAAAATGAACTAAATCATCATGGTGTTGATAACAAGCAGCAAAACATCATCCAGAGACAGTATCTCACATTTAAACCTCAGACATTTGTGTACCCAGATCCTGTGTTACGACCTGGAGTCCTTGGTAATTTTGAACCCAAAGAGCCTGAGCCTCATGGAGTTGTTGGTGGCCCTGGAGAGGAAGCGAAGCCATATGTTTTAGGACCAGATTACAAAGAATCCATTCAAGCCAGCATTAAAGAGTTTGGGTTTAATATGGTGGCAAGTGATATGATCTCGCTAGATCGGAGCGTTAATGATTTGCGTCAAGAAGAGTAAGCAAAACTTTTGTTTTCTTTTAGTTCTGTTTTTATGGGATTCAGTTATTTGCTTTCCATATATCTGAACTGATGCTTAAACTATTATTTATTGGGCCACTTAAGGCTTCTTGTACTGAAGGCACGAGTGCTGTACTATAACGTTTCCATATATTCTTTTAATGCTGTTGCAATGATTGCTTCCATAAATACTTAAGCTATAGTGATTTATCTCTGAAGTCATCTGTTTTAGTGTCTGACTGCATGTATTTGCATGTTCCATGTCTAGCCGCAGTCTTCATTGTCATATCTTTTCTTAACCCATAACTTCCTAAGATTTGTCTTCAAGAAGGAAGGATTATCTTTATTAGACATCCCTATGCTAGTTAGTTTATTCAGTTTTGAATTACCCTGCTGCTTTTAAAATGGAGCATAGATAAAGAGAGAACAGAAACAAATAAATACTGTTCTCTTTAAATAACACTGCCTAATTACCTGCAGTAACAGAAGTATGGATCTGCCATAGTGATGGTTGGAATTGTCTTCCAACAGTTTCTCACATGATTTGCCCTA
The DNA here is from genome assembly GCA_013400955.1 of Drymodes brunneopygia. Classification (NCBI taxonomy): domain Eukaryota; kingdom Metazoa; phylum Chordata; class Aves; order Passeriformes; family Petroicidae; genus Drymodes; species Drymodes brunneopygia. Next base: position 2,450 of record VZTZ01020164.1, on the reverse strand, counting down.
AAGAGGAAAGCGGTCTTAGAGAAAACATTTATTTACTTGCTGAAAGGGTGTCTACTTTGTTGTGGGAAAATTCTGGAAAGTTACTAACAATTGTTCAAGAATTACTAACAGGTTTACCCAGTCTGTTCTGACTTTTGATATACGTTGAAGCCAATTTTGCTCTCAGGTTAATCTGCATTTGATATCATTTTCCTTGTAAAATATCAGCTAGGGACAGGTTTCTGAGCAAACTGATTTAATGGTAGGGTATTTTTTAGTCTGTTTTTTGGTTGGGGTTTTGTGAGCTGTCTATGAATTTAGATATGATGTTAAGTACTTTGCAATTTTCACTTCCTCCTCCCCCCCAGCAATGGAGCTCTGCTGATCCCTGGACTGGGTGCCAATCTCTAGGGCTGTATGTTTCCAGCTGTGGTAAATAATCTGCTGGTGGTTCATTGTCTGGTTACTGGGGCTCTGCTCTGGGCTTTTATGGTGGGTGTTTTTTCATTTTGCAAGGTAGGAGAGAACTGGGCAGCTGTGGGTCTGGCTCATACCCATGCATGTACAGCTGCTTGAATTTACTACCTGGTATGCACTCACATTGAAAGCAAATGAAGCACACGGAGTGCAGCATTTCACGTCCTTAGTGCTCTGTTCCTCAGGTGACTTACTAAAGGTTTCCACTTGCTGGCAGTCAGAGGAGAGCACCATGCCTGTCTGCTGCTGGTGGCAAGGAAGTGCCAGCTGTCCTGGGGATTCACTTTGTTTTTCTTTCTTTGCTGTGCTCAGAAGTTGGTCCTTTGTACTAAAGAGATTTTACTGAAAGGAAACAGTTTGGGTAACGTGTAGGTCAGCATTTTCTTTTGAGGAGGTTATTCCCTAGACACTGCTGCTTCTGCTGAGGCATTTGCAGCCACTGGGAACCCTTTCATAGGAGGCAACAGGACTAAGGAAAGTTGAAGAAAAAACATTTTTCTGTCAGGTGTTATGGTTGACTGAGCAGGGCACAGCTGTTGTTGCCTGCTGTTTCCAGCAGCTTGTGTTGGCAGGACAGGCTTTGGCCCTGCCTTCCCTAGAGAGAGGAAGGGAAGGAGGTGGAAGCACATTCCTTCCTTGCCCTTCACTCAGCAAGGACAGCAAAGCAGAGGTGGCAGTGTGTCCCATGCAGGTGGGACTGGGCTGCCTCTGCCCAGGTGAATTGCCATATCTTTGACAGCAGAACATCAAAGAGCATATGTTATCTCTCAAATGGTTCCACACCTGTAGCTTCCTGAAGTATATTTGGCATAATCTCAGAATCTATCTTCTGTTCTGAAGGACATTAGTAAATAGATATTCCCAAAAATTATTAAATACTTTGAGGAAGAGGAGGGACAGCCGTGAAAAGATGAGTTTTAGAAACAGTTTCTTTCAACCACAGCTGCCAATAAGCCTTTGTAGAGGTCAAATCCAGCAGCTCAAATCAAAGTTAGGTTTCATATTTAATGTTCTAAGCAAGCAAACAAAGCAGCATGAAAAAACAATGTGAACAAAAGGTATCTTTCAGACAAAATTATATCACTTATTTTATGTATTGAATAGTTGGGATGCTTGCAATTGCCTAAGTAGGTTAAAGGTTTATAGCTTCTGTGTGTCTCCTGGGAACAAGAGAAAGAGGGGAAGCAGTGTGACATTGGCTGATATTCCTATATGCTTTCAGGCTCCCACATGTTCACTTTCCTGCTCATCCCCCAATACTAGAGACAAGTGCAGCAAAAGGCAGCAGATTACCTAGTGGATGAACCATTTATCTTCCTCCTGCTCACCTGTTTAGAAAGACCAGAAGCCTTTGTGGTTGATAAGGACAGTCAATATTCACTTTATTCCTACTAAAGAGCAATATAGTGATTTTTTTTTTTTGTTAATAGTATCTTGGCATTGCTAACTGAGGAAGATCTTTCTGGTAAAAACTGGGTTATTTGTTCATAGATAGGCAGACCTCCCTTCAGCCCTCTCTTTCTTCAGGCATCAGAATTTTGAAGCACTCCCCTGTGCAGTCAGGTTTGTTCAGTGAAGTATGCCAAATGCTTTCCCAGGCTGTGCTAGCAAGAGTGAAATAGTGCTGCAAGAACTATCTCTCTCAGCTTAAAAGCCATGAAGCCTCAGGGCTTGTCCCTGCTGGAGGGAGAAGAGGAAAGAAATGCCAGTAAAGGCAGATTCAATTCTGCTATGTTTGGATTTGACTTTGTAGTCTGACATACTGCCAAGATGATTTGCCAGCTGCCTTTATTGATTCAGTAGGAACTTTGCTGGTGAATCTGGGAACTCTCAGCTGCTGTAAAAAGCCTTAATTCTTGCTGGATCCTGTAGAGAGGAATGACACTGGATGGTGTGTTGAAGTTTTTTGTCAGGCACATGAGAATATTTCCATTTTGCCTGTACTACATACTCTTGGCCTATGGATTTTAACCAATATATTTCAGTGTTGATCC